>JAZDUH010000488.1:0-449451 GCA_036419115.1 Scarus forsteni | reverse complement strand
AAATCTCTGAGCTTTCAGTACAGGATTGGGGCCACGACAATATCCAGTATAGTGAAGGACACATGCGAGGCCATACATCAGGTTTTGAAAGACGAGTTCCTGAAGGTTGTAAACCCACATCATTTTCATTACATTAAACATATACATTACAACATTCAGGCGAAAAGATTTTTTGGCGTGCTTCTTAACAAAAGTATAAATAATTCATTGCAAAAATGCTCCTTTAGTGCTGAACTACTGTCACTAAATATAATAACTTTCCTATTTGCAGACACCAAAATCAGTGGAGGAGTGGCAGGCTGTATCCGATGGCTTTTGGGAGAAATGGCAATTCCCACACTGCCTGGGTGCCATCGATGGAAAGCATATCTACATCCAGCCCCCAGCCCACAGTGGTAGCATGTGGTTCAATTACAAAAGCAGGTTCTCTGTTCTCATGATGGCAGCTGTAGATGCTCATTATAAGTTCATCTATGTCAGTGTAGGTGCTCAGGGCAGGGTCTCAGACGCTGGGTTCTTTGCCAATTCTGACTTGAAGAAAGCATTGGACCAGGATCTCCTGAATGTCCCGCCTCCCAAAAAGCTCCCCAGTTCTGAGGTTTTGTGTCCCTATATGTTTGTGGGAGATGAGACTTACCCTCTTAGAATAGACCTGATGAAGCCCTACCCCTTCAGGCAGCTGGACCAGAACCAGAGGATCTTTAACTACAGGCTCTCAAGGACACGGCGAGTTGTTGAAAATGCCTTTGGTATTCTTGCTAACAGGTTTAGGGTATTCTGCTCTACAATTCTTCTACATCCCGACACTGTCACCAAGATCACCCTGGCCTCAATATGCCTTCACAACTTCCTTCGACAGCATCGGACAGAGGCCTACTTGCCACCTGCACTGGCAGACTGGGGAGATGCAGATCACCGTGTCCATGAGGGAGCATGGAGAAGAGATGGACTTGGGGCCATGGAGTGTGTCCAAGCTGGAAGGGCACAGAACCCCACCCTCACTGCCAAACTCCAACGCAGTCTCCTCAGAGACTTCTTTGTGTCACCTGCTGGCCAGGTGCCATGGCAGAAAGACTACATTTAGGGGAGTTTTTTCAATAGTGGGGGAGTTTTACCAAGAACAATAGTAATGTAAAGTAATAATATATGTTTGTTATTGTTCATATTTTAAGGTATTTGAACATGTATATGATTGATAATATTTTTACTTTTTAATTTTGCTGTTTTGTAAAGCATTATGAAACTGAAAATGTATTTAAATTAACATATTATATGTGATAATTTACAATTAAAACAAAACTTTTCATCATCACATTACATATTTATTCAAACATCTTTAACTTTTAAAGGCATTACATTTTATCTTGACATTACAATGCAAAAAATACTAACTTAGGCTACTTATATAATTTTAAAAATTTAAGAGTGCTCCAGAAGACAATAATGCAATTAGGATTTCAGGAAGAATAGAAAAATTACATTAAAATTACATAAGCCTGATATAAATGTCACTACTACTATTCTAATTCCTGTAAAACTCTAACGAAGCTGTGTGTTGGAGGTCCAGGAGTGACTTGGTGAAGTTGTGGTGTCATTGGTGTGTGTGGGTGGGGGGTTTGTGATGCTGAATAGGTTGGATATGGAGCTGTAGCAAATGTGCGGGTGGTTGATGACTGCATTGGTCAGCCTCCTGGGCCTCAAACAAAGCATTCATTATTTTTCTTTTCACATTTCTTTGAATGGCCACATTTTTAATCAGCCTAAGCTCGACAGCAACCAGATTCCCAAAGGAGGTGTGAGCATCCGGAGCAGGTTTGGACAGCACGGAAGCTGACATCTGCTGCAAAAGCATCAACTTCTGGTGCTCTATGAGTTCCTCCCCTCTGCGGCGGCTCGGACCAGCTCTGGAAGTGGAAGGAGAGGGACCATCTTCCTCTTGTTGGATGGAGGGTTGAGGTCCTTCTGCAGCAGATGTGTCATTCTCATCACTAATTGGGTCATTCATGTCATGATCTTCATAAATCAGATCCTTGATGGATTGATCCAGCTGAAAGAGACAGTCAAACATGAGTGGTGTGTCTATGTGTGCCTAGTCATGCATCCATCAACACAGTATTGCTAAAATGAAGTAATTCTAATATTGTCATACAGGGACAATGTTGTGTTGTCAAAAATATTGTGCATTTATCTCAGTAAATTTTATAACATCACATACAATGCAAATTATACTGTACATCTATTATCAAGCATACAAAGCTGTTCACCAGAGGTGGTCAAAGCTGGTCCATTCTGTTTTACACTCAGGTTTAAGTATACTGACTCAACTTCACTCAAGCAAAGGAGAGAAAGAAATAATTGATTCTGAAAATAACTCAACGTACAAAAAGAATTGCTAAAATAGTGACTTTTGGATTGATCAAGAATCCTGAACAAAAAGGCAGAAATAATAATACTTTATAATTAATTAATTAACTTAATAATAATACTTAAGTTACAATCCTGTTTGGAAATATGTCACAATGAGAAAGTTCAGATATTTATTCTAATACATAAGAAATTTTCAAAGTACAGACATCCATAAAAATAATTAATTACAGCAACAAAGTGCTATTACTTTATTACTCCCTACCTCTGTTATAAATGTGTCATGCTGAACAATTTGACTGGGGTGCTTACACTGCTCTCACTGGGGCGCTGTGCAACATGCTTTTTGAGAAATTCTAGGTTTCTCAAAAGCCATCTCTGCCTGGATGTCAAATCCTTTTCTCCACTACCACTTGGCTGGGGCTTCAGAAGTTTAGTGTACTGGGTCCTCAGTGTTGTAACCCTAGTCTTCACCTCCTCAACTGAAATCACACAACATACTCTTTTTTGCTCAGTGTATTGTAAGCCCGGTCCTCAAGACATTAATCAACGTCTTGACCGTTACATACTAGTATTTAATAGAGATATTTTACTATTATTTTAATAGTTGCTTTACTAGTATTTTAATACAGTTACAGTTACATGAGCGCTGATATGAAGTACAATAGCACAGTTCTTGTACAGACGTAGGCCTACAGCACTCTGCTCCACAGGCGTTTAACCGATGATACAAAGTAACGGCAATATGCAGACAAAGTAGCAAGCAAGAGGAAATGATTGTGTGTAGCGTAGCAACAACCATTTCTCACTACAGTTGAAGAGCCATTTGTGTTGGCGGAGCCAAATAAGTAATTACATAAAGCAAACAAATTATTCCGCCTCGCTTGTTCTTGTTGTAAAATGCGCTTGTACAATGTATACAAGCAATATCACATGAGAACGAGTGCTGTTGTCCTGGATATCAGCGCTGGGTGATTACCTGGAATATCTCACCTGGAATATTTAATGTGGATGCGATCTGTCTCCAACGCATATCGGTTGTGATAATCTTTGCAGGAGACGTTGTAAAGACATTCGTGGTCTTGCCACAGGTCGATAAGACTGACCTCCATCTCCGCTGTCCATCTCACCCGTACGCTCTTTGTGCTCGCCATTCTTGGATCTGATAACTCCTGTCTCGCGGTCATTTCCGGACATCGAGATGGCTTTCTCTAATTAGCTACTGTCATCCTCAGCGAATTCGAGTTGCGTAATCATCCAGATAAATATCAAACATGTTTGAAAATTATCGGGCGGTTCGACGGTCTGTGAGACGATCGTGGGGCTTAAGATTCATCTCTCACCCACTCACACTAGAAGATAATCTTGGCGAGCGTCGGGCGATTTTAGTCCCGACCAGATTTCTTCCCCGGTTGACGGGAGGACCGAACCTTGGTTAAATCGGGCCGAGAATCGTGTAGTGTGAGCCAGGCTTAACTTATATAGACATATCAGAGTCTATGTCCATATATGGACTGATGGAATCACCAAAGCAGCACCAGAGGAACGTCCTTTGATCCAGAGGTCCAATCAGCAGCAAGGGAAGATCAAAGGAACATGTTCTGCCTCCTCCCCCTCGTTGCCATAGTAACTGTTAAAGAATGGTGCTGCATTAGTCTGCCTGTGTCAGGCCAACTGTAATAATCAGCCTTTGCATGTGAGACCCTGCACTCTGCAGTCAGCTGGCTACAGACCAAACACCCTCAGGCCCTCCTCCTCATCTCTGGGGACCTTAATCACACCTCTCCATCCTCCACTTTGCCCACTTTCACCCAGTATGTCACCTGCCACACCAGAGACAATAAAATACTGGACTTACCGTATGCAAACACCAAGGATGCATACAAGTCATCACCCCTCCCTCCCCTGTGGAGATCAGACCACAACCTGGTTTATCTCCAGCCCGTGTACAAACCACTTTTCCACAGGCAGCAAGCTGTGACCCGCGCAGTTAAGAGATGGTCTGAGGAGACTGAAGAGGCTCTGACGGGAAGGTTTTGAGTCAACTGTGTGAAAGGAGTTCTGTGATCCTCACGGGGAGGACATCGACAACCTCACAGACTGTATAACGGATTACATTAACTTCTGTGTGGAGGACACTGTACTCACCAGGACTGTACGGTGCTTTTCCCATGTTCAGCATGGGAAAAGAAAGAACTAATTCAATTTTGGACTACCTTCATTAGTTACCAAGCAGATATTCTTCAGTGAAGAGTGTATGTCCTCAGTATCTGTGACAGATGCAGGACTATCTTCATTAGGTACCAAGCAGATCTCCATCTGTGAAGAGTGTCTGTCCTCCGTATCTGTGACAGGTGTAGGACTATCTTCATTAGTTACCAAGCAGATCTCCATCTGTGAAGAGTGTCTGTCCTCAGTATCTGTGACATATGTCGGACTATCTTCCTTAGGTACCAAGCAGATCTCTGTCTGTGAAGAGTGTCTGTCCTCAGTATCTGTGACAGACGTAGGACTTCCTTCATTTGGTACACTATAAAAGGGTTGCTTTAAATTTTACAGTATTATACTGGTAACAAGATGCACGTCTAATGAGGAGGACTTCCTCATTAGAAGTGCATTCAAACTCATTAACCAGGGTCACTTTCCTGGATTTCATGGACTTTGGTATCCTGGGCATAATGTTACAAAGTACTTGCCACATGTGTTGTGCGATGTTCCTCACACTCCGGGGAAAAGCTTTCTCACACTCCTCCAAGCTAGAGAGCTAGTTGTTCACCTTCTCTGTAACCTCATCAACTATGAGCTCTGTCAGTATCTGTGTGCTCGAGCTCTGGATGTCACCCTTAACACCCATCTTCTCAGCCAATGTCTGTGCTATGAGGCTGCCCATGTCTCCAAGACACTTAGACACCTGGTCCTTTGGCACAAACATAATGCTCGCACCATCACTCTCACACTGCAAGAGCTCAAAGATGTGTGTTGCTGCAACATCGATTAATTCCAAACACATCTCCGTCAGTTTGGGTTTTGTTCTCGGGTCCAGTGATCCAGCCTCTAGATTAAGCCACTGCATGGATGTCAGGCGCCTGAGTAGGTCCTTGTTGACCAAAATGTTGGTCTGTGTACTTGCCTCTGTGTTGTTCATTGTTCTTGCTCTGATGTTGAATTAAGTCTGCACAATCCTGATCTTAGACTGAAAAAAATGTTTTGTTGAATGAACATAATTTTATTAATTTTAGCAGTTGCACGTAATACTTTTATCTGAAGCCAGATATTTTTATTATGTTGACTGAACTAATTTTTTTTAAGTAAATCTAAATAAGTTTTATTATGTAAATCCTCCTCAACTATTTTGAGTTGACTTTACTCAAATTTTTTATTAATCCCATTTTAAATTTACTTAAATAAATTGTTTTTTTGTGCATTTTCAAATCAATTAAATTGTTTAAATTCTATCTATTTTTCTTAAACTGATCATAATGAAATATTTTTCGATATTATACATCACACAGAATCAAAAATGTGTTTAGACAACCAACTTTATTATAGTACAAATATTTAACACCTTACATCAGAGCTGTCTAATGGCCCATGTATGTTTTTATCATGAAAAACTAAAATACTCAGTGCATAGATTGCAACAATATTAACAGATACACAGATACATTAATCTGTTTGCAGAAGAAAAAAATGTTTCTGATTGTGTAACTAACCGTTAATAAAGAATAAACTTACACAAGTTAGATGAAGTCTCTTGACATGCGACAAGACAGAAGGCAACGCTTGCTCTCAACATGTACAATACTTCTTATAAGACAAGAACCTGTGAAATGCAAACTGCATAAACAACAATACTTGTTTTACCTTTAAACCCTTACATCATAATAGCCTCTACTAAAGGTTTTAAACACAAGAAAGCAGAAACCCACTAATCAGATACTGTCAACCATAACCAAAAGGATGGAACGAACAAAATAAAGTCTTTTTTTTTTTGTAATCAATTTTTTATTAATTTCAAAACAAACAATGAAAACATTAATACCCATACATCGAACACACACAACCCTGCACCCATCCCTCCCCCCAGAACACCCTGGGCTACCCCCCATCCCCTTCTCCACCCTCTTCCACCCCCCCCACCCCCCACCCCGCCACCCCATTAATAACATACAACCACCCCATTCCCCACCCTCCCTCACCTCAGCCCCTTCCCCACAGGACACACATTCATAGGTTTTACAAAATAAGAGTCAGAAACAATGAAAAGAAGTGACGTTACATACAGGATTACATAATTCACAGAGATACAGAGTCTCAAGGATCAAGCTAATAACAATTTAACGTCTTCTGCAGCTTTTTTCCACATCTCCAGCGTTCGTGGATTAGAATTATTAATGCGAGCTGATGACCACTCCAGGTAAATCACCTCGAGAAGAGTTCCAATGCTTTATTGATAGCTGGTGTGGTGGAAGCCACCTTAAAACGATAATTTTTTTTCGCAGCCGTCATGCCAGCCAACCAGAGTTTACGCTTTTACCTCAGTGATCTTGAACCTGAGTCATCATTCAAGAGGAGAAGTGCTGGTTCCAGTGGGAGTTTCCTCCCTATCAGCTCAGACACCTTGCCCACAACTTTAACCCAAAAACTTTGTACATCTGGGCAATGCCACAGGACATGCATCAGTGTACCCACAATGTCCTGGTTGCAAAATGTGCAGTTAGGATTGGGCGCCAAGCCCAGCATATGTCTTTTGCGTGGTGTAAAGTAAGTCCTGTGACAAATTTTGTAGTGTATTAGTTGGTGATTTGGGTTTTTTGATGAACTAAAGACATTTTCCCACACAGTATCCCAGTTGATAGTACCAGTTTCTAGATGTATATCTGTTTCCCAAGTTCTACGTTCAGGAGAATCTACAGGGGTGTATGATAGTAGATTATTATAAATATAAGAGACTGTTTTCTTATGAGGAGCTCTCTCCAACAATAATATTAAAGGGTGAGTCCTAAGTTCAGTCCCCAAAGGAACCTTGAGTGAACTGAGTGCCGACCTTATTCTGAAATAAAGAAACTGAGAGTTTCTTGGGATATTGTAGTTGGACATTAAATCTGGAAAATCTAATATTGCATTCTGGCCTGAGATGTCTCCCAATGTCCAAATGTCATGTCGGGCCCATAGTTGCGAGATGAACGGTTCACCTCCTGTCAATAAATTGGCATTGTGCCAAATAGGGGAGTGTATGTGCCATTTTGACTTGAAATCCTTATACTTTTCTACTGACATCATAGTTTGTATCACATATGATATTATTGGGCCCAATTGAGAGAAGCACTTCTTTTGTTTGAATCCAGAGAAAGCCAAATCTCTAAGTCTTAAAGGGCGGACCAGCTCCTGCTCCAATGCCTTCCAGGGTGGGGCTATGCCTTCACCAAACCAATGTTTGACGGAGCGCAGCACAAAAGCCCAGTGATATAACTTAAAGTTCGGGCAAGCCCATCCACCCTGCAGTTTATCTCGTTGTAAAGTTGACCATTTAATGCGAGGCTTCTTGCCGTTCCAAATGAACTTTTTCATCTTTGAGTCAAGTTTTTTCCAAAACCCTGCTGGGGCTGGTAGGGGGAGCATAGAACTTATAAAGTTTATGCGTGGAAGCACATTCATTTTGAGTGTAGCTATACTAGCCGGCATCGACGAGGGGAGCACTGCCCACCTCTCAAGGTCCTCCTCAACTTTCTTCAAAATAGACGAATAATTGTTTTTTGCTATCGCCTGGATACAGGTGCTGATTTCCACACCTAAATACACTGCTTTTTGTGCCACCGGTATGCAAGTTTGGATGTTCAGGCTATTCAGATCTGTATTCAACAAAAGTAGAATCGACTTGGAACAGTTAATCTTATAACCAGAGAGTGTTCCAAAGTGCTCTATAATCTTCAGCACATTTGGAAGGGACTGTTGCAAGTTGGAAAGGTAAATAAGTGTATCGTCGGCGTACATCGAAATCGAGTTTAATGTAGACCCTATTTGGATTGGAGTAACTAACTTGCTTTGCCGTATGAACTGAGCTAATGGTTCGAATGATAAATTAAATATGGTAGGAGATGCTGGACATCCCTGTCTAGAGCCACGACCTATGCTAAAAAGATCAGAAAGTTGCCCGGCTGTAACAACCCTAGCAGAGGGATTGGAATATAAAACTTGTATCATTTTAATAAACTTTGGACCAAATTTAATTTTTCCAAAACTCTCCACAAATATCCCCACTCAAAGCGGTCAAACGCTTTCTCCGCATCGAGAAACAGGAGTCCACCCGGCAAACCTGTCCTCTTAGCCTCCGCAATGACATGCAAAAGCCGACGGACATTGTCCGATGCCAGTCGTCCCTTAAGGAAGCCAGCTTGGTCCGTATTAATCAACTTCCCTGCTACTTTGTCCAGGCGCATAGCAATCACTTTAGAATAGATTTTGATATCCGCATTAATTAGTGATATAGGACGGTAACTTGAACAATTCTGGGGATCCTTGCCAGGCTTATGAAGCACCGAAATAAGTGCTGTATTAAGATCTTTGTGGAAATAGCCCTTTCTTATAGCAGAATTAAGAGTGTCTAACCAGATTGGCCCTAAAATATTCCAAAGCTCTAAATACAGCTCAGCCGGGATCCCGTCAATTCCCGGAGAGCGCCCCCTGTTGGTCAATTTAACTGCTTTGTATAGTTCATCTAAAGTTATCGGGGCGTCCAGTTCCATAGCTTCATTATCAGACAACGTGGGCAAATTAAGTTTATCAAAAAAGGAGTCGAAAGATTCCGATAGGGAACTCCCCTCTGAGGAATACAGACTCTCGAAGAATGACTTGAATGCATTATTAATGTCGGCCGTTTTGGTGACCAGACCCTTCACTGGGCAGTTAATAGACGGAATATTGAATTGGTTTTCTTGCCGTTTCAACGTTAAAGCAAGGAGGCGGCTAGGTCTACTGCTATCCGTGTAATATTTATGTTTGGTAGCGTGCATGATAAATTCAACCCGCTGTCTAAGCATATTGTCCAATTCTGCCCTCACAGACTTAAGTTTTATTTCAACGTCATTACTATAATTGTTCTTAAGTTCTCTCTCTAAACTATAGCAATTTTGCTCTAGGTGTGAGATCTTTTGCAATCTGCATTTTTTAAGGTACGATGAAAAACCTATCGCATTGTGGCGCAGAAAGCCCTTGATCACTGACCATAGAATTGCTTGATCCGTGACCGAGTCTTTATTAATGTCAATAAATTCTACCAAGCCGGTTCTAACTTGTGAGAGGTATTTCTCGTTTTTGAGAAGAGTTATATTAAACCTCCATCTGGAAGGGGAGCTCCGTACAAAGTCCAGATTAAATGAAGTTAGTATTGCATTATGATCAGATACATTACGCGGTAGGAATATAATCTTATCTACAGTCGGAATCAGACTCGGAGTGGCCAGCATATAGTCTATTCTTGAAAACATTTTATGATTTGAAGAGAAGTATGTATAGTCCCTGGCAGCAGGGTTTTGAATCCTCCAAATATCCGCTAAATTAATGTCCTTAGCAAAGTTCTTTAAAGCATTGGAGGATAAAGCTTGTGAATGTGTAATGGATGGGTTAGATCTATCTAGACTGCTATCGAAAAATGTATTCATGTCAGATCCTATAATGAGTGAATAATTAGCAAGAGCTAGCAGCTCATTAGTTAACCAAGGAAAAAATGAAGGATCATAAATTGTGGGTGCATATATGCTTGCGAAAGCAATTTTTTTCCCCTGAATAGAAACCCCACAATAAGCCAATCTCCCCGAGTTGTTAGAGCTACTTTTATCAATTGCCAAATTCAGTTTACGTTTCATTAAAATCATTACCCCTTTAGTCTTGGATCCATCCCCAGAGGAAACTACCATTCTATAGTGTTTGTTCTGCATACGGCAGACATCAGTCGGTTTAAGATGTGTCTCAGATAAGAGGGCTACATCAACATTTTTCCTTTTCAGTAGTTCTAGAACTGTTGCGCGTTTAAATGGTGAGTTTAATCCCCTAACATTGAGGGATAAAATAGTGTAGTTAGCCATCTAGAAGGCCTCTGATCAGACTGAGATGTAATCCTGACATATAGTTACTAATTTAAAACAAAAACAACCCTGTGTGTTTGTGTGTGTCCCCACCCCCCCCCCTTCTCTGATATACACATAACTTCCTTGTAACCATCAATGAACTATCCATCCTAACTAGAAGAGCTCCCAAATGTATATTCTTAACATATAACGCCAAATTGAACATCAACATACCCTCAGTGAAGAAATATTTATATATATATGCACATACACACACATACATACACATATATGCATATGCATATATACACACACATACATATATATGGAAAAGAAGCAACAAATAGAATAGGCCAGTATAACAGAATTCAACATGACATTGTCCCTATCTCCTTCCCTCACAGTTGCATAGTAACAAGTAACTTAGTAATATAAACAGTATCAAATAGAAACAGAAATGTTGGCAGAGAATCTCCCAGACAAATGAGACACTTTGGAACAATTTTTGAAAACAAGGGACTAATAATATTGTCCTCAGAGTCCGGCAGTGAAAAATGAATGTTTAAAAATGAAATGGAATAAGAGCTGCTGGACCTGAATACTGTACATTAGTTATGGTGTAGAGGGTTCTTACGTGATCCGCTGGTGTCACGCGACATCTAGTGGAGATGAGCAGAGGCCGCCGGCGAAGCTCAGGATCAGCCTCGCCCCCCTGTAAACAAAACAGTCCAAGCCCTCAGCGATCCGAGCTGGGCCGGGCTCCGACGTCCGGGCCGAGGTGTTGGCTGAAAAAGGTTTCCGCGGCTTCAGCGCTGGCGAAGGTGTGTCGGGACCCCTCGAAGTACACCACAAGCGCTGCAGGGTATCGCAGGCTGAACTTAATGCCCTTCTCGTACAGCTGTGTTTTCACCTTCTTGAAAGCGCTACGCTTGGCCACCAGCCGGGCACTATAATCCGGGAAGACGAGGATCTTCTTACCCTTGTAGGACAGTTGACGTTTCCGTATGGCCAGCAGTAGCACTCGTTCCCGCTACTGGTAGCGGTGAAAGCAAAGGATAAATGGACGGGGCCGCGCACCGGGGCTCGGCTTGGCCGCCAGAGCCCTGTGACATCTCTCCAGCTCCGGTGGTTTTGTGAAACTTTCATCGCTCAGCGCCTTCACCAGGAGCTCGGACATAAACTTTAGAGGACACAGACCCCGCTCGCTGTCCTCAGGCACACCGAGGACCCTCAGGTTCATGCGTCTCTGTCTATTTTCGTATCCATCCAGTGTATCTTTTAAGTCTTCGTTTTCCTTAGCGAGGCCCTTCATGACGGATTGTAGCTCCTCCATGGAGGTTTCCAGAGTGGCGATTCGATCACTGTGGTCTGAGAGTGCGCCCTCCGCCTCGGTAAAACGAGTCTCAAACGAGTCAACCTGGCGTTTAACAGCCTCCAGCGTGGTCTGAATCGGTAAAAGCGCTGTTTGCAGCGTCTCGGTGATGTCACTCCGGGTTTTTTCGAGCTCGGTTACCAGCAAGGCTAGCGTTAGCTGCTGCTGTTGCCCCGCCGCCGCCGCTGCCGCTGTCTCGGTTTTTCTCGTCCCCGGTCTTTCTTTTCTACCTCCTTCTGACATCTCGAATGTAAGGCTAACCTTAGGAGGTCGTTGGTGAAGAAGATATATATATCTTATAGGCGTAAATATTGAGTTGGAGTAGGCTATATTCGGGAGCTCTCCCTCACGCGTCCACTCAGCCAGCCATCAACCCGGAAGTCCAACAAAATAAAGTCTTTTGTGTAGAGTCCTGATCAGAGACTAGGCAGCAGAATAGTTCCATCCCAGTTACATGTTTAGTGGCTTTTACTCTTGATAGTTTACTTTACAGCTTCTTTGCAAAAATACACCAATGCCTTCAATTGAACATTATCCAGAGTAAAAAAACAAAAACTTTAACAATCAAAACTCAAACCATACTATGTGGACCACATCTGGAAAAACACACTGGTTCCCTGACTCTGAAATGACAACATTATTAAAAGGCAATGTTTCACTGAGGTAACTGAACTGATAAACCAAATGGCTTTGTTGAGTATAATAAGATTTATTCAAGTGCATTAACTGACACTCTTCCAGATGTTGGCCTTAAACAGGAGAACAAGAACAAGAGGCGATCCTTTATTCCTGCCCTAACGCATAGAACTATCAGAAAGTTTATTTGTTGTAGGGTCCTCACCACTGGCTGCATGAATACTGTCCACTAAAAAAGTATTTCTCATTTGTGTTGAACTCTTAGAGATACTGATGTTCAGATCACATTAAACATTCATTAAGTAATTCACAAAAACACACAAAAAAAATTGTGGCTGAAGAATTTCTACAGTCCAACACAAATTTAGTTCTGTAGTCCAAGGACTTGGGGGGAAAGCTTTCCCATGAGTACTTTTTGAATGAACTCGTAATAGTGTCTCAGTTCCTTGGGGTAGGCCAGGTTTAATGCATAGATGACCCCAAGCATCACTGCACAAGCCTGCGCTGCAGATCCAATGCTGCTTAAGATGATCGATCCATCAACAGAAACTCTGATGTCCTCATGATGTCCAGGATCTCCATTCTCCTTGCTGATGACGTAAATGCCCATGGCCCACTTCTGCATGATGTCGGGATGGCATTTCCTTCCATGTCCTGCATATTTTAAGTAAATTGGAGAAAGAGCAAACATCAGAATGCTTTGCCACAAACAAACATTTGTTTTTACCATACACTGTACATCTGTATGACAGACATTTTCATATTTCCATAAAGGTACTGTCTGCTTGTGCATCATGTGTTTTACTGGCACAGTGTTCTAAGGTGTTCTTTTGTGCTTTGAGTCTTTGCCTGGCTCTTATAAGCAACAGGAAAAAGACATTTTACTAAACTGACATTCCAAAGGTTCTATAATGGTGCACAGTAACAGCAAATTATTCTTTTTAACATAACAACACCTCTCCTGTACAGTGAAGAGACCCAGTAGGGAGCCAAAACTACAGGACAAACACCTTCAGAATCTAAACCCTTGTGGGTTTGCTTTAATTTAAGCTCCTTTGAGGTCACCAGAGGACAGAAATGTCCTCTCACAAAAACTGCTAAAAAATACAACAGAGTAATATATTTTTGAACTTTTTTTGCACAAATCATTCAATCAACTTCAGCCCAAATACCAAATATGTAATTGTTAATATTGTTTTAACCCTTTCAAATGCCAATTCAATTAAATAATGTCACTGTTTTCATAACAAAAAAACTCATTTAACATGAGTTATATGCATTAAAATAATGTTAGAGGGCTGGGGATTTCTTTTAGCATCGAGCTTAAATATACCTAAGATTAGTGATAAAATCGATTTTCATGCATTGTTTTTTTTTTTTTTAGCAGTGTCAGATTAATAATTTACAAACCTTTGAGGTCACTAGAGGGCAAAAATGTTCTCTCCCAAAAACTGCTATAAAATATGAAAGATTCATAGGTTTGCTTCTATTTTGCTTCAATCATTAGATTCAGTCCTTATCAAAACTACCAAATATTTAAATATTTATTTTGTTTTAACCCTTTAATTACCAGTTTGATTACATGATTTCACCATCTTTATGAAAAAAAAATACAAATATGAGTTATTTTCCATATAATGAATTTTGGAGGGCTGAGGACTTCAAGAAATAAAAGATCAGGCTTAATTTTACATAACAAAGTTAATTTTTGTGCTTTTTAATTTTTTTTCAGTGTCAAATTTTAAGTAACCTTTTAGGTAAACAGCACAAAAATGACCAGTTGAGTCTCTTTAGACCCAATTCTTTTTAAATCCCACAACAAATTACACAATGAAATCATGCATGCTCTAATTTCAGGGTAACATTTGGAGAAATGTAGGGAAAAAAACGTTTTTACTGTTTCTATAGACATATCAGAGTCTATGTCCATATATGGACTGATGGAATCACCAAAGCAGCACCAGAGGAACGTCCTTTGATCCAGAGGTCCAATCAGCAGCAAGGGAAGATCAAAGGAACATGTTCTGCCTCCTCCCCCTCGTTGCCATAGTAACTGTTAAAGAATGGTGCTGCATTAGTCTGCCTGTGTCAGGCCAACTGTAATAATCAGCCTTTGCATGTGAGACCCTGCACTCTGCAGTCAGCTGGCTACAGACCAAACACCCTCAGGCCCTCCTCCTCATCTCTGGGGACTTTAATCACACCTCTCCATCCTCCACTTTGCCCACTTTCACCCAGTATGTCACCTGCCACACCAGAGACAATAAAATACTGGACTTACTGTATGCAAACACTAAGGATGCATACAAGTCATCACCCCTCCCTCCCCTGTGGAGATCAGACCAAAACCTGGTTTATCTCCAGCCCGTGTACAAACCACTTTTCCACAGGCAGCCAGCTGTGACCCACGCAGTTAAGAGATGGTCTGAGGAGACTGAAGAGGCTCTGAGGGACTGTTTTGAGTCAACTGTGTGGAAGGAGTTCTGTGATCCTCACGGGGAGGACATCGACAACCTCACAGACTGTATAACGGATTACATTAACTTCTGTGTGGAGGACACTGTACTCACCAGGACTGAACGGTGCTTTTCCCATGTTCAGCATGGGAAAAGAAAGAACTAATTGAATTTTGGACTACCTTCATTAGTTACCAAGCAGATATTCTTCAGTGAAGAGTGTGTGTCCTCAGTATCTGTGACAGATGTAGGACTATCTTCATTAGGTACCAAGCAGACCTTCGTCTGTGAAGACTGTCTGTCATCCTCGGTATCTGTGACAGATGTAGGACTATCTTCAGTAGGTACAAAGCAGACCTCCATCTGTGATGTGTCTGTCCTTAGTATCTGTAACAGATGTTGGACTATCTTCAGTAGGTACCAAGCAGACCTCCCTCTATAAGGAGTGTCTGTCATCCTCCATATCTGTGACAGATATGAGACTATCTTCAGTAGGTACCAAGCAGATCTCCGTCTGTGAAGAGTTTCAGTCATCCTCCGTATCTGTGACATAAGTAGGACTATCTTCATAAGGTACCAAGCAGATCTCCGTCTGTTAAGAGTGAAGAGTTTCTATCATCATCAGTATCTGTGACAGATGTAGGACTATCTTCATAAGGTACCAAGCAGATCTCCATCTGTGAAGAGTGTCTGTCATCCTCAGTATCCGTGACATATGTCGGACTATCTTCATTAGATACCAAGCAGATCTCCGTCTGTGAAGAGTGAAGAGTGTCTGTCAACCTCAGTATCTGTGACAGATGTAGGACTATCTTCACAAGGTACCATGCAGATCTCCCGTCTGGGAAGAGTGTCTGTCCTCATTATCTGTGACAGATGTCGGACTTTCTTCATTACATACCAAGCAGATCTCTGTCTGTGTAGAGTGTCTGTCCTCAGTATCCGTGACAGATGTAGAGTCTGACATCTGTCACAGATACTGAGGACAGACAGTATCTTGGCATTGGGTACCAAGCAGATCTCCATCTGTCAAAAGTGTCTGTCATCCTCAGTATCTGTGACAGATGTAGGACTATCTTCAGTAGGTACCAAGCAGACCTCCATCTGTGAAGAAAGTCTGTCATCCTCAGTATCTGTGACAGATGTAGGACTAACTTTGTTAGGTACCAAGCAGATCTCCGTCTGTGAAGAGTGTCCGTCAACCTCAGTATCTGTGACAGATGCAGGACTATGTTCAATAGGTACCAAGCAGATCTCCGTCTGTGAAGAGTTTCAGTCATCGTCAGTAACTGTGACTGATGTAGGACTATGTTCAATAGGTACCAAGCAGATCTCCGTCTCTGAAGATTTTCAGTAATCCTCAGTATCTGTGACAGATGTAGGACTTTCTTCATTTGGTACACTATAAAGGGGTTGCTTTAAATTTTACAGTATTATACTGGCAACAAGATGCACGTCTAATGAGGAGGACTTCCTCATTAGAAGTGCATTCAAACTCATTAACCAGGGTCAATTTCCTGGATTTCATGGACTTTGGTATCCTGGGCATAATGTTACAAAGTACTTGCCACATGTTCTGTGCGATGATCCTCACACTCCGGGGAAAAGCTTTCTCACACTCCTCCAAGCTAGAGAGCTAGTTGTTCACCTTCTCTGTAACCTCATCAACTCTTAGCTCTGTCAGTATCTGTGTGCTCGAGCTCTGGATGTCACCCTTAACACCCATCTTCTCAGCCAATGTCTGTGCTATGAGGCTGCCCATGTCTCCAAGACACTTAGACACCTGGTCCTTTGGCACAAACATAATGCTCGCACCATCACTCTCACACTGCAAGAGCTCAAAGATGTGTGTTGCTGCAACATGGATTAATTCCAAACACATCTCCGTCAGTTTGGGTTTTGTTCTCGGGTCCAGTGATCCAGCCTCTAGATTAAGCCACTGCATGGATGTCAGGCGGACGCCTGAGTAGGTCCTTGTTGACCAAAATGTTGGTCTGTGTACTTGCCTCTGTGTTGTTCATTGTTCTTGCTCTGATGTCGAAATAAGTCTGCACAATCCTGATCTTACTTATATAGACATATCAGAGTCTATGTCCATATATGGACTGATGGAATCACCAAAGCAGCACCAGAGGAAAGTCCTTTGATCCAGAGGTCCAATCAGCAGCAAGGGAAGATCAAAGGAACATGTTCTGCCTCCTCCCCCTCGTTGCCATAGTAACTGTTAAAGAATGGTGCTGCATTAGTCTGCCTGTGTCAGGCCAACTGTAATAATCAGCCTTTGCATGTGAGACCCTGCACTCTGCAGTCAGCTGGCTACAGACCAAACACCCTCAGGCCCTCCTCCTCATCTCTGGGGACTTTAATCACATCTCTCCATCCTCCACTTTGCCCACTTTCACCCAGTATGTCACCTGCCACACCAGAGACAATAGAATACTGGACTTACTGTATGCAAACACCAAGGATGCATACAAGTCATCACCCCTCCCTCCCCTGTGGAGATCAGACCACAACCTGGTTTATCTCCAGCCCGTGTACAAACCACTTTTCCACAGGCAGCCAGCTGTGACCCGCGCAGTTAAGAGATGGTCTGAGGAGACTGAAGAGGCTCTGAGGGACTGTTTTGAGTCAACTGTGTGGAAGGAGTTCTGTCATCCTCACGGGGAGAACATCGACAACCTCACAGACTGTATAACGGATTACATTAACTTCTGTGTGGAGGACACTGTAGGACTGTACGGTGCTTTCCCATGTTCAGGACTGTACAGTGCTTTTCTCATGTTCAGCATGGGAAAAGAAAGAACTAATTGAATTTTGGACTACCTTCATTAGTTACCAAGCAGATATTCTTCAGTGAAGAGTGTGTGTCCTCAGTATCTGTGACAGATGTAGGACTATCTTCATTAGGTACCAAGCAGACCTCCGTCTATAAAGAGTGTCTGTCATCCTCAGTATCTGTGACAGATGCAGGACTATCTTCATTAGGTACCAAGCAGATCTCTGTCTGTGAAGAGTGTCAGACATCCACAGTATCTGTGACAGATTTAGGAGAACCTTATTAGGTACCAAGCAGATCTCCGTCTGTGAAGAGTGTCTGTCATCCTCAGCATCTGTGAAAGATGTAGGACTATCTTCATTAGGTACCAAGCAGATATCCATCTGGGAAGAGTGTCTATCCTCAGTATCTGTGACAGATGAAGGACTATCTTCATAAGGTACCACGCAGATCTCCGTCTGTTAAGAGTGTCTGTCATCCTCAGTATCTGTGACAGATGAAGAACTATCTTCATTAGGTACCAAGCAGACCTCCATCTGTAAAAAGTGTCTGTCATCCTTAGTATCTGTGACAGATGTAGGACTAAATTTGTGAGGCACCAAGCAGATCTCCGTCTGTGAAGAGTGTCTGTCGGCCTCAGTATCTGTGACAGATGTCGGACTTTCTTCATTACATACCAAGCAGATCTCTGTCTGTGAAGAGTGTCTGTCCTCAGTATCCGTGACAGATGTAGAGTCCGACTTCTGTCACAGATACTGAGGACGGACAGTATCTTGGCATTTGGTACCAAGCAGATCTCCATCTGTGAAGAGTGTCTGTCCTCAGTATCTGTGACAGATGTAGGACTATCTTCATTAGTTACCAAGCAGATCTCCGTCTGTGAAGAGTGTCTGTCCTCAGTATCCATGACAGATGTAGAGTCCGACTTCTGTCACAGATACTGAGGACGGACAGTATCTTGGCATTTGGTACCAAGCAGATCTCCATCTGTGAAGAGTGTCTGTCATCCTCAGCATCTATGAAAGATGTAGGACTATCTTCATTAGTTACCAAGCAGATCTCCATCTGTGACGAGCGTCTGTCATCCTCAGTATCTGTGACAGATGTACGACTATCTTCAGTAGGTACCAAGCAGACTTCCATCTGTGACGAGTGTCTGTCATCCTCAGTATCTGTGACAGATGTAGGACTAACTTTGTTAGGTACCAAGCAGACCTCCGTCTGTGAAGAGTGTCTGTCATCCTCAGTATTTGTGACAGATGCAGGACTATCTTCAGTAGGTACCAAGCAGATCTCCATATGTGAATAGTGTTAGTCATCCTCAGTTTCTGTGACTGATGTAGGACTATCTTCATTAGGTACCAAGCAGATCTCCATCTGTGAAGAGTGTCTGCACTCAGTATCTGTGACAGATGTAGGACTATCTTCATTAGGTACCAAGCAGATCTCCATCTGTGAAGAGTGTCTGCACTCAGTATCTGTGACAGATGCAGGACTATCTTCAGTAGGTACCAAGCAGATCTCCGTCTGTGAAGAGTGTCTGTCCTCATTATCTGTGACAGATGTCGGACCTTCTTCATTACATACCAAGCAGATCTCTGTCTGTGAAGAGTGTCTGTCCTCAGTATCTGTAACAGATGTAGGACTATCTTCAGTAGGTACCAAGCAGATCTCCATCTGTGAAGAGTGTCTGTCCTCAGTATCTGTGACAGATGTAGGACTGTCTTCATAAGTTACCAAGCAGATCTTCATCTGTGAAGAGTGTCTGTCCTCAGTATCTGTGACAGATGAAGGACTATCTTCATTAGTTACCAGGCAGATCTCGGTCTGTGAAGAGTGAAGAGTGTCTGTCATCCTCAGTATCTGTGACAGATGTAGGACTATCTTTGTTAGGTACCAAGCAGATCTCCATCTGTGAAGAGTGTCTGTCCTCAGTATCTGTGACAGATGTAGGACTATCTTTGTTAGGTACCAAGCAGATCTCCATCTGTGAAGAGTGTCTGTCATCCTCAGTATCTGTGACAGATGCAGGACTATCTTCAGTAGGTACCAAGCAGATCTCCACATGTGAATAGTGTCTGTCATCCTCAGTTTCTGTGACTGATGTAGGACTATCTTCATTAGGTACGAAGCAGATCTCCCGTCTGTGAAGAGTATCTGTCCTCAGTATCTGTGACAGATGCAGGACTATCTTCAGTAGGTACCAAGCAGATCTCCATCTGTGAAGAGTATCTGTCCTCAGTATCTGTGACAGATGCAGGACTATCTTCAGTAGGTACCAAGCAGATCTCCGTCTGTGAATAGTGTCTGTCCATAGTATCTGTGACAGATGTAGGACTATCTTCAGTAGGTACCAAGCAGATCTCCGTCAGTAAAGAGTGTCTGTTGTCAGTATCTGTGACAGATGTAGGACTATGTTCATTAGTTACCAAGCAGATCTCAATCTGTGAAGACTGTCTGTCCTTAGTATCTGTCACAGATGTAGGACTATCTTCAGTAGATACCAAGCAGATCTCCTTCTGCGAAGAGTTTCAGTCATCCTCAGTATCTGTGACATATGTCAGACTATCTTCATTAGGTACCAAGCAGATCTCCATCTGTGAAGAGTGTCTGTACTCAGTATCTGTGACAGATGTAGGACTATGTTCATTAGGTACCAAGCAGATCTCTGTCTGTGAAGAGTGTCTGTCCTCAGTATCTGTGACAGACGTAGGACTTTCTTCATTTGGTACACTATAACGGGGTTGCTTTAAATTTTACAGTATAATACTGGCAACAAGATGCACGTCTAATGAGGAGGACTTCCTCATTAGAAGTGCATTCAAACTCACTAACCAGGGTCACTTTCCTGGATTTCATGGACTTTGGTATCCTGGGCATAATGTTACAAAGTACTTGCCACATGTGTTGTGCGATGATCCTCACACTCCGGGAAAAGCTTTCACACTCCTCCAAGCTAGAGAGCTAGTTGTTCACCTTCTCTGTAACCTCATCAACTCTGAGCTCTGTCAGTATCTGTGTGCTCGAGCTCTGGATGTCACCCTTAACACCCATCTTCTCAGCCAATGTCTGTGCTATGATGCTGCCCATGTCTCCAAGACACTTAGACACCTGGTCCTTTGGCACAAACATAATGCTCGCACCATCACTCTCACACTGCAAGAGCTCAAAGATGTGTGTTGCTGCAACATCGATTAATTCCAAACACATCTCCGCCAGTTTGGGTTTTGTTCTCGGTCCAGTGATCCAGCCTCTAGATTAAGCCACTGCATGGATGTCAGGCGGACGCCTGAGTAGGTCCTTGTTGACCAAAAATGTTGGTCTGTGTACTTGCCTCTGTGTTGTTCATTGTTCTTGCTCTGATGTTGAATTAAGTCTGCACAATCCTGATCTTACTTATATAGACATATCAGAGTCTATGTCCATATATGGACTGATGGAATCACCAAAGCAGCACCAGAGGAACGTCCTTTGATCCAGAGGTCCAATCAGCAGCAAGGGAAGATCAAAGGAACATGTTCTGCCTCCCCCCTCGTTGCCATAGTAACTGTTAAAGAATGGTGCTGCATTAGTCTGCCTGTGTCAGGCCAACTGTAATAATCAGCCTTTGCATGTGAGACCCTGCACTCTGCAGTCAGCTGGCTACAGACCAAACACCCTCAGGCCCTCCTCCTCATCTCTGGGGACTTTAATCACACCTCTCCATCCTCCACTTTGCCCACTTTCACCCAGTATGTCACCTGCCACACCAGAGACAATAAAATACTGGACTTACTGTATGCAAACACCAAGGATGCATACAAGTCATCACCCCTCCCTCCCCTGTGGAGATCAGACCACAACCTGGTTTATCTCCAGCCCGTGTACAAACCACTTTTCCACAGGCAGCCAGCTGTGACCCGCGCAGTTAAGAGATGGTCTGGTACAAACAGGAGTTCTGCCTGCAGCCAAAGCCAGTTGAGTCGTAGCTAAAGAGAGTTCTGTGAGGAGACTGAAGAGACTCTGGACGGAAGGTTTTTGAGTCAACTGTGTGGAAGGAGTTCTGTGATCCTCAGGGTGGAGGGACATCGACAACAGACTGTATAACGTGATTATATTTCTGTGTGGAGGACACCTTCATGTTACTCACAGATCCAGACGGTGCTTTTCCCATATCTGTTCAGATGTAGACTAAAGAAAGCAGATCTATGAAGAGTGTATGTCCTCAGTATCTGTGACTAACCTTCATTAGTTACCAAGCAGATCTTCTTCAGTGAAGAGTGTATGTCCTCCTCAGTATCTGTGACAGATGTAGGACTATCTTCATTAGGTACCAAGCAGATCTCCATCAGAAAAGTGTCTGTCCTCAGTATCTGTGACAGATGTAGGACTTTCTTCATTTGGTACACTATAAAGGGGTTGCTTTTAAATTTTACAGTATTATTATTCTGGCAATAAGATGCACGCCTAATGAGGAGGACTTCTCATTAGAAGTGCATTCAAACTCATTAACCAGGGTCACTTTCCTGGATTTCATGGACTTTGGTATCCTGGGCATAATGTTACAAAGTACTCACCACATGTGTTGTGCGATGATCCTCACACTCTGGGAAAAGCTTTCACACTCCTCCAAGCTAGAGAGCTAGTTGTTCACCTTCTCTGTAACCTCATCAACTATGAGCTCTGTCAGTATCTGTGTGCTCGAGCTCTGGATGTCACCCTTAACACCCATCTTCTCAGCCAATGTCTGTGCTATGATGCTGCCCATGTCTCCAAGACACTTAGACACCTGGTCCTTTGGCACAAACATAATGCTCGCACCATCACTCTCACACTGCAAGAGGTCAAAGATGTGTGTTGCTGTAACATCGATTAATTCCAAACACATCTCCATCAGTTTGGGTTTTGTTCTCGGTCCAGTGATCCAGCCTCTAGATTAAGCCACTGTATGGATGTCAGGCGGACGCCTGAGTAGGTCCTTGTTGACCAAAAATGTTGGTCTGTGTACTTGCCTCTGTGTTGTTCATTGTTCTTGCTCTGATGTCGAATTAAGTCTGCACAATCCTTGATCTTACTTATATAGACATATCAGAGTCTATGTCCATATATGGACTGATGGAATCACCAAAGCAGCACCAGAGGAACGTCCTTTGATCCAGAGGTCCAATCAGCAGCAAGGGAAGATCAAAGGAACATGTTCTGCCTCCCCCCTCGTTGCCATAGTAACTGTTAAAGAATGGTGCTGCATTAGTCTGCCTGTGTCAGGCCAACTGTAATAATCAGCCTTTGCATGTGAGACCCTGCACTCTGCAGTCAGCTGGCTACAGACCAAACACCCTCAGGCCCTCCTCCTCATCTGTGGGGACTTTAATCACACCTCTCCATCCTCCACTTTGCCCACTTTCACCCAGTATGTCACCTGCCACACCAGAGACAATAAAATACTGGACTTACTGTATGCAAACACCAAGGATGCAAACAAGTCATCACCCTCCCTCCCCTGTGGAGATCAGACCACAACCTGGTTTATCTCCAGCCCGTGTACAAACCACTTTTCCACAGGCAGCCAGCTGTGACCCGCCAAGAGTTAAGAGATGGTCTGAGGAGACTGAAGAGGCTCTGACGGAAGGTTTTGAGTCAACTGTGTGGAAGGAGTTCTGTGATCCTCACGGGAGGACATCGACAACCTCACAGACTGTATAACGGATTACATTAACTTCTGTGTGGAGGACACTGTATACCAAGCAGATCTCCGCCTGTGAAGAGTGTCTGTCCTCAGTTTCTGTGACAGATCTCAGACTATCTTTATTAGCTACGGCGTATATACTTTGGGGGACGTAATATTGGAAAATACCAATCTGTCCCCCAATAATAAGCCTATTATTTCTTAATGTGTGACATATGATATGCCCTCCTTTTATGAAACCTGGCTGTAGTGGATCCGCACTTGTTATTTCTCATTTACTTTAAATTTAAGAAAAAAATAGAAACAAAACTGTGACTCCTCCTGTAGCCTACACTTGGTTCAGTCCCACCGAAACACCGGCTCGGGCTTCGCTGAAAAACCGCTCAGTCCGCCTGTCACTGGTTGTCATTAAGGGTCAGGAACAAATGGAGGTTGGGACAAAAAGAAGGAAGCAGGACCAACAGGCGGACATTCGCCTTTGTTCAGACGGTAAGCTACTAGACACGCAAAAAGTAGTGTCATGGTAAAGGCCGCTCCAATGTTGTAATAAATGTGAAGAAATATCGCTTTATCACTGCGTTTCATCATCTGACCGACTGTTGGAGTCTCAGACCGAGGAGTTCTGACTTCCCAATTCGCTGATAAGCCTCGATTCATTCATAAATGGCCTGTAAAACCTCAAACCTGTTGACTCCTGGTCTGGCTCCGCTTATTATGTCGGTTTATTTTTGTAGTCAAGTTAACTGCGATCTGGTTTTGAGACAGTTTGTTTTATTTCGAAAGTCACAGGGCCTTTTAGGAAATTTCCGTGCACAACTTCCGGTCCTGCTCGATCTGCCCTCCGCTGAATTACATGCATGAAAACTTCAGCATCGCATCGCCGGCAAAATAGGATGGTTGTGAACCAGCCCGACCGGGCGGGAGCGGACCCAGTGTAATATCACAAATTTAATTTAATGGAAAACTTTCTGATCTGATCCGGAGGCTTAATTATGGTGGGGGAAACTTTTAAAAGGGGTTCATTTGAACTGTTTCATCAGTGCGTGCTGTTCTTTTTATCGCCCCCCACCCCCGTGTCGTGTGAGTGTGTGTGTGTGTGTGTGTGTGTGTGTGTGTGTGTGTGTGTGTGTGTTAGAGAGAAAGAAATTGTTTGATGGTTTTATACTTCACTTGGCACTTAAACAGGCTGGGTATGGTTAAAGCAAATAGCACTAGCAGCAATAAAAGTAGAATATTCAATGCATCAATTTAAAATGATCATTTTGCTCAGTCATTGTTTCTTTAGTCCAATGATTTTTTTAGTAAAATGATACCTGCTCTGAAGATGAACAGGTGAAGCATTGTAATATGAGTCTCTAAACAGCGTAAAAACATTATTTGGGTCTTTCCGCCAAAAGAGTGCAGTTTGCTTGTTGTAACTCTTCAAAATTACACTTAATTTTTCATTCCATTTCAATTTAGAATTTAGTAATATACACATTTACTCATTCAAAATGAGTACTGGTCAATCTCAGGCTACTTTATTTAATTAATTGCAACTTCTAAAAGTTTATTATCATTGCAATTTTTTCTCTGCTGTTACCAAAACTCAAATGCCATTTTAAAACCATGTTTAAAAGAATATCAATCACATACAATGTTTTCCCTTAAAAAAAGAGTTAATTTACAAGAAATGGTTGGTTACATGATGAAAATACTAATATTTATGACAAAAGATGATTATTTTTACCAGAGTTGTATTTTTCTGAGAATGCAAATCAAAACTTTTCCTTTATAGGACATAAAAAATAAATTTAATCCAAAGATTGAGCATGTAGTTCATTACAATCAGACAGCTGTTGGAACCAATATAAATGTAAAATACAGTTTATTTTCTTTATTTTTTAAAGTGACAATTAAATAATCAGAAAAAAACATTTGGTAACAAGAATGAAAATGGGTAACAGGAATGAGTATGTGAGTGCAAGATGTGAGTCAAAACTGATCTCAGATTACAGCAAATTTTAGTTTGATATTTCATTTAAAATCTATGCAGTCATGTAGACCAGTTACTATTCATCCATTCATTATATTATTTACATTTGTTCATTCATTGTATTCTTTTTAATCAATACAAAAGGGCATCAGAGGGAACTAGCCTATTGCTGTTACTGCCAACACATTTATTACATTTTTTCTAAAATAGATTACTTATTACTAGTTTTATACACAGTTCTATGTTGTTTTGAAATCTGTATATATGAATTTATGGCAGAGTTGTTGTTTTGATTTTAATAGATTGCACAGGCCAATGAATTGTAAGTCTGTAAAGTTATGTTAACTATTACCCGACAAAGTGGTTAAGTTCAAATTAAAGAAGTGAAATGTTTTTTGTCTATATTTCATAAATACTAAAAAAGTACATGTCATTATTAGAGGTCAATGTTTTTCACTATCAAGCAGTTTCGATATGAAACTTAACTACTGTGATAGACTTCTCAACCATATCACTCAGGTTCAGACTCAGGCATCTCTTGTTTATGTGTTTTGTTGCCTGGTAGTCAATTAACACCAAGATTTAACATTTAATTTTTATTTAATCTATGATTTCGCTCACATAAAACTTTCCAGTGTAAATGTGCAGGAATTTATTTTAAGACAAATCAACAAAAGGATAATTCACTTTGACTTACTTTGACTTACTTAAAAGTCCATAGTACATCTTATTGTTTCAATCACAATATTTAAAAACCAACACACTTTAGGTTCAAAGTTTTCCTCATTGGTCCTATTTGACTGCTATGTCAGAGTTTCAAACCTCTGTTTTTGAAATGTTAATTCAAATGGCCAATGTATTCTCAAAACTATGTTCTAGTTTGGTTCAAACCTCTGTTTTTGATCCCACAGTTTGGTATGAAATTGTGGGAAACCTTGAAAAATAATATCTGGGGAAGGACTCACATTTGGTTATCAAACTCTGTTTGGTTACGCCTCTGTTTTTGACTAACATGTCCTCTGTTTTCTGAAGGACAGTTTCTCTGTTTTTGAAAAATATTTGGTTCAAACCTCTGTAAAGGATAAT
Organism: Scarus forsteni; assembly: GCA_036419115.1. Taxonomy (NCBI): domain Eukaryota; kingdom Metazoa; phylum Chordata; class Actinopteri; order Labriformes; family Labridae; genus Scarus; species Scarus forsteni. The sequence goes on along the minus strand of JAZDUH010000488.1, from coordinate 423,052 downwards.
AATTGACTGATTCTTACAAATCTGTTTTTGACTCACAGTTTGGTTCAAACCTCTGTTTTTGACCCACAGTTTGGTTCAAACCTCTGTTTTTGACTCACAGTTTGGTTCAAACCTCTGTTTTTGACTCACAGTTCTTCTGTTTTGGTCATAGATTGCCTGACAGTTTGGTTCAAACCTCTGTTTTGACCCACAGTTTGGTCTAAACCTCTGTTTTTGACTCCACAGTTTGGTTCAAACCTCTGTTTTTGACAGTTTGGTTCAAACCTCTGTTTTTGACTCACAGTTTGGTTCAAACCTCTGTTTTTGACTCCACAGTTTGGTTCAAACCTCTGTTTTTGACTCACAGTTTGGTTCAAACCTCTGTTTTTGACCCACAGTTTGGTTCAAACCTCTGTTTTTGACTCCACAGTTTGGTTCAAACCTCTGTTTTTGACCCACAGTTTGGTTCAAACCTCTGTTTTTGACCCACAGTTTGGTTCAAACCTCTGTTTTGACTCACAGTTTGGTTCAAACCTCTGTTTTTGACTCCACAGTTTGGTTCAAACCTCTGTTTTTGACTCACAGGTTTGGTTCAAACCTCTGTTTTTGACCCACGGTTTGGTTCAAACCTCTGTTTGTGACTCACAGTTTGGTTCAAACCTCTGTTTTTGACTCACAGTTTGGTTCAAACCTCTGTTTTTGACTCACAGTTTAGTTCAAACCTCTGTTTTTGACTCACAGTTTGGTTCAAACCTCTGTTTTTGACCCACAGTTTGGTTCAAACCTCTGTTTTTGACTCACAGTTTGGTTCAAACCTCTGTTTTTGACTCACAGTTTGGTTCAAACCTCTGTTTTTGACCCACAGTTTGGTTCAAACCTCGGTTTGCAAAACTACTAAAGAAACGTTTCGAAAACTTCCAGAAAAATGTCTGGACTTTATTAAAGAAATATTGCACTGCAATAAAGAACATGAACATTTTTTAAGTTATATTTAAGTGTAATACTTTTCTTACCAGTTCATAATAAAAAAAAACTTCTGTTAATGTCTTAACTATCCAGGAATACAAAAAATAAACATTTGTCTTAAGACCAGTCTAGATTGACTAAACAAATAAAATAAAGATGAAAAACTTATGACAGTCAGAGATATAACATAAATGAATTAACACTTTTCCTAGGACCAGTCTACATAAGGAGAATAAAAACTTAAAAACCTCGGTTCAGGAAGCCAGAGTGAGTTTCTAAACCTAAATCCTTTGACCTAGGTTTTCCGGTTTGGTTCAAAACCTTTACACCCCGATCATTTAGATAAAAGTAGATGGGAAAATAGGGCCAGGGTGCTTAAAACCATACTTCCCCTTTAAGTATTGAAATGTTCTTGAAATTCCTATGTCTTGAAAGTCAGGCTGTGACTAAAATATGAACATTTTTGTCTTTTTTTTCTTTTTCTATTCCTCTCCAGGGAAAGCCAAAAGACTTGGAGTTATTGTTGTGCCGTCTACACCCCACATCCTGTGCTCCTGTCTTCTTCTTCCTGTTTGTGTTTTGAATAAAATTAATTCGGAGGGGAAAATATCCGAATACAAACACAGTTACACATATGTATAGATGTCTCTGGTGCCCAGTGTTAAGACTGCTATAATTTCTGTTGCCCTGGTGGACCAATCAGGTCAGGCTTGCTCCTGATTGGTCCAAAAAATCATCTGCTGCGTCACAGAATATCCAAAAACTCAACAGCCTGTAGAAGGTCATGATTTTACATTCATACTCACTACTAAATACAGGTTTTTTCATTAAATACATTTTGTGGGCTGGGAGGACAGCCAAAGACCCAAAAATTTCACCAACAGACTTAATAAAGTGTTTTTTGCATAATTTGGGACCTTTAAGACTGTTTTTGAAGCTGCCCCTGGACTCCTTGCTCACATGATCCATTATTACTATAATTCCAACATTATTATTTTCTGCTTTGCTTCAAGAGTACATTGAGTTTCATAAATATTGAACCAGTTAAGGACCCCTTTAGTTTCTTTTTTAACTCATAGGTGTCTGGTGTGTGGGAGCTTGTTGGGGTCGACCTCACGGGACCTTTTCTAGAAACCAGCAACGGTTTTCTACTTCCTGACAGCATCTGACTATTTATCAAAATGGGTGGAAGCTTTCCGCTTAGCACAAAAACTGCACAAGAACTTGGTCTCTATATTTGTTTATTAGTCTGTAGACATGGATGTCCACAGAGAATCAGGGCAGGGAATTTGTGAATGATGTATGTGGGTTTTCATGTGCTACTTTAGAAGTTCAACCAAGAATATTCAATTTTGTGGGTCTTAGTTTAACAATGATTTCTTTTTGTTTCAGCTCAAGAACCTCTGTCAGATGCTGGGCATTGAGAGAAGCATCACGGCAGCTTATCACCCTCAGACAAATGGCCTGGATGAGAAAACCAATCACAACATAAAATGGCAAGTTTAATTCCTGCAACTTTTGTGACAGAGAGCCAGTGACACTGTTGGCCCTTTTCCACTAGCACGCCTTTGGCCCTACTTGATTTGCAGCTTGTTTCCACCATGGATCTATTATAAGAACTGGATAGCGTGGTCCGCTTACACCATGTGACGGATTTGAAGCCATAATATCCCCGTCAGGGCACCGCCATTGTGCAGCCAGGAGGAATCTGGACCATAATCCGGACACAGCTGTTGTAAACGGTCGCAACACTCCACAGCATACACCGCATACACAATCATTGTGAAGCTGCCGTGAACTGCGGGTTATTTTTAAACTCTAATAACTGATGAAAAGAAACTTTTCAGAGGACTTGGAAAAACGACACGGATGGGGAGGAATATTTCTACGAGGTGTATTAATTTTTGAAGTTTCACCACGTCTGCTCAGATGAATGGGGAGACGGAGAATTGACCTATACTGCAGCCAGTCACCAGGGGGAGCAGTTTTCGTGGCGGCTTCAATTTTAGCCCAGCGACATGACGTCCATGTTTTTTACAGTCTATGGTTTCCACTAGCCTGGTACCTCCTAAAACAAGCTAGTTTTAGTACCTACTCCGCTCTGGTTCCAAGCGAGCTGAGTCGATAAAAAGATGACGTCACCCACTGCCCGCTACTGATTGGTCGGACAATGTTGTCATCGATGAGTCATGAGCGCAACAACCTAGCATGCTAGCAGTAGCTACCATTAGCTTACCCTCATACGTCTTTCCCTTGCAGCTGGATTGCTCTCGTCCTCGGCTTCATTCTGTTGTATAGCTTCCAAAACTCTCCTGTGCTTCTCAAGGGGTATTTCTTCTTGCCACCTGCAGCCTTCTTCTGCTTTCCTTTTACTCGGTTTGTGACAAAAAGACACAGATTGTTGTGTCGCTACCAAAATGACGCCACCGCAGAGCTGCTCAGCGACACTGCACCCCATTGGGCAGGTGACAGGGGCTAATGGAAAAGCAGCACAAGGCGAGTAGAGTAGAGCCGGGTAGAGTAGAGTCGAGTAGAGACGGGCTAATGGAAAAGGGCCATTAGAATTAGCTGGCACAGTTGTTTGAAGACATTAATTCATTTAGCCAATATGCACATTTGACATGTAAATGTTTTGATGCTTTCACTTCATTCTTTCACAAGACTGTGTAGTCACTGACGATTATGTGATTTCAATAATTTATGCACTTTTTTTTTAAATTGGCCTTGAATGTGTTCAGAATTGTGTTTTCTTTTACACCATGGAGCCCTCACAAAATTGGTAATGAGAGGCAGGACAACTGGGATGTCTACTTGGAGGCTACATTGTTTTCTTTGAGGTCGAAGGTCCATACAACTCCTAAATTTAAACCATTTAAGTTGATATGTGGGAGGGAGGCAGTGTTTCCCAGCGAGGTTCCTGTTGACATGCCGGTAGGTTCCTTTGAATTGAATATGGGAAACTCATGATTTCAGGATCTTTATCTTTGGTTTTTTATTTTCCAGCCTAGTTCTCCCAGTTGCGGCCACTTACAGACTGGCAGTGGATGAAACGACAAGGGAGAAGAAATATGTAAAAGACAAAGCTTCAGGAAATATTTCATTGAGCCAAGACTACCAGAAGCAGGCATATGCCAGAAGATGCCTAAAAAAATACAAGAACACTGTGAATCACGTTGGGGATGAGGGTCTTCTATTTAACATGAGGAAACGGGGGAGGAAAGGAGGAAGAATCCAACCTGACTTCTCTGGATCTTACGTAATCAAAGATATAATTGACAAACTGGTGACACTCTCCAGTCCTGATGACAGCATTCTAAAAACAGAGGACGGTATCAGCCACATAAAGCCATATCGTAGGAGTCAGTCATCTGAGGTAGGCTAAGTCCCTTATAAGAATAATGCCCCTACTCCATTTGCTTCACAGTTGTGTTTAAAATAACAGCAGTGTGTTTAGAGAAAAATGAAGCTTAAAATACTCACAATAGCTTCTGAATTAATACATGGGAGTACACAGGAACACTGTAATGCGTTCTTTTCCAAATAAAAAAATAAACTATAATCATAAAATCTACTTTTAGTATTTCAAGTTTTAGTTCATTCTTCAAACACATTGCTATTAATTTGTACTAACTGTTGATGGAATTACTTTTTTTTTGCACTTCTGCATGGGCTTCATTTTTCTAAACCGAATGTTGCCCCTTGTTTTTTTTTCTTTTGCAGATGCAGTGTGAATCATACTCAAGGTGGGCACATTTTGATGTAAGTCAAATTGGCTGATTTGACTGATGTAAATACAAATAGTTCACCTTTTGAAGAAACATATTTTTGTTTCAATTGTTAAATTTTATATACAAATATAAAATGTATAGATAAATATATGTATATATATATAAAATGTATATATGATCAAATGCTAACATTTGTCTTTGATTTCTGTATTTAAATCATATACTTTGCTATTCTATTAAATGTCATTCATTGCTTATGATTAAAGAAGAACATTTTATTAAAAAAACACCTTTTGTGCATAAAGGGGGCAACATGAAACTAAATGTAAACTTTTTACCTTGAATGACAGTAATTCTTACTCATGACTCAAGTACAGATTAAAACATCAAAACTAGCTGTGATTAAGGACAGAAAGCTGAAGACATGATTATTAATGATTTATTGATTTTAGTACAGGGAGCATTATTTAATCGAACAATCAGAATATACCCCCTTCAATTTTGATTAAGAAACAGAGGAAAATGCTAGAATGTCTTTTTTAACATGGTTAAGTTAGCACGATTAGATAAACACAAGTATAACTGAAGCAGCTACAGGAAAAAACAACTGTAGCAAAATCTGACAGAGCACCTGCACAAGAGAATTTTCGATCATGATGTCATCAGTGGAAAAATGAAGTGTGTAATATCTATAAAACTGAAATCCTGGAACACAGCTAGTCAGTATAAAAACCCCAAAAACATACCCAGTCATCCTGAAATTTTTTACCAGATTTCCATGTACAGTTTTGTAAAAATTAAAAGTTAATTCAGTTCAAAGTGCATAGAACAACTTTCATGTTAGTATTTATTAATTTTTTAATCTGTGATAAGTGACAAAGTTATTACACTGGATTGTTCTCTGGTCCCAGACTGTCATCCTGGAGATTTTCAGTAGATATCACCAATCTTTGCTTTTAAAATGAATTATTAAACAAGACTAAAATATGCAGGCATCTTAGTGCAATTTAAACCGATTACACCTAAATTAATAATAAAAAATAAATGACGTAAAAGCTGTTGAAAAGTTCCAGTCAGGGAGCAGGGGGGCTAGAATCCAGACCTTTGTCACCTATCACAGATTAAAAAAGAAATAAACATGAATGAAAATGAACGTAGCTCATCGTAATTTGATCAAAATTAACCTTTAATTACTTAAAAACTGTTCAGTAAAATCTACTGAAAATCTCCAGGATGACAGTCTTTGGCTTACATAACTTGAAAGGTAAAATAAGTAAAGTTCATGATGTGTAGAACATCCAACTGGGAGGGGTATAAAAGGAAATACAGCTCAGATCAGCTAATTTTCACTCACACCACCACAGAGACAACACCTCTCCAGACTACCAGCACCCATTACCTTACATTCATAAATTACATTGCTTCCACACAACTTACATTACACTGATATCAATAATCACATTACAAACTCATACAACACTCACACATTGCACTTTACTGTCCACACTTATTACACGCACTCTCCATTCTCATTCCACTCAACACTCTAACTGCAAACATGGCAGAATTTTGGTCGCCGGCCAGAAGAACACGCTACCTTTGGTGGAAGGGTATGAAGCGTGTTCTGACATGGAGGAATTCCTCAGAAACGAAAAATTCAAGGTTCCTGATTTTCCCATCCACTTACGAAAGTGGGATGAGGGACTGTTGGGTTGCACATACGATGTGGATGGTGTGGTTGTGGAGCCCGACCACCTGGAGGGGTACGGGCACAGCTGCCCCACCTTACCTTTCCGCCTGCCAACCCGGCCCACAGTCCGAAATCAGTACTACCTGTTCAGGAAACACATCACCCTATCCTCCTGCAGTTCTGCCACCTGGGAAGCGCCAAACACGCACGGCATGTGTTTGGGCCAAACTGCAGGGGATACTTCTCAACATATCGGTGATGCCAGGACCTGAAGGCTTCCTCGCATGAATCCTTCACCCGAACCCTGTTCTCGATACAGGTGGTTAACCACCTGAAGGTCCTCAGGGAGGCTTTTTCAGCTTCTCTGAGAGACCTTGACCAGCACAACATGTCGAGGCATTCGGTTCAGAGCCTGTCCAACCTGTCCAAGTTTAGTCCTGCTGAGACCAGAGAGAGAAGAATCCAGAGTAAGATCTTTGTCACCTATCACAGGTTTGATTTTTATCAGCAATGAGAAAAATATCAAAGCTGTCATTGATATTTGACCAGTGTTGGAGAAGTTACTTTTAAAAAGTAGTGTTTGCTCGTTACTCAGAACTTCTGAAAAAGTAACTCATTACTTTACTTAGTTACCCTCTATTTAGTAACTGTTCACGTTTTTCATTGCTGGATCTTTGACAGAACCCCATATCTTTTCCTAAATGTGAAAGCCTACAAAAAGTTCTACTACAGAGAACATAAAAGTTATTTCTATTGTGCTCTTTTATTTTACAAAATGTCACATGTGGAATGAGAGCTCCTGTGCAGTGTTTCCACATTTTGTTTCTGAAATAAGCAACCAGGTCAATAAAAAGAAGCCCAAAATAAGCAACCTCCAGCTATTTTCTTTCCTTACGTGACATATTACTTTTTAAAAGTGCAGTGTGTAGAATGTATGCTTCATACATCCACCGTGATTTCACCAAACAGAAACGGTGAATATAGGATATAATGTTTCTATTTGTATGTAAAGTCCGTCAAAATAGGAATACATTGTTTTATTTTTATTTAGTTAGAAAAATCTGTATAAAAAATTACATTACTGTGGGCCGCTGTTTCGTAGGCTGGCGATTGATCTGCTGTGTTGTCCAAGTGGTTTTAGGGACAAAAAGAACTTAAACTCGAATCCGCTCTGCCAGCTCTGAAATCTACAAGGAATGCAGGCGAAGAAGAGGAGAGGATGGCGGTGGATGCATAGGAAGTTGTTACTCTGTCCTAGGGATTCAAATCAGCAGATAAACAGACACACACAAAACATAAATTGTGTGCCGTGTTCGGGATCCTTTTGGTCTTCACAGGATTTCGCTGTTCAACGACGTGACGCTTTTGGTTACAGTTAGGTTCATTCTAGAATCTGAAGGCTTGATGTCGCTTAAATGCCAAGTTCTACACACTGCACCTTTAAAAGAGAAATCTACATAAAGTGTGTTAATTTTCAGCTACATTACATTTCAGTATCACAGTGCCAAGTATCTATTCAAGAAAAGAACATCACTTATAACAAGCAGACCTGGCAACTTTGGCTCTGGAGCATGCTCCATGTGCATGAGTGTGTTTGGGTGTGCACAATAACCAGGAAATGAGAAAGTGGACAAACTGACTACTGCAGTCGTGTTTTGTTTTATGTTATGAGCCAGAAGATAATCAGGGTTAATCACAAGGCCTAAGAAGAAACTTCATGTTTAGAAACAAGCCCAAAAACACGACTGCAGCCATGACTAACAAGATTTGTAGGCCTTAGACGCTTAAAATGAGTGGACTTGGCAACCCTGCTCGTGGTTCAGCGGCAGCTGAAAATGCAGCTTTAGGCCCCATCCACACGAAGACAAAACGCTTAACAGTTTCCAAAACGATCGTCATAAAAGACGTATATGCCTCAGAAAATGTAAAAGGCCAGTGGCGCTGGTGACATTTTTTTTGGTGGGGCTGGTGTGCCAACAGATTTCTGCCTAATCTAGCATAAGCATTTAAATGAACAGTCCGAAAATTAATACAGTTCCACAATAATAATTTAATTTCAGATTGTTTTAATACCCTCTAATAAAGAAAAAATGAAACATTTAATTGGAGAAAACAGCATCAGTGCCATATAGGAGCAGCAACATTTGTCACTGCATGTCAAAGCCTGAGAGAAACAAAGCAGTCTGCACAACTATATTATGATTGCATAAAATACTATATAATAACATAATGCCCAATGAATGTAAAATAAACTTAAAGACACCCTCTTCCTCTGTGTGTCTGTTCCTCTGAGCAGTCTTGTATAAAGTATTTGAAAGCAATAGTTACGTAAAGTTAAAAGTACCTTACCAGAAAATGACTTTGATAGAAGTTAAAGTCACCTTTTAAAATATTACTTGAGTAAAAGTCTTAAAGTCCCTGATATTTAGTGTACTTAAGTATAAAAAGTAAAAGTATTTTAGTGATCAGTTAGAATTTTCATTATTTAATTTATTGTGGCTTCCTTACAGCAAAAGCATAATATCCAGGCACAGGGAAAGAGGCTTGAACTTTTTCAACATTAAAAATTAAACCTCTGCCATCATCACTGGGGACTAGCTCTCTCTCAACCTCCATGTGAGCAACATGGACAAACTACATGCCTCTCAACTGGGATGAAGTTGTTGTCTGAAACTGAAAAGGTGTCTGTTCATCTTCAGAAGTTGGTTTTCAAAGTTGTGAGAATTCAGTCTTGCTGTTCTTGGGCTGAAGACAAGTCCTGCGATGCAGTTCAGCTTCACAGGCTACTGAGGCAGGTAGAGGAGTGTTCAGCTTCACAGAAAGTTTGCACACTGCTGGGAAGGATTTCAGCAGGTTCATGTGATCTGATGAACAGGTCAAGTATCCATCAAGTTGTTTGGCACCATCTTGTGCTTGACATGACTGCAGGTTAGAAAAGAAGTCCTCATCATCAGACGGCAAGTAGACCGTTGGCATCTGCTAGCTGAAGGAAGGGTTCTTCAATGTGTCTGATGTCTGATGTAGTCAATTCCTGAAATAGTGACAATGTAATATAAATTATAGATCTAATGCAACTCTGACATGTATAACTCTTTAATTTTAGCTTTAAATTTAACATTTGTCATTTTAATTTAATATACTATCCATGCATCCATAATTCAAAATTCTTTTTCATTAGAAACCACAGATATATAACTTGGAGATACTCAAAATCTACACATTACACTATCCCCATGATGTCTTACTTGATTGTGGATTCACCCTTTAAATATATTTTGAATAAATATAATTGAAATCATTTAAAGAGTTAAGACAATATGAAAATACAGTCATGAAAGTTACCTGTATAGCATCCACCAGAGGCCTGCAGTACTTAAGCTGCAACTTGACTCTGTTAAGTTGGATGGTCAACAGGTTGATGGTTGGAAGTTGCCAACCCACTGTGGCATTTGCTTCTGCTTGCAGGATGTTGGTTGCCTGGGCAGCTGGGCTCATGGCAGCAGGGACTGAACCTGTGATGAAAGACAAAATACCATTGTTTAAAAACAATCTATTTCATTTGATTCAACCAAATAATTGCTGGATGACTAATTCAGTAAGATTGAGCAATGATAAGTGGAAGAAAAACAACTTAAGGTACAGGGTGTAAATGTTATTCAACAACAGTCAAATGACCATTATTTATTATTATCTGTACCTAATTTAAATAACTATAAAGACTCATGGACTGCCACTCCTACCACCTAATCACTAACACTACTAACTTTTATTTACTGCTTTGTTTGAGTTGTGTAGCCTGAACTGAATTCATTTATCAACAGTTTGTTCCTAGGTGGTGACCAACAAAGAAGAAAACTTGTTGAGTGGATATTTAAGCACTTTGACTATCATCAATAATCTTAGTGTCAAGGAATAAAACTCAAAAGAAACTAACAATAAACACAAAGCACAGGACCCAATTGCAGGAGCTACAAAAGGCATAATTTTTAACACAAAAAATGTGATCTCAGTCCTAAAAAGTCAAAAAAAAAAAACCTTTGTAACTGAAGCTCCAAAGATACCAAACAAAGTCATAACAAAAACAAAGCAAAAACAAGAAACACCCTTCACAACTCAGGAGACAACACATGGATTAGCAGAACAAGTCATATCCTGACAGTAAGCCTACATTTACAATATATAACATCAGCCTAAAAACTGAGTTTTGAAGAAATTAATTTAAAGCAAATCCCAAATTTTAACAAAACACATGGTGCTGTAGTAGACGTGACTAATCCTGAATGCTCCTCTGTAAACTGCCAATTAACCTAATGTGGTCTTTTACCCTCTAAAGCCTGAAAACACAAATGATAGCCAGAACATTCTAATATTTTGGAGCTGAAATGTTTTTTTCACTTTCTAATGAAATCCCAAAATTAAAATTTCCATTTTATTTATCCTGCATATTTTTGTATCTCATTTGGTACATTAGGTGCTTTTTGCAACTGATAATCCACTTAAGAACATTTTTGTCATTTACTTGACTGTATTCAACGTTTTTTCTGAGTAATTTGTTTATCATATTGATTAGATAGAGGTGTCATACATATACAGTATATAGGCTATCAAATATGACACAACAGGCTTTAAGGGGCCAGGTGCATCATGCTTATGATAACTTAAATAGAGCTGACATTAATTTTCACTAAACTAAATTAAATTTAACCTCCCTCGTGTGCTTCTTCAGGTTTTGTTCTCATTTCATAACTTAAGTTGAAAAATCTTAAAACAATTAGTTGAAATCAGCTGAGGTAAAGCAGGGTCAGGCCAAGTTCTGCACATACAGGTTAAATAAAGACTGGGGCTTCTGGTATTCTGCTTTGGCACAGTGGTAAGCAGGCATGTACATCCGCACTGAAGTGTTTGAGTCCTACTAGAGGTTGTCTTTAGTGTAAAGAGTTTAGTTTTTGTCTTTAATACAAAATCTTCTTCGTCAAGGTCTGTTATTTAAAGGTAACAATTAAATTTTAAAGTGTTTCCAAAAGAAAAAAGGCTCAAAATTAGACGAGAATGTGTTTGTTTTCAGTGAGGCTTCTAGACAATCTTTTACAACGTGATATATAATGTCATAAAAGTCCGTCATGCTCTCTGAATGTCCTTGTAATTGTACGGTAGGTTTTTGAGAGTCTCAGAGCTTGTTTCTTCTTAACATTCTTCTCCAAAATGTATTGGAGTAAAAGTATACATTTTATTTCGGAAATGTAGTGGAGTGAAAGTAAAAGTAAAAGTTTTCAGAACTATGAATAACAAAGTAAAGTACAGATATGTGAAAATTCGACTTAATTACGGTAACAAAGTATTTGTACTTCGTTACATCACAACACTGCTGCCTCTGTGTGTTCCTCTGTGCCATAACCTGTCAGCCATGCAAAAACTCTGTTTCTATGACTTACCTTTCTCTTTGGTTTGCTGTGAAGTGTTGATTTCGGGCTTGTCGGGTCCCAGCACCTTAACGAGAAGTTTTCCCTCCATCGTCCGTCTCTCAAAGGGGTAAATTAATAAAGATCTAGACGTATTTGGTGGAAGCTGCGCTTGAACTACCGTCACCGTTATCATCTCTCTTCCTCGTCGCCGTATTTTTTTCTCTCCGTACAGAGTCTGGGAGTCACACTTTATGTAGCCCTTGGGGCTATTTTTCTAGCGCCCCTCAGGCATTAAATTTGGCGACGTTGATTGGCCAATTATTCATCATTTTCCTCCAGCAACAATAACCGGATTGGCTATTTAGCTGCAAGTCAGGGGCAGTTTGCCGAGCGCCCCATGAGAGAATGATACACTGTCTGTCAGTGTAAATTCACTGTTTAATGAGTGTCAGTTGGTGGAAATGTTCTTTAAATGATGTAATTGCATGTAGGCACAGACATACACTGTATTAAGTAAAACTGACATTGATTTAAAGAAACGCAAAAAGTATTTCTCCACTCCACAACTGGTGGGGCGGAGCCCCAGCGCCCCCTGTGGACCAGCCACTGCTGGTGTCAGTCATCTGTCACACATACTGAGGATGACAGACACTCTTCACAGACGGAGATCTGCTTGGTAACTAATGAAGATAGCCCTACATCTGTCACAGATACTGAGGTTGACAGACACTCTTCACTCTTCACAGACGGAGATCTGCTTGGTACCTATAGAAGATAGTCCTACATCTGTCACAGATACTGAGGATGACAGACACTCTTCACAGACGGAGATCTGCTTGGTACCTAACAAAGTTAGTCCTACATCTGTAACAGATACTGAGGATGACAGACACTCTTCACAGATGGAGATCTGCCTGGTAACTAATGAAGGTAGTCTTGCATCTGTCACAGATACTAAGGACAGACACTCTTTACTGACGGAGATCTGCTTGGTACCTTATGAAGATAGTCCTACATCTGTCACAGATACTGAGGACATACACTCTTCACTGAAGAAGATCTGCTTGCTAACTAATGAATGTAGTCCAAAATTGAATTAGTTCTTTCTTTTCCCATGCTGAACATGGGAAAAGCACCGTACAGTCCTGGTGAGTACAGTGTCCTCCACACAGAAGTTAATGTAATCCATTATACAGTCTGTGAGGTTGTCGATGTCCTCCCCGTGAGGATCACAGAACTCCTTCCACACAGTTGACTCAAAACATTCCCTCAGAGCCTCTTCAGTCTCCTCAGACCATCTCTTAACTGCGCGGGTCGCAGCTGGCTGGCTGTGGAAAAGTGGTTTGTACACGGGCTGGAGATAAACCAGATTGTGGTCTGATCTCAACAGGGGAGGGAGGGGTGATGACTTGTATGCATCCTTGGTGTCTGCATACAGTAAGTCCAGTATTTTATTGTCTCTGGTGTGGCAGGTGACATACTGGGTGAAAGTGGGCAAAGTGGAGGATGGAGAGGTGTGATTAAAGTCCCCAGAGATGAGGAGGAGGGCCTGAGGGTGTTTGGTCTGTAGCCAGCTGACTGCAGAGTGCAGGGTCTGACATGCAAAGGCTGATGATTACAGTTGGCCTGACACAGGCAGACTAATGCAGCACCATTCTTTAACAGTTACTATGGCAACGAGGGGGAGGAGGCAGAACATGTTCCTTTGATCTTCCCTTGCTGCTGATTGGACCTCTGGATCAAAGGACGTTCCTCTGGTGCTGCTTTGGTGATTCCATCAGTCCATATATGGACATAGACTCTGATATGTCTATATAAGTAAAGCCTGGCTCACACTAATTTGCCCGATTTAACCCAGGTTCGGGTCCTGACAATCGGGAAGAAATCTGGTGGGACTAAAATCGCCGACGCTCGCCAAGATTATCTTCTAGTGTGAGAGAGATGAATCTTAAGACGATTCTTCACAGACAGAGTGCAATTTCAAACATGTTTGATATTTATCTGATGATTACGCAACTCTTCAGAGATGACAGTAGCTAATTAGAGAAAGATCTACATGACCGAAATGACCGAGAAAGGAGTTGATCCAAGACTAAGAGTGTACGGGTGAAATAGATGGAGGACAGTCTTATCGACCTGTGGCAAGACCAAATGTCTTTACAACGCTCCTGCAAAGATTATCACAACCGATATGAAAGGACAAGCTTGGAGACAGATCGCATCTTAAATATTCCAGGTGAGATATTCCAGGTAATCACAGCTGATATCCAGGACAACAGCACTCTTTCATGTGATATTGCTTGTATACAGAAGCCGATTTTACAACAAGAACAAGCGAGGCGGAATAATTTGTTTGCTTTATGTAATTACTTATTTGGCTGCCAACACAAACGGCTCTTCAACTGCAGTGAAAATGGCTGTTGACGCTACACACAATCTCTTGCTTGCTACTTTGTCTGCATATTGTGACTTTGTATCATCGGTTAAACGCCTGATAGAGTGCTGTAGGCACGCCTGTACAAGAACTGTGCTATTGTACTACATCAGCATGAACTGTAACTGTATTAAAATACTAGTAAAGCAGCTATTAAAATAATAGTAAAATATCTCTTAAAAATACTAGTATGTGGTCAAGACGTTGATTAATGTCTTGAGGACCGGCTTACAATACACTGAGCAAAAAGAGTAAGGGATTTTTCTGAGGAGGTGAAGACTAGGTTACAACACTGAGACAGTACACTAAACTCTGAAGCCCCAGCCAAGTGGTAGTGGAGAAAGGATTTGACATCCAGGCAGAGATGGATTTTGAGAAACCTAGAATTTCTCAAAAAGCATGTTGCACAGCGCCCAGTGAGACAGGCACCTCCCAAATTGTTCAGCATGACACATTTATAACAGAGGTAGGAGTAATAAGTAATAGCACTGTTGCTGTAATTAATTATTTTTATGGATGTCTGTACTTTGAAAATTTCTTATGTATTAGAATAAATATCTGAACTTCATTGTGACATATTTCCAAACAGGATTGTAACTTAAGTATTATTATTGTTAATTAATTAATTATAAGTATTATTATTTGCCTTTTGTTCAGGATTCTTGATCAATCCAAAAGTCACTATTTTAGCAATTCTTTTTGTACTGAGTTATCAGAATCACACTTTCTCTCCTTTGCTTGAGTGAAGTTGAGTCAGTATACTTAAACCTGAGTGTAAAACAGAATGGGTAAGCTTTTGCCACCTCTGGTGAACAGCTTTGTATGCTTGACAATAGATGTACAGTATAATTTGCATTGTATGTGATGTTACAAAAGTTTACTGAGATAAATGCACAATATTTGTGACAACACAACATTGTCCCTGTATGACAATACTACAGTTACTTCATTTTAGCAATACTGTAATGATGGATGCATGACTAGGCACACATAGACACACCACTCATGTTTGACTGTCTCTTTCAGCTGGATCAATCCATCAAGGATCTGATTTATGAAGATCATGACATGAATGACCCCATTAGTGATGAGAATGACACATCTGCCACTGCTGCACAAGGATCTCAACCCTCCATCCAACAAGAGGAAGATGGTCCCTCTCCTTCCACTTCCAGAGCTGGCCCGAGCCACCGCAGAGGGGAGGAACTCAGAGCACCAGAAGTTGATGCTTTTGCAGCAGATGTCAGCTTCCGTGCTGTCCAAACCTGCTCCTGATGCTCACACCTCCTTTGGGAATCTGGTTGCTGTCGAGCTTAGGCTGATTAAAAATGTGGCCATTCAAACAAACGTTAAAGAAATATAATGAATGCTTTGTTTGAGGCCCAGGAGACTGACCAATGCAGTCATCAACCACCCACACATTTGCTACCAGCTCCATATCCAACCTATTCAGCATCACAAACCCCCCACCCACACACACCAATGACACCACAACTTCACCAAGTCACTCCTGGACCTCCAACACACAGCTTCATTAGAGTTTTACAGGAATTAGAATAGTAGTAGTGACATTTATATCAGGCTTATGTAATTTTAATGTAATTTTTCTATTCTTCCTGAAATCCTAATTGTGATATTGTGTTCTGGAGCACTCTTAAATTTTTAAAATTATATAAGTAGCCTAAGTTAGTATTTTTTGCATTGTAATGTCAAGATAAAATGTAATGCCTTTAAAAGTTAAAGATGTTTGAATAAATATGTAATGTGATGATGAAAACTTTTGTTTTAATTGTAAATTATCACATATAATATGTTAATTTAAATACATTTTCAGTTTCATAATGCTTTACAAAACAGCAAAATTAAAAAGTTAAAATGTTATCAATCATATACATGTTCAAATACCTTAAAATATAAACAATAACAAACATATATTATTACTTTACATTACTATTGTTCTTGGTAAAACTCCCCCACTATTGAAAAAACTCCCCTAAATGTAGTCTTTCTGCCATGGCACCTGGCCAGCAGGTGACACAAAGAAGTCTCTGAGGAGACTGCGTTGGAGTTTGGCAGTGAGGGTGGGGTTCTGTGCCCTTCCAGCTTGGACACACTCCATGGCCCCAAGTCCATCTCTTCTCCATGCTCCCTCATGGACACGGTGATCTGCATCTTCCCAGTCTGCCAGTGCAGGTGGCAAGTAGGCCTCTGACCGATGCTGACAAAGGAAGTTGTGAAGGCATATTGAGGCCAGGGTGATCTTGGTGACAGTGTCGGGATGTAGAAGAATTGTAGAGCAGAATACCCTAAACCTGTTAGCAAGAATACCAAAGGCATTTTCAACAACTCGCCGTGTCCTTGAGAGCCTGTAGTTAAAGATCCTCTGGTTCTGGTCCAGCTGCCTGAAGGGGTAGGGCTTCATCAGGTCTATTCTAAGAGGGTAAGTCTCATCTCCCACAAACATATAGGGACACAAAACCTCAGAACTGGGGAGCTTTTTGGGAGGCGGGACATTCAGGAGATCCTGGTCCAATGCTTTCTTCAAGTCAGAATTGGCAAAGAACCCAGCATCTGAGACCCTGCCCTGAGCACCTACACTGACATAGATGAACTTATAATGAGCATCTACAGCTGCCATCATGAGAACAGAGAACCTGCTTTTGTAATTGAACCACATGCTACCACTGTGGGCTGGGGCCAGATGTAGATATGCTTTCCATCGATGGCACCCAGGCAGTGTGGGAATTGCCATTTCTCCCAAAAGCCATCGGATACAGCCTGCCACTCCTCCACTGATTTTGGTGTCTGCAAATAGGAAAGTTATTATATTTAGTGACAGTAGTTCAGCACTAAAGGAGCATTTTTGCAATGAATTATTTATACTTTTGTTAAGAAGCACGTCAAAAAAATCTTTTCGCCTGAATGTTGTAATGTATATGTTTAATGTAATGAAAATGATGTGGGTTTACAACCTTCAGGAACTCGTCTTTCAAAACCTGATGTATGGCCTCGCATGTGTCCTTCACTATACTGGATATTGTCGTGGCCCCAATCCTGTACTGAAAGCTCAGAGATATGAAAGTTTCTCCTACAACAGAAAAAAAAGACATTATCCCAAAATGAAAATCCCAAGGACAAATACAAATACAGAGGACAAACACTGACACTGTGTTTATCTTGTTTATATAAGCTGTTGCCAAAAACCTAAGGGTCAAAGACAGCCTCTCTGTTGCAGTAATTGCCATCCTCATCCTGGTGTCTTGTCTGGCAATCAGGGGGTCCCACCCTCTCTAAAAGCACTCCAAATTCATCTGAGCTCATGCGTAGCATCTTCCTGAAGCCTGATCTGTCCTCCAACTAAACACACAAATCACTATATCAATGTTTGTGAATTATTTTGAGGTGTACCATGCTTAATTATCAAACTTCACTTAATTAGCTAAAATAATAACAAGCCATTGTTAAGTGACTGTGCTGAAAAAGTACTGCATTTTTCTTCTGTCAGTAGGTGGCAGCAGGTAGTTAGTTAAAATTAATACTCTGAGACAAGAGACGTGATGAAACCGACAGGTAGTAGTGAAAGTGACTCAGTTTTTAAAAAAGAGAAATCCATATTTTTTGAATCCTGTAGAATTTCCCATTTTGCCAAACCAAGTTATATCGACATCAATCACATTTTCAGCTGTTTAAACCTGACTTAAAATTAAAATTAAAAGCAGAGAGGGACTGAGACCTGTTGAGGAAGAGCTCTGTGTGTGTCCGTCTGTAATTTCACTCAGCTTTGTGTTCGTTGAAATAGGCCCAGGTTACACATCGAGTATAACAGGCAGCAGAGTTGTTTACCATCATCTATATTGGTGGTGTGCCGAGGGATTTTTTCTAATGTGAAAAAAATGTACCGTGGCTCAGAAAAAAAGTTTGAGAAACACTGCACCAGGCTCTACTAATAATGTGTGAAGTCAGTGTAGGTTCTAACTTTCCAAGCTAAACGTTAAACATCCCAGCCGTTGAACATTTCAATGAACCGTAGAACTGACAGGTAACGTTAAATAAAATTCTCACCTCCAGCTCTCTTTGCAGGATGGACAACCCATGCTGTCCGCGTCTCCCCAACCACTTCTTCATCCAGATGCATCTGGTCCTTTTTTTTCTTTTGTCACTACAAATAATGGCCACAGCCAGCAGTACCGACTCGTCTCCATATTTTTGTTAGCGTGATCCTACGTCATCTCCTTGGTGATGACGTAGGATCTCGCTCTGGTCCGATAATCTTGATGAAATCCTGTAGTGTGCGCTGGTAAAAGATTTTCAAATCTTGTAGTGTCTGTGTGCTTAAGATTGAAGAGAAGATAATCTGTCAAGATTCTCTTTATGTGTGTGATACAACCAGATTTAAGAATTTTATAAGATTTTTAAAATCATGTAGTGTGAGCCAGGCATTAGGATGTTTGAATGCACTTCTAATGAGGAAGTCCTCCTCATTAGACATGCATCTTGTTGCCAGAATAATAATACTGTAAAATTTAAAGCAACCACTTTATAGTGTAACAAATGAAGATAGACCTACATCTTTCACAGATACTGAGAACAGACACTCTTCACAGACGGAGATCTGCTTGGTACCTAATGAAGATAGTCCTACATCTATCACAGATACTGAGAACAGACACTCTTCACAGACGGAGATCTGCTTGGTACCTAATGAAGGAAGTCAGACATATGTCACAGATACTGAGTACAGGCACTCTTCACAGACAGAGATCTGCTTGGTAACTAATGAAGATAGTCCTACATCTGTCACAGACAATGAGGATAACAGACACTCTTCACAGACAGAGATCTGCTTGGTAACTAATGAAGATAGTCCTACATCTGTCACAGATACTGAGGATGACAGAAACTCTTCACTCTTCACTGACGGAGATCTGCTTGGTAACTAATGAAGATAGTCCTACATCTGCCACAGATACTGAGGACAGACACTCTTCACATACAGAGATCTGCTTGGTTTGTAATGAAGAAAGTCCGACATCTGTCACAGACAACGAGGACAGACACTCTTCACAGACGGAGATCTGCTTGGTACCTACTGAAGATAGTCCTGCATCTGTCACAGATACTGAGGAGAGACACTCTTCACAGATGGGGATCTGCTTGGTACCTACTGAATATAGACCTACATCTGTCACAGATACTGAGGACACACACTCTTCACTGAAGAATATCTGCTTGGTAACTAATGGAGGTAGTCCAAAATTGAATTAGTTCTTTATTTTCCCATGCTGAACATGGGAAAAGCACCGTACAGTCCTGGTGAGTACAGTGTCCTCCTCACAGAAGTTAATGTAATCCGTTATACAGTCTGTGAGGTTGTAGATGTCCTCCCCGTGAGGATCACAGAACTCCTTCCACACAGTGGACTCAAAACCTTCCCGTCAGAGCCTTTTCAGTCTCCTCAGACCATCTCTTAACTGCGCGGGTCACAGCTGGCTGCCTGTGGAAAAGTGGTTTGTACACGGGCTGGAGATAAACCAGGTTGTGGTCTGATCTCCACAGGGGAGGGAGGGGTGATGACTTGTATGCATCCTTGGTGTTTGCATACAGTAAGTCCAGTATTTTATTGTCTCTGGTATGGCAGGTGACATACTGGGCGAAAGTGGGCAAAGTGGAGGATGGAGAGGTGTGATTAAAGTCCCCAGAGATGAGGAGGAGGGCCTGAGGGTGTTTGGTCTGTAGCCAGCTGACTGCAGAGTGCAGGGTGTCACATCAAAGGCTGATTATTACAGTTGGCCTGACACAGGCAGACTAATGCAGCACCATTCTTTAACAGTTACTATGGCAACGAGGGGGAAGAGGCAGAACATGTTCCTTTGATCTTCCCATGCTGCTGATTGGACCTCTGGGTCAAAGGACGTTCCTCTGGTGCTGCTTTGGTGATTCCATGGGTGTGTTCGAAATGGCATACTACTTGTACTATTCATACTAACCCCGCCCCCATATTGAGTATGCAGTGTGTTCACACTGTACAGTATGCGAATTTTGTGTATGCGAGAAATGCCCGGATGTATACTCAATCTGCTTCGATTTCTGAGTATGGAGCGGAGCTTGCTTCACGTACTGCTTCTGCCCCACAATGCATTGCGCACCTCTGACGTGGGAAGATGAAATACAAAATGGATACAGATCACCATGGATACACAGGTGTTTGTGTTAATTCTATTCATCCACTACGGCTCGGTTTGTGTCATGCAGCTGTTGATAATGAAAACACTTCGCAATAACTTGGAAACGTGAAGGGGGGCTGCTGCTGTCCGGTGTTTAAGGTACATGGACGGAAACACCGATGCTTCAGTCTCCGAAAACGGCAAGACAAATTAAAAACAGTTGCTATTTCAAACAACTGGGCTCATAATCGTGATGTAAATACTTACTTTCTCGCTAGATAATATATTATTACTGAATGAATTAGTATTTTTTACGGAATACAGTCGTTTTCTGTTGCTTGTGGTCAGACTATTTGAATTTTCCCGGCGCTGCTTCCCGGCCGGCACGAAATGCATTCTGGGGTATTGAGTATGCATCTGTGCGTAAACGCTCGGACAGCCGCTGCATACTCAGATCATCTTTGAGTATTCAGTATGTAGTATATACTGATTGAGTAGGTTCATAGATAGTAGACAATACGCCATTTCGAACACACCCCATCAGTCCATATATGGACATAGACTCTGATATGTCTATATAAGTAAGATCAGGATTGTGCAGACTTAATTCAACATCAGAGCAAGAACAATGAACAACACAGAGGCAAGTACACAGACCAACATTTTGGTCAACAAGGACCTACTCAGGCGTCCGCCTGACATCCATGCAGTGGCTTAATCTAGAGGCTGGATCACTGGACCCGAGAACAAAACCCAAACTGACGGAGATGTGTTTGGAATTAATCGATGTTGCAGCAACACACATCTTTGAGCTCTTGCAGTGTGAGAGTGATGGTGCGAGCATTATGTTTGTGCCAAAGGACCAGGTGTCTAAGTGTCTTGGAGACATGGGCAGCATCATAGCACAGACATTGGCTGAGAAGATGGGTGTTAAGGGTGACATCCAGAGCTCGAGCACACAGATACTGACAGAGCTCATAGCTGATGAGGTTACAGAGAAGGTGAACTACTAGCTCTCTAGCTTTTCCCCGGAGTGTGAGGATCATCGCACAAAACATATGGCAAGTACTTTGTAACATTATGCCCAGGATACCAAAGTCCATGAAATCCAGGAAAGTGACCCTGGTTAGTGAGTTTGAATGCACTTCTAATGAGGAAGTCCTCCTCATTAGACGTGCATCTTGTTGCCAGTATAATACTGTAAAATTTAAAGCAACCCCTTTATAGTGTACCAAATGAAGAAAGTCCTACGTCTGTCACAGATACTGAGGACAGACACTCTTCACAGACAGAGATCTGCTTGGTAACTAATGAAGATAGTCCTACATCTGTCACAGATACTGAGTGCAGACACTCTTCACAGATGGAGATCTGCTTAGTAACTAATGGAGATAGTCCTACATCTGTCACAGATATTGAGGACAGACACTCTTCACAGACGCAGATCTGCTTGGTACCTTATGAAGATAGTCTTACATCTGTCACAGATACTGAGGATGACAGCCACTCTTCACAGATGGAGATCTGATTGGTACCTTATGAAGATAGTCCTACATTTGTCACAGATACTGAGGACAGACACTCTTCACAGACGGAGATCTGCTTGGTACCAAATGCCAAGATACTGTCTGTCCTCAGTATCTGTGACAGATGTCGGACTCTACATCTGTCACAGATACTGAGGACAGACACTCTTCACAAACAGAGATCTGCTTGGTATGTAATGAAGAAAGTCCTACATCTGTCAGAGATACTGAGGACATACACTCTTCACTGAAGAAGATCTGCTTGGTAACTAATGTAGATAGTCCTACATCTGTCACAGATACTGAGGATGACAGAAACTCTTCACTCTTAACAGACGGAGATCTGCTTGGTACCTACTGAAGATAGTCCAACATCTGTCACAGATACTGAGGATGACAGACACTCTTTACTGACGAGGTCTGCTTGGTACCTTATTAGATAGTTCTACATATGTCACAGATATGGAGGA
The DNA here is from genome assembly GCA_036419115.1 of Scarus forsteni. Taxonomy (NCBI): domain Eukaryota; kingdom Metazoa; phylum Chordata; class Actinopteri; order Labriformes; family Labridae; genus Scarus; species Scarus forsteni. The sequence goes on along the minus strand of JAZDUH010000488.1, from coordinate 400,693 downwards.
TGACAGAAACTCTTCACTCTACGCAGATGGAGATCTGCTTGGTACCTACTGAAGGTAGTCCAACATCTGTCACAGATACTAAGGACAGACACTCTTCACAGATGGAGATCTGCTTGGTAACTAATGAAGGTAGTCCTACATCTGTCACAGATACTGAGGACAGACACTCTTCACAGATGGAGATCTGATTGGTACCTTATGAAGATAGTCCTACATTTGTCACTGATACTGAGGACAGACACTCTTCACAGATGGAGATCTGCTTGGTAACTAATGAAGGTAGTCCTACATCTGTCACAGATACTGAGGACAGACACTCTTCACAGACGCAGATCTGATTGGTACCTTATGAAGATAATCCTACATCTGTCACAGATACAAAGGACAGACACTCTTCACAGACGCAGATCTGCTTGGTACCTTATGAAGATAGTCTTACATCTGTCACAGATACTGAGGATGACAGCCACTCTTCACAGATGGAGATCTGATTGGTACCTTATGAAGATAGTCCTACATTTGTCACTGATACTGAGGACAGACACTCTTCACAGACGGAGATCTGCTTGGTACCAAATGCCAAGATACTGTCTGTCCTCAGTATCTGTGACAGATGTCGGACTCTACATCTGTCAGAGATACTGAGGACATACACTCTTCACTGATGGAGATCTGCTTAGTAACTAATGGAGATAGTCTTACATCTGTCACAGATATTGAGGACAGACACTCTTCACAGACGCAGATCTGCTTGGTACCTTATGAAGATAGTCTTACATCTGTCACAGATACTGAGGACAGACACTCTTCACAGACGGATATCTGCTTGGTATCTTATGAAGATAGTCTTACATATGTCACAGATACGGAGGATGACTGAAACTCTTCACAGACAGAGATCTGCTTGGTACCTACTGAAGATAGTCTTACATCTGTCACAGATACTGAGGATGACAGAAACTCTTTACTGACGGAGGTCTGCTTGGTACCTTATGAAGATAGTTCTACATATGTCACAAATATGGAGGATGACAGACACTCTACGCAGATGGAGATCTGCTTGGTACCTACTGAAGATAGTCCAACATCTGTCACAGATACTGAGGATGACAGAAACTCTTTACTGACGGAGGTCTGCTTGGTACCTTATTAGATAGTTCTACATATGTCACAAATATGGAGGATGACAGACACTCTACGCAGATGGAGATCTGCTTGGTACCTACTGAAGGTAGTCCAACATCTGTCACAGATACTAAGGACAGACACTCTTCACAGACGGAGGTCTGCTTGGTAACTAATGAAGATAGTCCTACATCTGTCACAGATACTGAGGAGAGACACTCTTCACAGACAGAGATCTTCTTGGTTTGTAATGAAGAAAGTCCGACATCTCTCACAGATAATGAGGACAGACACTCTTCACAGACGGAGATCTGCTTGGTACCTACTGAAGATAGTCCTGCATCTGTCACAGATACTGAGGATGACAGACACTCTTCTCAGACGGGAGATCTGCTTCGTACCTAATGAAGATAGTCCTACATCTGTCACAGAAACTGAGGATGAAAGACACTCTTTATAGACGGAGGTCTGCTTGGTACGTACTGAAGATAGACCTACATCTTTCACAGATACTGAGGATGACAGACACTCTTCACAGACGGAGACTTGCTTGGTACCTACTGAAGATAGTCCTACATCTGTCACCGATACTGAGGATGACTGACACTCTTCACAGATGGAGATCTGCTTAGTACCTACTTAAGATAGTCCTACATCTGTCACAGATACTGAGGATGACAGATACACTGAGGATGACAGATACACTTCACAGACGGAGATCTGCTTGGTACCTAATGAGGATAGTCCTGCATCTGTCACAGATTCTGAGGATGACAGACACTCTTTATAGACGAAGGTCTGCTTGGTATGTACTGAAGATAGACCTACATCTTTCACAGATACCGAGGATGACAGACACTCTTCACAGACGGAGAATTGCTTGGTACCTACTGAAGAAAGTCCTACATCTGTCACAGATACTGAGGATGACAGACACTCCTCACAGATGGAGATCTGCTTGGTACCTAATGAAGATAGTCCTACATCTGTCACAGATACTGAGGACACACACTCTTCACTGAAGAATATCTGCTTGGTAACTAATGAAGGTAGTCCAAAATTGAATTAGTTCTTTCTTTTCCCATGCTGAACATGGGAAAACCACCGTACAGTCCTGAACATGGGAAAAGCACCGTACAGTCCTGGTGAGTACAGTGTCCTCCACACAGAACTTAATGTAATTCAAAACAGTCCCTCAGAGCCTCTTCAGTCTCCTCAGACCATCTCTTAACTGCGCGGGTCAAAGCTGGCTGCTTGTGGAAAAGTTGTTTGTACACGGGCTGGAGATAAACCAGGTTGTGGTCTGATCTCCACAGGGGAGGGAGGGGTGATGACTTGTATGCATCCTTGGTGTTTGCATAAAGTAAGTCCAGTATTTTATTGTCTCTGGTGTGGCAGGTGACATACTGGGTGAAAGTGGGCAAAGTAGAGGATGAAGAGTTGTGATTAAAGTCCCCAGAGATGAGGAGGAGGGCCTGAGGGTGTTTGGTCTGTAGCCAGCTGACTGCAGAGTGCAGGGTCTCACATGCAAAGGCTGATTATTACAGTTGGCCTGACACAGGCAGACTAATGCAGCACCATTCTTTAACAGTTACTATGGCAACGAGGGGGAGGAGGCAGAACATGTTCCTTTGATCTTTCCTTGCTGCTGATTGGACCTCTGGATCAAAGGACGTTCCTCTGGTGCTGCTTTGGTGATTCCATCAGTCCATATATGGACATAGACTCTGATATGTCTATATAAGTAAGATCGGGATTGTGCAGACTTAATTCAACATCAGAGAAAGAACAATGAACAACACAGAGGCAAGTACACAGACCAACATTTTGGTCAACAAGGACCTACTCAGGCGTCCGCCTGACATCCATACAGTGGCTTGATCTAGAGGCTGGATCACTGGACCCAAGAACAAAACCCAAACTGACAGAGATGTGTTTGGAATTAATCGATGTTGCAGCAACACACATCTTTGAGCTCTTGCGGTGTGAGAGTGATGGTGCAAGCATTATGTTTGTGCCAAAGGACCAGGTGTCTAAGTGTCTTGGAGACATGGGCAGCATCATAGCACAGACATTGGCTGAGAAGATGGGTGTTAAGGGTGACATCCAGAGCTCGAGCACACAGATACTGACAGAGCTCATAGTTGATGAGGTTACAGAGAAGGTGAACAACTATCTCTCTAGCTTGGAGGAGTGTGAGAAAGCTTTTCCCCGGAGTGTGAGGATCATCGCACAACACATGTGGCAAGTACTTTGTAACATTATGCCCAGGATACCAAAGTCCATGAAATCCAGGAAAGTGACCCTGGTTAATGAGTTTGAATGCACTTCCAATGAGGAAGTCCTCCTCATTAGACTTGCATCTCGTTGCCAGAATAATAATACTGTAAAATTTAAAGCAACCCCTTTATAGTGTACCAAATGAAGAAAGTCCTACGTCTGTCACAGATACTGAGGACAGACACTCTTCACAGACAGAGATCTGCTTGGTACCTAATGAAGTGTCTGGCCTCCGTGGGAGACGGACGCATATCTGTGAGCTCTGTCCTCGGATAGTAGCTACAGCAGAAACAATAACAGAGTCTCCTCCAAGAATATTTGGAACTGACTAAAATGGGAGGCAAAAATGAGGGAAAATCAAAGACAAAAACTTCGGATTCGGGTTCCGGACCCGATCCAAACATGGCAGAAGGGATTAATGAAATCCTGAAAGGCCAGCAAGAGCTGAAAAAAGGTCTTGAAGAGAAGATAGAAGTGAAGATAGAAACGGTTCTCACTGAATTAAGAAACCTTCAGAGAGAACACAAGCTGCTGCAGGATTACAGCAGAAAACAAGCTGAGATAATCAAACATCTGGAAGCGCGAGTCGAAGACCTGGATCAACAAACCAGGCTGAATGAAGTGATCGTAACCGGCATAAAGATCAAACCGCGCTCCTACGCGAAAGCGCTGACAAACGGACAGACAGGGGAGCTTGAGAGTGGACAAGACGAAGAGGAGAACAAGACGGTGGAGAGACAGGTGGCTGACTTCATGGAATCAAAGAAAATCGAGATGGATTTCAACAACGTGGAATACTATCACCTCATGCCCTGGAGAGGGGCAAACGGGGGGAAAGTTGTGAAACTGAGATTCACAAACAGAAAACACAAGATAGCGCTGCTGAAACAGGGCCCAAAACTGAAAGGCACAGCGGTGTATTTCAATGAAAACTTGACCAAGAAAAATGCAGAGATGGCCAAGAAGGCACGAGAAATGAAAAAGGCTGGAACGATAAAAAGCACCTGGACGGCAAACTGCAAAATATTGATAAGAACCAACGGAGAAACCCCAGAACAAATGAAGACGGTGATGGTCAAGAGCATGGAGGATCTGGACAAATTTAACGCCTAAAATGGATAACAAAAGCTTCAAAACCTCAACACAATCTGAGGAAAAGGAGCAAATAAACTGTACCTTGGAACATGGACATTTGGATTTACCTGACTGGATAAGAAAACATGGGCATCGGGATCTAATACCAAGTCATAACGTCGACCAGAACTAGTCGGACTACAATAACCCAAACATAAACATCGACCCTGATAACTGTTTTTATGGAAACAAATCGATTAACTGCAACTACTACACGGAACACGAGTATAATATAAGAATTAACACGGACAACAAGCTGAAAATAATCCATTTTAACAGCAGGAGCCTCTGCACAAATTTCGATCAAATAAAGGAATACCTAATGGACTTTAAGAACCCTTTTGACATTATTGCAATAACAGAAACATGGATTAACGACGAGAAAGGTATGGACTTTGAATTAGAAGGTTATAACCTTGTCTGCATGAACAGAGAAATGAAAGGTGGAGGAGGGGTCGCCTTATTCATTGCTGATAATATCAAATTCAAAGTATTAAAGGACATATCTGTAGCAATAGACAACATGTTAGAATGCATTACGGTTGAAATAGATCTAAAGAAAGATTGTAATATAATCATCTGTTGTATTTACAGAGCACCAGGCTCGAACTTGAACAACTTCATCACATATGCTGGAGATCTTTTCTCAAAAATTGGACAGAAAAGAGGTTTTATCTGTGGTGATAATAACATTGACTTACTGAACCCAAATAAACAGAAGCTCAATGAAGAGTTCTTAAACTGCTTGTACAGTCTAGGATTTGAACCACTTATCACTCACCCGACCAGAATCACAAAACACAGTGCTACAATAATTGATAACATTTTTTCTAACGTGCTTGAGGATAACTTAATAAGTGGGCTGTTTGTGAATGACATAAGCGATCATCTACCAATCTTTGTGGTTTATGACCAGACCTGTGAGGGGAAAGAGAGGCAGAATAAATATATGAACATAAGAATCAAATCTGAGGCTAACATAAACAGACTGAAAAATTCTCTACGAGAACAAAATTGGGAAAAAGTGCTCATGGCTACAGATGTGAATAGTGCTTACAGCAGTTTCTTAAAAATATTCACAAAAATGTTTGATAAACATTGCCCTGTGAGAGTGTTGAAGCCTAAAACACAAGGCAGAGAGAATAGACCTTGGATGACAAAAACACTGATAAATGCATGCAGAAAGAAAAACACACTATACAGACAGTTTCTCAAGAACAGAACGGCTGACTCTGAACTCAAATATAAGCTGTACAAAAACAAATTAACCGCTACCTTGAGAGAAAGAAAGAAAGACTATTACGAAGAGCAAATACAAAAAAATGTGAATCACCCCAAGGAACTATGGAATTTAATTAACGGTGTAATCAAAAACAAGAAACCTGTCAAAAGCTACCCACTTAACCTCACAGAGAATGCAGATAACACAGTGAATAAGTTAAACACATTCTTTGCAGAGGTAGGGCCAAATCTTGCCAAACAGATCCCACAGAATGACCTGACCAGGAAGCACTTTGATAGGGGGGGAATAGTAACCAAAACACTATGTTTTTGACTCCAGCAGACGACAGAGAAATAAAACAACTGATTAATAACAGCACAGGAAAAACATCAAGACGTCCATGACATTGACATGAAGCTAATCAAAATGGTACAAGACGAGATTGCATCACCTTTGACACATATATGTAATCTATCGTTTCAGACAGGAAAATTCCCAGATGAAATGAAAATCGCAAAAATAATCCCCTTGTATAAACAAGGTAACAAGGAGGACTTCAATAACTATAGGCCAATAGCAATACTACCACAATTCTCCAAGATACTAGAAAAACTGTTCAGCAGCAGACTAGATAAATTGATTGATAAACACAATCTGCTATATGACGGTCAATACGGATTCAGAAAAAATCATTCCACAACATTAGCGATAATGGAAGCTGTAGAAATAATTACTGATACGATCGAACAAAAAAAATTTAGTATTGGAATATTTATTGATCTAAAGAAAGCATTCGATACAATCGATCACAACATACTTTGTTATAAACTTGAAAAGTTGGGCGTAAGGGGAAAAGCGCTAAATTGGATCAGGAGCTACCTGAATGGGAGATACCAATACGTCCAAGTAGCAGGAAAAAAATCAAGGCGCCTCAACACTATTTGCGGGGTCCCACAGGGGTCCGTATTGGGTCCAAAGCTATTTACTCTTTATATAAATGATATATGTAAAGTATCAGAAAAAATTAAATTCATACTATTTGCAGATGACACAAGCATTTTCTCCTCAGGGGACAACCTGAAGGAGCTGATCACAGTGACAAACGAAGAGCTAAACAAGCTACAAACATGGTTCAATATAAACAGATTATCTCTGAACCTAGACAAGACGAAATTTATGTTATTCGGCAACAAAAATAGAGACTGTGAGGCTAATGTAAATATAAACGGAACCAAGATACAAAGGGTTAATGAATTCAAATTTCTAGGAGTAATCATCGACGAGAAGCTAAACTGGAAACCTCATATATCCCATACAGAAAAAAAAATAGCCAGGAGTGTATCAATACTGTGGAAAGCAGAAAAAGTACTAAATCAGAAATCACTTCTCACAGTTTACTGGGCACTGGTGGCACCACACATACAATATTGCTATAAATATGGGGAAACAGCTACAAAACAAATATTAAAGGTATATTAACACTCCAGAAAAAAGCAGTGAGAATTATTCACCACGCAAGCTATAGAGCACACACAAATCAGCTGTTCATCACAGCAAAGATCCTAAAACTATATGACCTAATAAAATACAAGACTGTACAGATATTATATAAGGCTGCACATGACCAGCTGCCGAGGAACCTACAAACAAGGTTCACAAAACGAGAGGCAAAGCACAACTTAAGAGGGTCTATGATTCTCAAAAAGAAATCAGTAAGAACAACATTGAAAGGGATGACAATCACAGTTAATGGAGTAAATCAATGGAACAGCCTCCAGGAAGAAACCAGGTGCAGCGGTACCATAAAAGAATTTAAAAAAAAGAATACTGAGAAGATACTTTGAGGCATATAAATACGTAAACATCTAGGAGTGGTTATACAAAACATGTACAGAGCTCAAGGATGTTGGTGGTTGATAAAACAAAACATGTGGGTTGATTGGTCTATAAGACAGCAGGAAAGACGAAATGTACCAAAACAATGATAGTGAATAAACTGATGATGTAAGTTAAGTGAGGCCGTATAACATATCAAACTACTGCAGAGAAACAGACAGTCTCAAAATGGATCCACTCAGCTGGGCTCTCAACGCAATCGATAAGGTCTTCTCAACCCGCCAAGCTGGCCCGGGAGAACCAAAATGTCCCGATGGAACAACACACCATTCCAACATCACCATCTCCAACATCACAACCCCAACATCACAAACCGGGACTAACAACAACAACAACAACAAAGGATTACGTGGAATGAAGGATTATGGAATATGTCAAATACGGACACTAAAAGGGAGTCTAGAATTATGTAAGACCTCTATAAATGAATAAAAATGCATAACAACTTGTTAATATGTGGAAAAAGGAGACTAAGTACTAAATATTGAGAAAATGGGGACGGGACTAGATAAGCTCTGCTTCTCCCGTCTACCCTTTCGGACATGAACATTTGATCAACTATTGACAATGTGTGATGCTGTATAACTGTGTTGATGTGACCGAAATGAATAAATAAATAAATAAAAAATCAATAAAGATAGTCCTACATCTGTCACAGATACTGAGGATGACTGAAACTCTTCACAGACGGAGATCTGCTTGGTACCTAATGAAGATAGTCCTACATCTGTCACAGAAACTGAGGACACACACTCTTCACTGAAGAATATCTGCTTGGTAACTAATGAAGGTAGTCCAAAATTGAATTAGTTCTTTCTTTTCACATGTTGAACATGGGAAAAGCACCGTACAGTCCTGAACATGGGAAAAGCACTGTACAGTCCTGGTGAGTACAGTGTCCTCCACACAGAAGTTAATGTAATCCGTTATACAGTCTGTGAGGTTGTCGATGTCCTCCCTGTGAGGATCACAGAACTCCTTACACACAGTTGACTCAAAACCTTCCCGTCAGAGCCTTTTCAGTCTCCTCAGACCATCTCTTAACTGTGGGGTCACAGCTGGCTGCCTGTGGAAAAGTGGTTTGTACACGGGCTGGAGATAAACCAGGTTGTGGTCTGATCTCCACAGGGGAGGGAGGGGTGATGACTTGTATGCATCCTTGGTGTTTGCATACAGTAAGTCCAGTATTTTATTGTCTCTGGTGTAGCAGGTGACATACTGGGTGAAAGTGGGCAAAGTGGAGGATGAAGAGGTGTGATTAAAGTCCCCAGAGACGAGGAGGAGGGCCTGAGGGTGTTTGGTCTGTAGCCAGCTGACTGCAGAGTGCAGGGTCTCACATGCAAAGGCTGATTATTACAGGTGGCCTGACACAGGCAGACTAATGCAGCACATTCTTTAACAGTTACTATGGCAAGGAGGGGGAGGAGGCAGAACATGTTCCTTTGATCTTCCCTTGCTGCTGATTGGACCTCTGGATCAAAGGACATTCCTCTGGTGCTGCTTTGGTGATTCCATCAGTCCATATATGGACATAGACTCTGATATGTCTATATAAGTAAGATCAGGATTGTGCAGACTTAATTCGACATCAGAGCAAGAACAATGAACAACACAGAGGCAAGTACACAGACCAACATTTTGGTCAACAAGGACCTACTCAGGCGTCCGCCTGACATCCATGCAGTGGCTTAATCTAGAGGCTGAATCACTGGACCCGAGAACAAAACACAAACTGACAGAGATGTGTTTGGAATTAATCGATGTTGCAGCAACACACATCTTTGAGCTCTTGCAGTGTGAGAGTGATGGTGCGAGCATTATGTTTGTACCAAAGGACCAGGTGTCTAAGTGTCTTGGAGACATGGGCAGCATTATAGCACAGACATTGGCTGAGAAGATGGGTGTTAAGGGTGACATCCAGAGCTCGAGCACACAGATACTGACAGAGCTCATAGTTGATGAGGTTACAGAGAAGGTGAACAACTAGCTCTCTAGCTTGGAGGAGTGTGAGAAAGCTTTTCCCCCAGAGTGTGAGGATCATCGCACAAAACATGTGGCAAGTACTTTGTAACATTATGCCCAGGATACCAAAGTCCATGAAATCCAGGAAAGTGACCCTGGTAAATGAGTTTGAATGCACTTCTAATGAGGAAGTCCTCCTCATTAGACGTGCATCTTGTTGCCAGTATAATACTGTAAAATTTAAAGCAACCCCTTTATAGTGTACCAAATGAAGAAAGTCCTACGTCTGTCACAGATACTGAGGACAGACATTCTTCACAGATGGAGATCTGCTTGGTACCTAATGAAGATAGTCCTACATCTGTCACAGATACTAAGGGCAGACACTCTTCACAGACGGAGATCTGCTTGGTACCAAAAGAAAATAGTCCTACATCTGTCACAGATACTGAGGATGACTGACACTCTTCACAGATGGAGATCAGCTTGGTACCAAAAGAAAAAAGTCCTACATCTGTCACAGATACTGAGGATGACAGACACTCTTCACAGATGGAGATCTGCTTGGTAACTAATGAAGATAGTCCTACATCTGTCACAGATACTGAGGATTACATACACTCTTCACAGATGGAGATCTGCTTGGTACCAATGAAGATAGTCCTACATCTGTCACAGATACTGAGGATGCCTGACACTCTTCACAGATGGAGATCTGCTTGGTAACTAATGAAGATAGTCCTACATCTGTCACAGATACTGAGGATGACTGACACTCTTCACAGATGGAGATCTGCTTGGTACCAAATGAAGATAGTCCTACATCTGTCACAGATACTGAGGATTACAAACACTCTTCACAGATGAAGATCTGCTTGGTACTTAATGAAGTGAGTCCTACATCTGTCACAGATACTGAGGATTACAAACACTCTTCACAGATGGAGATCTGCTTGGTACCTAATGAAGATAGTCCTACATCTGTCACAGATACTGAGGATTACAAACACTCTTCACAGATGGAGATCTGCTTGGTACCTAATGAAGATAGTCCTACATCTGTCACAGATACTGAGGATGACTGACACTCTTCACAGATGGAGATCTGCTTGGTACCAAATGAAGATAGTCCTACATCTGTCACAGATACTGAGGATGACTGACACTCTTCACAGATGGAGATCTGCTTGGTACCAAATGAAGATAGTCCTACATCTGTCACAGATACTGAGGATGACAGACACTCTTCACAGATTGAGATCTGCTTGGTACCAAATGAAGATAGTCCTACATCTGTCACAGATACTGAGGATGACAGACACTCTTCACAGATGGAGATCTGCTTGGTAACTAATGAAGATAGTCCTACATCTGTCACAGATACTGAGGATTCCAAAAGACCTCAGTCCCCTCAGCAGGTAGAGTCTTCTCTGGCCCTTCCTGTAGAGGGCGCCTCAGACCAGTCCAGTCTATTGTTAAGGTGAACACCCAGGTATCTGTAGGAGTCCACAGTCTCGATGTCCAAACCCTGGATGCTAACCGGTGTTGGGTGGGGGGATCTAAACTAAGGAAGTTCACTTACAGCTCCTTTGTCTTCCCCATTTTGATCTGGAGGTGGTTCTGTCAGCACCAGTCCACAAAGTCCTGCGTCAGTCCTTTGTACTACCACTCATCCTCCTCAGTGATGAGGCCGACGATCGTAGAGTCGTCAGAGAATTTCCGCAGGTGGCAGCTGTCCATCCTGTACATGAAGTCCGCAGTGTACAGGGTGATGAGGAATGGCACCAGAACCGTTCCCTGCGGGGCCCCTGTACTGCAGACCACCATGTCAGACACACAGTCCCTAGTCCTCACATACTGTGAGGTAGTCCTGGATCCAACCCGACAGGTGGTGGTTCACCCCTGTGTGCTCCAGCTTGTCTCTCAGTAGAAGAGGCTGGATGGTGTTGACAGCACTGGAGAAATCAAAGAACATGATCCTCACAGAGTTCTCAGGCTTCTCCAGGTGAGACAGAGCCCTGTTCATGAGGAGGAAGATGACAGCATCATCCACCCGATGCCAGGCTGGTAGGCAAACTGAAGCAGATCCATCGATGAGTTTACTAGAGGCGAGCCGTGCGAAAGAACCAGCCTCTCCAGTGTCTTCATCAAATGAGACGTCAGTGCCACCGGCCTGTAGCTGTTCAGGTCCTTGGGGTGTTTTTTTGGCACTGGTACCAGACAGGATGTCTTCCACAGCTGTGGTACCCTCCCCAGCATCAGACTCATGTTGAAGATGTGCTCCACAATCCCACACAGCTGGTCTGCACAGGACTTGAGGAGCCTGGAGCTGATGCCATCCGGACCTGCAGCCTTTTTGGTCTTTAGTTTCCTGAGCTCATGTCTCACCTGGGCGGATGTGAGGGACAGGCTGGAGCAGGAGGACTGGGTGTTAGAAGGTGTGGGTTGGGTTGTTGGACTCCTGGCAGGAGTAGCAGTGGGGGGTGGTTGAGGGCTGGACATCATGGAAGGCAGGGAGGAGGTTAGGGTGAGACAGCGACCTTCAGATGCAGATGAGGGTCGTTGCAGCAGGGCTGGCAAGGCGGGGGGAGGGGCAGGTGGCTGATCAAACCCCCTGAAGAACAGGTTTAGATCGTTCACCCACCTCTGGTCCCCCACAACCCCTCCAGACTCCACTGTTGTTGTTCTGCTGCAGCTGGTCCTCCATCTTCCTCCTGTAGCTGTCCTTCCCCTCTCGGATCTTCCTCCTCAGCTCCCTCTGCACAGACTTCAGCCCCTCCTTGTCTCCTGACTTAAAGGCTCTCTTCTTCTCCTTCAGGAGAGCCTCTATCTCAGGATTAATGCAGGGCTTGTTGTTGGAGAAGCACCGTACAGTCATGGTGGGTAAAGTTTTCTCCACACAGAAGTTATTGTAATCCGTTATACAGCCCATGAGGTTGTTGATGTCCTCCCCGTGAGGATCACAGAGCTCTTCCCACACAGTTGACTCAAAACAGTCCCTCAGAGCCTCTTCAGTCTCCTCAGACCATCTCTTAACTGTGCGGGTCACAGCTGGCTGCCTGTGGACAAGTGGTTTGTACATGGGCTGGAGATAAACCAGGTTGTGGTCTGATCTCCCGGGAGGAAGGGTGATGATTTGTATGCATCCTTGGTGTTTGCATACAGTAAGTCCAGTATTTTATTGTCTCTGGTGTGGCAGGTGACATGCTGGGTGGAATTGGGCCAAGTGAAGGATGAAGAGGCGTGATTAAGGTCCCCAGAGATGAGGAGGAGGGCCTGAGGGTGTTTGGTCTGTAGCCAGCTGACTGCAGAGTGCAGGGTCTCACATGCAAAGGTTGATTATTACAGTTGGCCTGACACAGGCAGACTAATGCAGCACCATTCTTCAACAGGCAACAAGGGGGAGGAGGCAGAACATGTTCCTTTGATCTTCCCTTGCTGCTGATTGGACCTCTGGATCAAAGGACGTTCCTCTGGTGCTGCTTTGGCGATCCCATCAGTCCATATATGGACATAGACTCTGATATGTCTATATAAGTAAGATCAGGATTGTGCAGACTCAATTCGACAATCAGAGCAAGAACAATGAACAACGCAGAGGTAAGTACACAGACCAACATTTTGGTCAACAAGGACCTACTCAGGCCACTTATTGCCTCGTTTGTGGACCAGCTGACATCCATACAGTGGCTCAATCTAGAGGCTGGATCACTAGACCTGAGAACAAAACCCAAACTGACGGAGATGCTGAGGTTACAGAGAAGGTGAGCAGAGCTCTCTAGCTTGGAGGAGTGTGAGCAAGCTTATCCCCGGAGTGTGAGGAACATCGCACAAAACATGTGGCAAGTACTTTGTAATATTATGCCCAGGATACCAAAATCCAGGAAATCCAGGAAAGTGACCCTGGTTAATGAGTTTGAATGCACGTCTAATGAGGAGGACTTCCTGCCAAGGCCTGGGTCCTCCAAAGCATTCAAGCTACTCATGGATTCAGAATTACTCAAAATCTCATCACTCAAATCAGCCAAGACAATCTTGACTGAAGATTGTCTTGGCTGATGCCAGCCTTTTTAAAGCAGACGTGGGTCACCCAAGGCAAACAGGTCCTGGGAGAGGGGCCAGATGAAGGGTGACTCAAGGACCACTATGACGAGTAACAAAATTGGATCCAGTTTTCTCTTGCTTGGGCCTGGGTCAGCGGGCATTTAAACCGTGTCCCTATGGCATGTAGAATCCGTGTATGGTTCGTTCTTTCGTTATTCTGTTTCAAAACAAAATCAAAAAATGAAAAAAAACTGACTTGTTTTTTGTTTCTCTGTTTTAAAACTAAAACAGAAAAAGCGGAATAACAGAAAACAGAAAAACAACGTTTTTCTGTTCTGGTTTTAAAATGGAAAAACGAAAAATAAAAAAAAAATAAAGATTTTGTTTATATTCTTTCTTTTTGTGAATTTTGGCTATTGCAGTATTGAGGAAAATTAATGAAGGCGGCTTTTAACAGCTTTATATAAAAATAAGACAAATAAGTCACACTGAAGGTTTATACAGACATGTTCCTGAGTTTTTTTATAACAGGTCGCTGACGATCCACTGCACTCCATCTCATCCGCGCGCATTTGTGCACTCCCGTGAGTGTGTGAGACAGCATCAGTCAGTGCACAGTCTGCTGCTGTCCGATCTTCTCACAGATAAACCAAGAAACATCAGAGCAGATGATGAAAATAAGCTTTTTTTCTCGCGCTTTTCACCTGCTCCGCCCGCTATGACTCATTTCATGCGTAACGGCTTTGCGCCTTTCTCTTCTGCAGGGCTCTCTCATCAGTAAAGAGGCATTTAGGATCATTAGAAATAAAATAGCCTTTACCCATAATTACTTCAGTGTCGGCTCACTTAATGTGACATCAGGTGTAAAAACACCAGATTGTCCTATGGGAACTTCTTGCACAGCATGTTTTTGGTTTCTTCGTGTTATTTAGACCCTTTTCACGTCAGCCTTGAAACTCTTTCACCACCACAGAAGCACTTTGGTTAATCAGATGTGCACTGATTAGTTTAATAACTTAAAAAAAAAACACATCCATGTTTAAAATCAAAATATCCCACAAAGGATTTAAACAAAATCTTATATGTTTATTTTTTTGTTTTTCCATTTTTAAAACCAGAACAGAAAAACGTAGTTTTTCTGTTTTCTGTTATTCCGTTTTTCTGTTTTGGTTTTAAAACAGGAAAACAAAAGAACAAGACTGTTTTGTCGTTTTTTTTATTTTGTTTTGAAACAGAATAACGAAAGAACGAACCATACACAGATTATGTAGGACTATCTTCATTAGTTGTAACTGATGAAGATAGTCCAACATCTGTCACAGATACTGAGGATGACAGACACTCTTCAGTCTTCCCAGATGGAGATCTGCTTGGTACCTAATGAAGAGAGTCCTACATCAGTCACAGATACTGAGGGTGACAGACACTCTTCACAGACGGAGATCTGCTTGGTACCTTATGAAGATAGTCCTTCATCTGTCACAGATACTGAGGACAGGCACTCTTCCCAGATGGAGATCTGCTTGGTACCCAATGAAGATAGTCCTACATCTGTCACTGATACTGAGTACAGACGCTCTTCACAGATGGTGATCTGTTTGGTAACTGATGAAGGAAGTCAGACATATGTCACAGATACTGAGGATGACAGACACTCGTCCCTGATGGAGATCTGCTTGGTAACTAATGAAGATAGTCCTACATCTGTCACAGATACTAAGGACAGACACTCTTCACAGATGGAGATCATCTTGGTAACTAATGAAGATAGTCCTACATCAGTCACAGATACTGAGGATGACAGACACTCTTCACAGATGGAGATCTGCTTGGTACCTAATGAAGATAGTCCTACATCTGTCACAGATACTGAGGATGACAGACACTCTTCACTCTTCACAGATGGAGATCTGCTTGGTACCTTATGAAGATAGTCCTACATCTGTCACAGATACTGAGGATGACAGACACTCTTCACTCTTCACAGATGGAGATCTGCTTGGTACCTAATGAAGATAGTCCTACATCTGTCACAGATAATGAGGACTGACACTCTTCCCAGATGGAGATCTGCTTGGTACCTAATGAAGATAGTCCTACATCTGTCACAGATACTGAGGATGACAGACACTCTTCACAGATGGAGATCTGCTTGGTACCTAATGAAGATAGTCCTACATCTGTCACAGATACTGAGTACAGACACTCTTCACAGATGGAGATCTGCTTGGTAACTAATGAAGGAAGTCAGACATATGTCACAGATACTGAGGATGACAGACACTCTTCACAGATGGAGATCTGCTTGGTACCTTATGAAGATAGTCCTACATCTGTCACAGATACTGAGGATGACAGACACTCTTCACTCGTCACAGACGGAGATCTGATTGGTACCAACTGAAGATAGTCTTACATCTGTCACAGATACTGAGGATGACAGACACTCTTCACAGATGGAGATCATCTTGGTAACTAATGAAGATAGTCCTACATCAGTCACAGATACTGAGGATGACAGACACTCTTCACAGATGGAGATCTGCTTGGTACCTTATGAAGATAGTCCTACATCTGTCACAGATACTGAGGATGACAGACACTCTTCACTTGTCACAGACGGAGATCTGATTGGTACCAACTGAAGATAGTCTTACATCTGTCACAGATACTGAGGATGACAGACACTCTTCACAGATGGAGATCTGCTTGGTACCTTATGAAGATAGTCCTACATCTGTCACAGATACTGAGGATGACAGACACTCTTCACTCCTCACAGATGGAGATCTGCTTGGTACCTAATGAAGATAGTCCTACATCTGTCACAGATAATGAGGACAGACACTCTTCCCAGATGGAGATCTGCTTGGTACCTAATGAAGATAGTCCTACATCAGTCACAGAAACTAATGATGAGTAACACTCTTCACAGACTGAGGTCTGCTTGGTACCTAATGAAGAAAGTCCGACATCTGTCACAGATACTGAGGACAGAAACTCTTCACAGACAGAGATCTGCTTGGTACCTAATAAAGGTAGTCTGAGATCTGTCACAGATACTGAGTACAGACACTCTTCACAGATGGAGATCTGCTTGATAACTAATGAAGGAAGTCAGACATATGTTACAGATACTGAGGATAACAGACACTCTTCACAGATGGAGATCTGATTGGTAGCTAATGAAGATAGTCCTAAATCTGTCACAGATAGTGAGGATGACTGACACTCTTCACAGATGGAGATCTGCTTGGTACTTCCTTAAGATAGTCCTGCATTTGTCACAGATACTGAGAATGACTGACACTCTCCACAGACGGAGAATTGCTTGGTACCTACTGAAGATAGTCCTGCATCTGTCACAGATACTGAGGATGACAGACACCCTTCACAGACGGAGATCTGCTTGGTACCAAAAGCCAAGATACTGTCTCTCCTCAGTATCTGTGACAGATGTCGGACTCTACATCTGTCACAAATACTGAGGACAGACACTCTTCACAGATGGAGATCTGCTTGGTACCTACTGAAGATACTCCTGAATCTGTCACAGATACTGAGGATGATAGACACTCTTCACAGACGGAGGTCTGCTTGGTAACTAATGAAGATAGTCCTTCATCTGTCACAGATGCTGAGGACAGACACTCTTCACAGACGGAGATCTGCTTGGTAACTTACAAAGATAGTCCTTCATGAGTCACAGATACTGAGGACAGACACTCTTCATAGACGGAGATCTGCTTGGTACCAAATGCCAAGATACTGTCTGTCCTCAGTATCTGTGACAGATGTCGGACTCTACATATGTCACAGATACTGAGGACAGACACTCTTCACAGACAGGGATCTGCTTGGTATGTAATGAAAAAAGTCCGACATCTGTCACAGATAATGAGGATGACAGACGCTCTTCACAGACAGAGGTCTGCTTGGTACCTACTGAAGATAGTCCTGCATCTGTACAGATACTGAGGAATACAGACACTCTTCACAGACGGAGGTCTGCTTGGTAACTAATGAAGATAGTCCTTCATCTGTCACAGATACTGAGGACAGACACTTTTCACAGATGGAGATCTGCTTGGTACCTAACAAACTTAGTCCTACATCTGTCACAGATACTGAGGATGACAGAAACTCTTCACAGACAGAGATCTGCTTGGTACCTAATGAAGATAGTCTGAGATCTGTCACAGAAACTGAGGACAGACACTCTTCACTGACGGAGATCTGCTTGGTACCCAATCACGTAGTCCTACATCTGTCTTAAATACTGAGGATGACAGACACTCTTCACAGATGGTGATCTGCTTGGTACCTAATGAAGATAGTCCTACATCTGTCACAGATACTGAGGATGTCTGACACTCTTCACAGAAGGAGATCTGCTTGGTACCTTATGAAGATAGTCCTCCATCTGTCACAGATACTGAGGACAGACACTCTTCCCAGATGGAGATCTGCTTGGTACCTAATAAGGTTGTCCTAAATCTGTCACAGATACTGAGGATGACTGACACTCTCCACAGACGGAGAATTGCTTGGTAACTAATGAAGGAAGTCAGACATATGTCACAGATACTGAGGATGACAGACACTCTTCACTCTTCACAGACGGAGATCTGCTTGGTACCTTATGAAGATAGTCCTACATCTGTCACAGATACTGAGGACATACATTCTTCACTGAAGAAGATCTGCTTGGTAACTAATGAAGGTAGTCCAAAATTGAATTAGTTCTTTCTTTTCCCATGCTGAACATGGGAAAAGCACCGCACAGTCCTGGTGAGTACAGTGTCCTCCACACAGAAGTTAATGTAGTCCGTTATGCAGTCTGTGAGGTTGTCGATGTCCTCCCCGTGAGAATCACAGAACTCCTTCCACACAGTTGACTCAAAACCTTCCCGTCAGAGCCTTTTCAGTCTCCTCAGACCATCTATTAACTGCGCGGGTCACAGCTGGCTGCCTGTGGAAACATGGTTTGTACACGGGCTGGAGATAAACCAGGTTGTGGTCTGATCTCCACAGGAGGGAGGGTGATGACTTGTATGCATCCTTGGTGTTTGCATACAGTAAGTCCAGTATTTTATTGTCTCTGGTGTGGCAGGTGACATACTGGGTGAAAGTGGGCAAAGTGGAGGATGGAGAGGTGTGATTAAAGTCCCCAGAGATGAGGAGGAGGTTCTGAGGGTGTTTGGTCTGTAGCCAGCTGACTGCAGAGTGCAGGGTCTCACATGCAAAGGCTGATTATCACAGTTGGCCTGACACAGGCAGACTAATGCAGCACCATTCTTTAACAGCTACTATGGCAACGAGGGGGAGGAGGCAGAACATGTTCCTTTGATCTTCCCTTGCTGCTGATTGGACCTCTGGATCAAAGGACGTTCCTCTGGTGCTGCTTTGGTGATTCCATCAGTCCATATATGGACATAGACTCTGATATGTCTATATAAGTAAGATCAGGATTGTGCGGACTTAATTCAACATCAGAGCAAGAACAATGAACAACACAGAGGCAAGTACACAGACCAACATTTTGGTCAACAAGGACCTACTCAGGCGTCCGCCTGACATCCATGCAGTGGCTTAATCTAGAGGCTGGATCACTGGACCCAAGAACAAAACCCAAACTGACGGAGATGTGTTTGGAATTAATAGATGTTGCAGCAACACACATCTTTGAGCTCTTGCAGTGTGAGAGTGATGGTGCGAGCATTATGTTTGTGCCAAAGGACCAGGTGTCTAAGTGTCTTGGAGACATGGGCAGCATCATAGCACAGACATTGGCTGAGAAGATGGGTGTTAAGGGTGACATCCAGTGCCCGAGCACACAGATACTGACAGAGCTCATAGTTGATGAGGTTACAGAGAAGGTGAACAACTAGCTCTCTAGCTTGGAGGAGTGTGAGAAAGCTTTTCCCCAGAGTGTGAGGATCATCGCACAAAACATGTGGCAAGTACTTTGTAACATTATGCCCAGGATACCAAAGTCCATGAAATCCAGGAAAGTGACCCTGGTTAATGAGTTTGAATGCACTTCTAATGAGGAAGTCCTCCTCATTAGACGTGCATGTTGTTGCCAGTATAATACTGTAAAATTTAAAGCAACCCCTTTATAGTGTACCAAATGAAGAAAGTCCTACGTCAGTCACAGATACTGAGGACAGACACTCTTCACAGACAGAGATCTGCTTGGTACCTAATGAACATAGTCCTACATCTGTCACAGATACTGAGTGCAGACACTCTTCACAGATGGAGATCTGCTTGGTACCTTATGAAGATAGTCGGACATATTTCACAGATACTGAGGATGACAGACACTCTTCACTCATCACAGACGGAGATCTGCTTGGTAACTAATGAAGATAGTCGGACATATGTCACAGATACTGAGGATGACAGACACTCTTCACGGATGGAGATCTGCTTGGTACCTACTGAAGATAGTCCTACATCTGTCACAGATACTGAGGATGACAGACACTCTTCACAGATGGAGATCTGCTTGGTACCTACTGAAGATAGTCCTACATCTGTCACAGATACTAAGGGCAGACAGTCTTAACAGACAGAGATCTGCTTGGTACCTAATGAAGATAGTCCTACATCTGTCACAGATACTGAGGATGACAGACACTCTTCACAGATGGAGATCTGCTTGGTAACTAATGAAGATAGTCCTACATCTGTCACAGATACTGAGGACAGACACTCTTCAAGACGGGAGATCTGCTTCGTACCTAATTAAGATAGTCCTACATCAGTCACAGAAACTGAGGATGACTAACACTATTCACAGATGGAGATCTGCTTGGTATGTAATGAAGATAGTCCTTCGTCTGTCACAGACACTGAGGATGACAGACACTCTTCACAGACGGAGATCTGCTTGTTAACTTATGAAGACAGTCCTACATCTCTCACAGATACTGAGGATGACAGACACCCCAGATAGCAAAATGTAACTGGAGTGGACATGGGCCAGATGTACTGCAAATTTTGGCCTAATTTCGTAAAGTGGATCCGCCCCAGTGTCTTTTTGGACAATGGGCCAAACTCAGTATGGATTCACTTGCCGGATCAGCAAACAGTTTTGGGCCAGAACTGGTCCAAAGTAGCAACAACCACATTTATGTATGGCCCGGATATGGTTACCCAATTGCTACACTCTGGGCCAGCACTGGGCCAGATGTAGTCCAGATTGGTATCAAAACCATATTCAGTATTAAATATGGGGGTCCATTTTGTTCAATGTATCATAGTTTAACGTGTTTATATTGCAAATCAAATTTGTCTATTTAAAGCAATAATGACAACACTTCTTTTTCATTAAAGTAACATTTATTAATGCTAACAGGGTGCACCATTACATTATGACATTGTTTTTTCATGAAAGATTTTCAACTCCACATTAAAGATAAGCCATTTTTAGATTGTAAACAACATATTGTATTCCAACATTGAAACATTTCAAGAAATACAGAGTAAATGCTTTATCCCTGAATATGTTGTTCTGCAACAAATTCTGAATTACTTAACTTGCAGACAGGGCTGAACACTTGAATACACCGCCATTGAGAGAGAGTTCAAGGGGTTCACAAGTTCCTGAGCAGCCTCGGGTTCTGAGCCGTAGACCTAGGGATGACAAACATTTGTGATTACAATTGATTTAATGATTAAGGACTATCAAATAAAATACTGAGTTGTTGCAATTTACATTGTAACAAGAATTTGCAAAGGGTGAGAGAGAGGAGATTTAGGATAAAGACATTATTTCGAAAGGATGAACAGTGAACAAAATAGAGAGAAGTGTTTTTTGTCTGATAAAATCTATTTGAAATCTTTATTTGTAACTTATTGAAATGAATGTTGACTTTTGAACAAAACCAGTGTGCAACTATTGTGAGATTCAAACATTGGCTTGAGAATTTTTTTTTTTATTAACATTGGCAGGTCTAGACCTGTTGATGTTTTTGTTAAGCGTCTTGAGATAACGCTTGTTATGGTTTGGCACTATATAAATAAAGATTGATTGATTGATTGATTGATTGAAAAGACCCATCAGAGCTTGGGTTCCACTGGGCCTTTCTTTGTGTTAATAATTTAAACAACCAGTACAAAAAGTCCTGTAGCAGAAATGAGAGTCGACAGCCACCTGCAAGTAGCAACTTTGCATGCAAACATACACCTCAGCTCCCACCAGAGACCCTTTGGGCGAGTGATTGTTTTTCTTTTTTTTTAATGCATCTGACATTATGACATTAAAACAAACAAAATCAGCTGTCTTTATTTGTCTATATTTCTCTTTATCTTAATGCCTTGCTCACAAAGCAATCAAGACTTTATATTGTGTTAGATGTCAACTTGTTCAAATACAATCAAATGTAAGGTGTACAATGTAAGATTACACAGCACTGATGTGCTGTTGTATGTATTACTGTAAACATGATGTATTGCATGTTAAGATGTCTATTTGACTGATGCATGACGAAAATGTGATATTTTTAATCAGTTTTTTTATGGACCCTTGGAATACTAACTGGTGCCATTTGCATTAGCTAATAGGGACCTTTTAAAATAAATAAACTGTGTTAATAGTGTATTATAGCAAAGAGGAAGACTTCTCTCCCTCCCTCCATCTACAGTGCTGTGAAGAAGTATTTGCCCCCTTCCTGATTTCTTTTATTTGTTGCATATTTGTCACACTGAAATGTTTCAGATCATCACACAAATTTTAGTTTTAGACAAAGATAACCTGAGTAAATACAAAAGGCAGTTTTTAAATGATGATTTCATTTTTTAAGAGAAAGAAGCTATCCAAACCAACATGATCCTATGTGGAAAAAGTGGGAGATAAGTGGTGTCTGAGGGCCCCTCCTCTGTTTTAAAAGAGGGGGCCATGTCAAACTAGAACGGCCATCTTTAAACAGAGGAGGGGGCCTCAGACACCACTTATCTCCCACATACAATGCTGTCTTTAGAGCCCTCCCAAGGAGGCGCAGCCGTCTTTCACACCGTCAGCCAGGTGACTCTGACGACTCTCATAGGAGAGCCGGGGGTGAACAACTGCCCAGCAGGGCCATTGTCCCACTTTAACACCTAACGAGCCGCTGGCTCAGTCACATAATGGCTTGTTTTTGTGCTTTGCTACCTCCCTCCTGGTATAAATATCCTTACTCCCCACCAGGATCTTTGGAACTGAAGAAGCTTCTTGGATGAGAGGCGAAACGTTTTCCACTCACACGAGCTTGGTCCAGTTGACACGATTTACGCTTTGATTGACATGAGTCATGGCCTGGATGACTGAGAATATCCACAGATTTATCATGCATTTTTCTTTTCTTAAATTAGTTTTTAAAAGTATTAATAATTTTGCCTTCGAAGCCTTATCCAAATTTATTCAAAGACAAAACAGCAGCCGAGTAACCAGAAGGAAGGTGATTCATTACCAACTGAAATCAAATTAACCACAGATTTAAAAACCTTCTCCACAAAGGTCAAGCACTGGCTAAAAGCAAATCAGAGCTGTGGTCATTCTTAGTCTGCCATGTTGTTTACTTATTTTGAACTGGCTTGCTTGTTTATTTTATGTTAACATTTATTTTATTGTTATTCTGTAAACTTTTGTGTCATGTGTTTTAAAATTTGTTTATTCAAAGGCCCAACTAGGGACAAGGGCTGGATATTAGCATTTGCTATAAACTCTCTGTGCAGCACATCAGATTCATGCTCAGTGATGGAAAGATGTTAAACTGCATCGTCCCTATCAAATAAATAATTTCAAATTCAAACAGCTAAAGGGGAATTCACAGAGACATTGTGAGAAAGAACTTGACTTTTCAAGTGTGAAACTAGGGACCCTGAAAAAAATTAAATATACACACATTCTGAACCAAACATTATAACACAGAAACATGTTTGACCACATGTTCTGATGGTCAAGGATTCAAGTAATATCAAATACAACACCATAACCTCTTGAACAGTTAATGATGAATTCAGTTATTTGACTAACTGTTACGTGTCGGTGTTAGTGTGATGGACCCAGAGCAGAGGCAGAGATCAGATCATAAATGAACACCAAGGTTTATTTACAGGGATAACAAAACTGGTGATATGTACAAAGGTGGTGGCAGTGGCAGGAGCTCGTGGAGACCTGGGAGAAAAACAGAGAGAAACTGATTAGGCCACAGGGAAACCCAAACTGTCCAAAAACACTTCCAAAAAACCAAACTTAGAAAATGAATCATTCAGAGAATGAAGAGCAGAGATTAAAGCCAGCACAAACTGTGAGCAGTACGAACCACAAACTGAATTGTAATCAGCCAAGTAGTAGAGAAGTCCTCCACCAGCTTAAGTAGGGAAGCCTCCTCATCAGGTAGATCAGGAACAGGTGGTGAAGAGAGTGGAGAGCAGCTCCAGTAGCCGCCCATACCGGATACCCGCAGAGGCGTGAGAGAAGGGAAGGTAGCTCCGTAGCGCCAACTCCACCACAGGTGAAAAGGGTAAGTGCAGTGCAGGGAAAAAGAGGAGACAACCCGAGAGGGGAGGGAGAGAGGAGCAAAACTGGAGGACTGACGAGCAGTCCTCACACTAACATTGATAACATAGTAACCTTTTTTCATAGTTTAAACTTTTTCTAGTAATACATTTATGCATTCTGTACTCACGTGTAATTACTGCCTTTATTGCCATTTGTCTGAAGGCCATCTTGCCATTTGCTCCCTTCCAGCTGATTTTCTTTGCCACACTATCACAAAAAATGTGTGACAGGATGTTCCAGGTAACATGCTTGGTGTCCTGCCCCCCAATGGAACCCAGGACTGAAATCTGGGGTAACAAAAAAATAAGACAAATTATAACTGTAAATGAACTATACTGTTAATTTCATAACTTTAATTACTTTAAAAGCATAAAGAAACAACAGGGGGAGAACAGAGGAAGAGAGAGAGAGAAAAAGTGATAGCCACAGGAATCAAAAGTCAAAAATAGCCAAATATCACTCTACAAATAAAAGAGGAATTAGCACTCAGTATTAGCTTTGGGGGACTGAAACTGTAGATATACGAAAAAGAAAAGTGTTAATCATGTTAAAAATAATGAATGAGTCTTGAAAAGGCCTCCCAACTGTGAAAAATATCAATGTATAACTTGCATTAAAAGAGATGCAGGACACTCTTAGTGCTTTATAACCAAAATTTCAAAAACAAAGTAATGCAACTAAAATTCTTAAGTCTGAAAGTGCACAAAATTTGTCCTGATGTCAAGCTGAAAGTAAGAGAGTATACATTTCTTAAAAGTATTATTCAACAATTTAATAATGAATAATATGGCAGTTTTGATTTAACATGGCATCACTGTAATACCATATTATATTAAATTTGTTAATTTAGAACTTAAATGACAACGATGGTGTGTTTACTCTGATAATAGGGCTCATCAACAAAAATAACAGTCGGTTAATATCAACAAGTGTTTTCAGTTTTATTACAGTGATATAATTGTCATTGCTGTTATTTTGTGTTTACATAAATATTTATTTCACATCATCAAATGGGATGGGGGTCAGAGGGTCTTCCTCTTACATTTTAAAATTAGATTTTTATAATAATCGTCAAGTAGTTTTGTGATCTTTAAGGTGCTTTTTAAAATTTCTTATCAGTGTTTTTGAAGCTCATCTCACTTCAATAATTTAACAATAACAAAACATGTCAGATGAACATACAACAGTGACTGACACACATCTGAGCCTGCAGTCTACTGAATGAGAAAGAGGGGGGAGAGACTGACAGTTATCACATTCCCTCACTTCAAAAAAGAGGTCATATTTCTGATATATAAACGGTCATATTCCCCGTTTCTCTCGAAGCCATCATCTACACGCCTCCGCTTTAAAAGTTTGACTCTCCATCCCTTCACAGCAGCAGCTTATGTAATATAGTTCTTCTACATGCCGGCCTGTTTATCTTAATAAAATGCTTAACATGATGTCACGTTTAACTTACGGCTGAAGATGCAGCAGCGTCCCGCTCTCCCTGCAGGCTGCAGCAGGTCACACAGAGGTCATAGGAGGAACACATGTGAAGCGGGCTGCCGAGCCCTGGCCTACACGCTGATAATGATTTCCTTGTGGATTTAATAAATTAACGTTATCTAGCCAAGTTAGTAGCATGTGGCTTATGTGCTGTGTTAAAATGAATGCTGACGCTGCCGTCTAGTGCACATACAAATGTTAAAGACGTAACGTTAACAGACATATCAATTCCAACCAAACTTTGTGTTCAAGTTGCTGCTTAACCTTAACGCTTGTTGAATAACTTGTTTAACAGTCAAGCCGTGACTTCGACGCGTGATTATTACTTTGAATAAAGTACTTACCATTAAAATTTGCCATCCGCCGAGATGCTCTGTCCTGGCTCCTGCGTACTCCTGTTTAGTCTCGCAGCGCGGATGCCCGCCTTCAAGCGGTGGTCACGTGAGTCTGTTTCTCATGAGAGAGATGGACTTGCAGGTGCGAGAGTTCATCAAGTTTACGGAGAAGGGACAGCTCGTGGGAATTTCCCAAAGTGTGAGAAAACAGTCTCTAGCAAGGAGGGGGCTGAGCAGAGTTTACACACAGGTCAAGCAGGGTTACCTTAGTTCATGTCTCTAAGCAATGATCTTACAGCATATCAAGACAGTTCAAATACATAAGAAAAACCCATATACAATATGTACAAGAGTCAAATTATTTCTAACATTCCCCGCTGTTTTTTCTTATTTGAACAGATAATGCACTTTTCACATCAACCTTATACAACTTCAGTTAGATTTTCTGTACAGGCATCATATTGGCAAAGTATCTGCGAAGAAACTAAATTTATGTTTCCTCCACTCCAATTGGGGAACTGTTGGTAAGATGGAATAAGTATGTTGTCTGTATAGCAGTGTAGCATTGATTCTGTAATCATTGAGCTAACCATTGACCTCAGACATAGAATCACACAGGTAAACATTATGCAAAACACAATGGCAATAGTAATGAAAAATGTTACAACTTAAAGTAAAACTTACCACCATGAGCCAGTTGACAATTATGAGCAAAAAAACCTTAAGAAACATAGTCATGTATCATGACATCATTACTTTTCATATGTCCAGTTCAAAAAGAGTCCAAAAGATGATGAGAAGTCGAATGTCTTAGTATACCAGTCCAAGTGTCCATTGTCTCCGGAGTGATTTCCACTCATATCCACCAGAAGGAACCATAAACCAGTCCAAAATAAAAAAAATAATCCACATATGTCCATATGATAATTCCACACAGCATATTAATCAGGAAGCCAAGGGGGTAGAGTCCATCTCTGAGGCATTTCCCCATAGCGTCACCGGGTCCTTCGCCTATGGTCTACATATAAAATACACATATACATATATATACAAATATATATATATATATATATATATATATATATATATATATATATATAGAGAGAGAGAGAGAGAGAGAGAGAGAGAGAGAGAGCCCATTGTGCCAGACCCCCAGCAGTCTAGACCTGTTACATCTAAACTATGAGTCTAATTTATGAACTAATTTATTTATTTATTTATAAACTATGAGCTATGAGCTGCTCCCTAATTGAAAGCTTTATCAAAGAGGAATGATTTAAGTCTAACCTTAAAGGTAGAGAGAGTGTCAGACTTTAACTGTGGTCGGTAAATTGTTTCAGAGAAGAGGAGCCTGATAACTGAAGGCTCTACCTCCCATACTACTTTTGGAGATTAATGGTGCAACAAGTAGGCCGGCATTTTGGGAGCGTAATGTTCTAGAGGGGTTGTACGGCACTACAAGCTCTTTAAGATAGACTGGTGCCTGTCCACTGAGAGCTTTATAGGTGAGGAGAAGAATCTTGAATTCTATTCTATATTTAATGGGAAGTCAATGCAGAGAAGCTAAAACAGGAGTAATGTGGTCTCTTCTCCTAGTTCTTGTCAGTACACGTGCTGAAGCATTTTAGACCAGCTGAATCATCTTAAGTGACTTGCTGGGACAGCCTGAAAGCAGAGAATTACAATAGTCCAATCTAGAGGTAACAAAAGCATGGACTAGCTTTTCAGCATCGCTCTGGGACAGGATAGGCCTGATTTTAGCGATGCTACGAAGATGAAAAAAGGCTGTTTTTGAAATTTGCTTTTATGTGGGAGTTAAAGGATGAATCCTGATCAAATAGTACTCCTAGATTTCTAACAGTTGTGCTTGGTGCCAGGCTAATGCCATCTATGGCAGTTAAATCACTAGAAAAGGATCCTCTAAGGTGTCGAGGGCCCAGCACAATAATCTGTCTTGTCTGAGTTAAGAAGAAGAAAATTTCTGGCTATCCAGGTTCTGATGTCCTTTAAACAGGCATCTAGTTTGTCTAACTGGTTTGTCTCACCTGGCTTCAGTGATACATAAAGCTGTGTATCATCAGCGAGCAGTGAAAATTAACAGAGTATTTCCTCATGATATCACCAAGGGAAGCATATATATAGAGAAGAGAATTGGACCTAGCACTGAACCTTGAGGAACCCGTAACTTACTTTAGTGTACACAGAGGACTTGTTGTTCACGTGTACAAACTGATATCTATTGGATAAGTAGGACTTAAACCAATTTAAGGCAGTCCCTGTAATCCCAAGTAACATCTCTAATCTCTGTATAAGAACACCATGATCAATGGTGTCGAAAGCAGCACTTAGATCTAACAAAACAAGAACAGAGAGAAGTCCTTCATCTGAAGCTGAAAGTAGATCATTGGTTACTTTAACTAGAGCAGTCTCTGTGCTGTGATGAGCTCTAAATCCTGACTGAAAGTCCTCAAGCAGGCTATTGTCTTGAAGGAAGTCACCTAGCTGATCAGCTACTACTTTCTCCAGGATCTTTGAGGCAAATGGAAGGTTAGAAATAGGCCTGTAGTTAGCTAATGTTCCTGAATCGAGGTTAGTTTTTTTAAGGAGGGGTTTGATTACTGCTGTTTTAAAAGACTGTGGTACGTAGCCTGTTGATAGAGATATATTTACTGTCTCCAGCAACAATGGACAAACTAGAGGGAAGACCTCCTTGAACAGTTTAGTTGGAATCGGGTCTAAAAGGCAGGTTGATGATTTAGAGGAGGAGACCAGAGAATGTAGCTCCTGAAGGCTAATCGTAGAGAAACTGTCTAACTCAGGTCTAACTACTACTACATTTAGAGGTACGACAGGTTCAGCTGGAGATAGAGAGTTGCTAATTTTATCTCTAATTTTCAGAATTTTATCATTGAAAAAGCTCATAAAGTCCTCACAGCTTAGGGTTAGAGGAATCACAGGCTCAATTGAGCTCTGACTCTGTGTCAGCCTGGCTACAGTGCTGAAGAGGTATCTAGGTTGTTTTATTTTCTTCAATAAGTGAGGAGTAGTAGGCAACTCGAGCATGTTTTAAGGCCCTCATGTAGTTATTATGACTCTCTCGCCAAAGTATTCGTGACTCTTCCATTTTATCAGAGCGCCATATTCTCTCTAATTTAAGTTTGTTTGTTTAAGTGTACGAGTTTCTGAGTTAAACCAAGGGGCTGTCCTCTGACGGTTAATACGTTGTTGTCTCAGTGGAGCAATTGAGTCCAAAGTGGATCTTATCTTCATCTTATCTAATGGTGTACAAACTGATATCTATTGGATAAGTAGGACTTAAACCAATTTAAGACAGTCACTGTAATCCCCAAGTAACATCTCTAATCTCTGTATAAGAACACCATGATCAATGGTGAACAGAGAAAGTCCTTCATCTGAAGCTGAAAGTAGATCATTGGTTACTTTAACTAGAGCAGTCTCTGTGCTGTGATGAGCTCTAAATCCTGACTGAAAGTCCTCAAGCAGGCTATTGTCTTGAAGGAAGTCACCTAGCTGATCAGCTACTACTTTCTCCAGGATCTTTGAGGCAAATGGAAGGTTAGAAATAGGCCTGTAGTTAGCTAATGTTCCTAAATTAGGGTAAGGATGGGTTTGATTACTGCTGTTTTAAAAGACTGTGGTACGTAGCCTGTTGATAAAGATATATTTACTGTCTCCAGCAACAATGGACAAACTAGCGGGAAGACCTCCTTGAACAGTTTAGTTGGAATCGGGTCTAAAAGGCAGGTTGATGATTTAGAGGAGGAGACCAGAGAATGTAGCTCCTGAAGGCTAATCGTAGAGAAACTGTTTAACTCAGGTCTAACTACTACTACATTTAGAGGTACGACAGGTTCAGCTGGAGATAGAGAGTTGCTAATTTTATCTCTAATTTTCAGAATTTTATCATTGAAAAAGCTCATAAAGTCCTCACAGCTTAGGGTTAGAGGAATCACAGGCTCAATTGAGCTCTGACTCTGTGTCAGCCTGGCTACAGTGCTGAAGAGGTATCTAGGGTTGTTTCTATTTTCTTCAATAAGTGAGGAGTAGTAGGCAACTCGAGCATGTTTTAAGGCCCTCATGTAGTTATTATGACTCTCTCGCCAAAGTATGCGTGACTCTTCCATTTTATCAGAGCGCCATATTCTCTAATTTACGGATTGTTTGTACGAAGTTTCTGAGTTAAACCAAGGGGCTGTCCTCTGGCCGTTAATATGTTGTTGTCTCAGTGGAGCAATTGAGTCCAAAGTGGATCTTAGTATCTTCATCTTATCTAATGAAGATAGTCCGACATATGTCACAGATACTGAGTACAGACACTCTTCACAGATGGAGATCTGCTTGGTAACTAATGAAGGAAGTCAGACATCTGTCACAGATACTGAGGATGACAGACACTCTTCACAGATGGAGATCTGTTTGGTAACTAATGAAGATAGTCCTACACCTGTCACAGATACTAGGGATGACAGACACTCTTCACAGACGGAGATCTGCTTGGTACCTTATGAAGATAGTCCAAAATTGAATTAGTTCTTTCTTTTCCCATGCTGAACATGGGAAAAGCACCATACAGTCCTGGTGAGTACAGTGTCCTCCACACAGAAGTTAATGTAATCCGTTATACCGTCTGTGAGGTTGTCGATGTCCTCCCCGTGAGGATCACAGAACTCCTTCCACACAGTTGACTCAAAACCTTCCCGTCAGAGCCTTTTCAGTCTCCTCAGACCATCTCTTAACTGCGCGGGTCACAGCTGGCTGCCTGTGGAAAAAGTGGTTTGTACACGGGCTGGAGATAAACCAGGTTGTGGTCTGATCTCCACAGGGAGGGAGGGGTGATGACTTGTATGCATCCTTGGTTTTTGCATACAGTAAGTCCAGCATTTTATTGTCTCTGGTGTGGCAGGTGACATACTGGCGTGATTAAAGTCCCCAGAGATGAGGAGCAGGGCCTGAGGGTGTTTGGTCTGTAGCCAGCTAACTGCAGAGTGCAGGGTCTCACATGCAAAGGCTGATTATTACAGTTGGCCTGACACAGGCAGACTAATGCAGCACCATTCTTTAACAGTTACTATGGCAACGAGGGGAGGAGGCAGAACATGTTCCTTTGATCTTCCCTTGCTGCTGATTGGACCTCTGGATCAGGACGTTCCTCTGGTGCTGCTTTGGTGATTCCATCAGTCCATATGTGACATAGGCTCTGATATGTCTATATAAGTAAGATCAGGATTGTGCAGACTCAATTAGACATCAGAGCAAGAACATTGAGCCACACAGAGGCAAGTACACAGACCAACATCTTGGTCAACAAGGACCTACTCAGGTGTCCGCCTGACATCCATGCAGTGGCTTAACCTAAAGGCTGGATCACTGGACCGAGAAAAACCCAAACTGACGGAGATGTGTTTGGAATTAATCGATGTTGCAGCAACACACATCTTTGAGCTCTTGCAGTGTGAGAGTGATGGTGCGAGCATTATGTTTGTGCCAAAGGACCAGGTGTCTAAGTGTCTTGGGAGACATGGGCAGCATCATAGCACAGACATTGGCTGAGAAGATGGGTGTTAAGGGTGACATCCAGAGCTCGAGCACACAGATACTGACAGAGCTCATAGTTGATGAGGTTACAGAGAAGGTGAACAACTAGCTCTCTAGCTTGGAGGAGTGTGAGAAAGCTTTTCCCCGGAGTGTGAGGATCATCGCACAACACATGTGGCAAGTACTTTGTAACATTATGCCCAGGATACCAAAGTCCATGAAATCCAGGAAAGTGACCCTGGTTAATGAGTTTGAATGCACTTCTAATGAGGAAGTCCTCCTCATTAAACGTGCATCTTGTTGCCAGTATAATACTGTAAAATTTAAAGCAACCCCTTTATAGTGTACCAAATGAAGAAAGTCCTACGTCTGTCACAGATACTGAGGACAGACACTCTTCACAGACGGAGATCTGCTTGGTACCTACTGAAGATAGTCCTGCATCTGTCACAGATACTGAGGACGACAGACACTCTTGACAGACGGAGATCTGCTTGGTACCTACTGAAGATAGTCCTACATCTGTCACAGATACTGAGTTTGACAGACACTCTTCACAGACGGAGATCTGCTTGGTACCTAATGAAGATAGTTCTACATCTGTCACAGATACTGAGGATGACAGACACTCTTCGCAGACGGAGATCTGCTTGGTACCTAATGAAGATAGTCCTACATCAGTCACAGAAACTGAGGATGACTAACACTATTCACATACGGAGATCTGCTTGGTACCTACTGAAGATAGTCCTGCATCTGTCACAGATACTGAGGATGACTGACACTCTTCACAGATGGAGATCTGCTTGGTACCTAATGAAGATAGTCCTACATCTGTCACAGATACTGAGGATGACAGACACTTTTCACAGATGGAGGTCTGCTTGGTACCTAACAAAGTTAGTCCTACATCTGTCACAGATACTGAGGATAGAAACTCTTCACAGACAGGAGATCTGCTTGGTACCTAATAAAGATGGTCTGAGATCTGTCACAGAAACTGAGGGCAGAGACTCTACACAGGCGGAGATCTGCTTGGTACCCAATCAAGATAGTCCTACATCTGTCACAGATACTGAGGATGTCTGACACTCTTCACAGAAGGAGATCTGCTTGGTATCCTAATGAAGATAGTCCTACATCTGTCACAGATACTGAGGACAGACACTCTTCCCAGATGGAGATCTGCTTGGTAACCTAATGAAGATAGTCCTGCATCTGTCACAGATACTGAGGATGACAGACACTCTTCACAGATGGAGATCTGCTTGGTACCTTATGAAGATAGTCCTACCAGTGGCGATCTCTCTAAGACTGCAAGGAAGCTCAGCTTCCCTTGTCCCCAAAAAGTCGGATATGTTCTGCTGTATGGTACATTTCATTGACTAAATATAGAATACCTTCATCTTTTGTTCAGAATCAGCTACTTATCACAGGTAACTGGCGCGACTTCCTTCTCATTCATACCGCAGCGCCTCAGCGTTTTAACACAGCCAGACCATAATACATCCATGAGTTGGACACTGAGCGTCTCTGGCATCAACAGGAAACAGTAGAGTGGGTTGTTCCAGTGGTGAAACTGGACGGTCATCGGATAAACGCTGGGCTTTGTCCCTCATCGGATGCTCAGCGTCCTGGGGGTCTATGAGGCAGTGACTGGAGCCTGGACGCTCAGCTTCTGACATGGTGATTGGATGATCTGTCTGAGTAATTCTTTTTGATTGACAGTGAATTGAGCCAATCAGCGATCTTGAAGGCTCACCCTTCACTGGGGCATTTTGGAGTTTACATTCAGTTGTTCTGGACTAATCCGGAGGCTCTATCGATCACAAGTGACTGTATCTTTCTCAAAAACTACTAGCGCTTGTGTTTGAAGATTCTCTCCTGTCAGTTTTACTTTTCACAAACTAGCAGCTGTAGCTGAGGATCTTCTCTCCCTCTCATTCACACTCACAGCCTGTCAAACAGTAGTCTCACGTAGCAGCTCCAGCTGCTAGCAAGCTACATCATGCAGATAGTATGAATGTTGTCAACCGGATTTTTGGCGAAGTCATTTGATAGTCTTCCTTAAGAGAATTAGAGTTAAAGAGGAGGCAGGTCAACTCCTAAGACTGGTTTTAGTGCAAAGGTGAAAAGTAACAGGTCTTTTTCAGCATTCCTGGTATGACAAGGTGACAGCTCACTGGCAGTGCTGTCACAAATAAAATGTGTTGTCTGGTCAAAAGTGAGTTTTGGGGAATAAAATCCTGGAAAAAGACATAGTTGGTACAACAGGGTCACAGATCATTTACATAAATAAGATACATTTTGATGTACCAGAAAAAATAGAGCTTCCCTCCTGACTGACCAGCCTCCGCCACTGATAGATACTGAGATGGAGATCTGCTTGGTACCTACTGAAGATAGTCCTACATCTGTCACAGACACTGAGGATGACTGAAACACTCTTCACAGATGGAGATCTGCTTGGTACTAATGAAGATAGTCCTACATCTGTCACAGATACTGAGGACAGAGACTCTTCACAGATGGAGATCTGCTTGGTACCCTAATGAAGATAGTCCTACATCAGTCACAGATACTGAGGATGTCTGACACGCTTCACAGACGGAGATCTGCTTGGTACCTAATGAAGATTGTCCTACATCTTTCACAGACACTGAGGATGACAGACACTCTTCACAGATGGAGATCTGCTTGGTACCTTATGAAGATAGTCCTACATGTGTAACACAGATACAGAGGACAGACGCCTCTTCACAGACGGAAATCTGCTTGGTACCTGATGAAGATAGTCCTACATCTGTCAACAGATACTGAGGATGACAGACACTCTTCACAGACGGAGGTCTGCTTGGTACCTAATAAGGTTAGTCCTAAATCTGTCACAGATACTGAGGATGAGTGACACTCTTCACAGACGGAGATCTGCTTGGTACCTACAGAAGATAGTCCTTCATCCGTCACAGATACTGAGGATGACAGACACTCTTCACAGATGGAGATCTGCTTGGTACCTTATGAAGACAGTCCTACATCTGTCACAGATACAGAGGACAGACACTCTTCACAGACGGAGATCTGCTTGGTACCTAATGAAGATAGTCTACATCTATCACAGAAACTGAGTGCAGACACTCTTCACAGACGGAGATCTGCTTGGTACCCAATCAAGATAGTCCTACATCTGTCTTAAGATACTGAGGATGACAGACACTCTTCAGAAGGAGATCTGCTTTGGTACCTAATGAAGATAGTCCTACATCTGTCACAGATACTGAGGATGTCTGACACGCTTCACAGACGGAGATCTGCTTGGTACCTAATGAAGATAGTCCTACATATGTCACAGACACTGAGGATGACAGACACTCTTCGCAGATGGAGATCTGCTTGGTACCTAATGAAGATAGTCCTACATTTGTAACAAATACGGAGGACAGACACTCTTCCCAGATGGAGATCTGCTTGGTACCTAATGAAGATAGTCCTACATCTGTCACAGATACTGAGGACAGACACTCTTCACAGACACGAGATCTGCTTGGTACCCAATCACGATAGTCCTACATCTGTCTTAAATACTGAGGATGACAGACACTCTTCACAGAAGGAGATCTGCTTGGTACCTAATGAAGATAGTCCTACATCTGTCAAAGATACTGAGGATGTCTGACACGCTTTCACAGACGGAGATCTGCTTGGTACCTAATGAAGATAGTCCTACATCTTTCACAGATACTGAGGATGACAGACACTCTTCACAGATGGAGATCTGCTTGGTACCTATGAAGATAGTCCTACATCTGTCAACAGATACTGAGGACAGACACTCTTCACAGATGGAGATCTGCTTGGTACCTAATGAAGATAGTCCTACATCTGTCAACAGATACTGAGGATGACAGACACTCTTCACAGACGGAGGTCTGCTTGGTACCTAATGAAGGTAGTCCTACATCTGTCACAGATACTGAGGATGACAGACACTCTTCACAGATGGAGATCTGCTTGGTACCTACAGAAGATAGTCCTTCATCCGTCACAGATACTGAGGATGACAGACACTCTTCACAGACGGAGATCTGCTTGGTAACTTATGAAGACAGTCCTACATCTGTCACAGATACTGAGGACAGACACTCTTCACAGACGGAGATCTGCTTGATAACTAATGAAGATAGTCCTTCATATGTCACAGATACTGAGGACAGACACTCTTCACAGACGGAGATATGCTTGGTACCTACTGAAGATAGTCCTACATCTGTCACAGATACTGAGGATGACAGTCTTCACAGATGGAGATCTGCTTGGTACCTAATGAAGATAGTCCTACATCTTTCACAGATACTGAGGATGACAGTCTTCACATATGGAGATCTGCTTGGTACCTTATGAAGATAGTCCTACATCTGTCACAGATACGGGAGGACAGACACTCTTCCCAAATGGAGATCTGCTTGGTACCTAATGAAGATAGTCCTATATCTGTCACAGATACTGTGGATGACAGACACTATTCACAGACGGAGATCTGCTTGGTACCCTAATGAAGATTGTCCTACATCTGTCACAGATACTGAGGATGAGTGACACTCTTCCCAGACGGAGATCTGCTTGGTACCTTATGAAGATAGTCCTACATCAGTCACAGAAACTGAGGATGACAGATACACTTCACAGGCGGAGATCTGCTTGGTACCTAATGAAGATAGTCCTACATCTGTCACAGATTCTAAGGACAGACACTTCACAGACGGAGATTTGCTTGGTACCAAATGCCAAGATACTGTCCGTCCCAGTATCTGTGACAGATGTTGGACCTACATCTGTCACAGATACTGAGGACAGACACTCTTCCCAGATGGAGATCTGCTTGGTACCTAATGAAGATAGTCCTTCATCTGTCACAGATACTGAGGACAGACACTCTTCACAGACGGAGATCTGCTTGGTAACTATTGAAGATAGTCCTACATCTGTCACAGATACTGAGGACAGACACTCTTCACAGATGGAGATCTGCTTGGTACCTACTGAAGATAGTCCTACATCTGTCACAGATACTGAGGATGACAGACATTCTTCACAGATGGAGATCTGCTTGGTACCTTATGAAGATAGTCTTACATCTGTCACAGATACTGAGGATGACAGACACTCTTCACAGACGGAGGTCTGCTTGGTACCTCTATGAAGATAGTCCTACATCTGTCACAGATACTGAGGATGACAGACACTCTTCACTCTTCACAGATGGAGATCTGCTTGGTACCTTATGAAGATAGTCCTACATCTGTCACAGATACTGAGGACAGACACTCTTCACAGACGGAGATCTGCTTGGTACCTAATGAAGATAGTCTGACATCTGTCACAGATAATGAGGATGACAGACACTCTTCACAGATGGAGATCTGGTTGGTACCTAATGAAGATAGTCCTACATCAGTCACAGAAACTGAGGATGACAGACACTCTTCACAGACGGAGATCTGCTTGGTACCCAATCATGATAGTCCTACATCTGTCTTAAATACTGAGGATGACGGACACTCTTCACAGAAGGAGATCTGCTTAGTACCTAATAAAGATAGTCCTACATCTGTCACAGATACTGAGGATGACAGACACTCTTCACAGACGGAGATCTGCTTGGTACCTTATGAAGATAGTCCTTCATCTGTCACAGATAATGAGGATGACAGACATTCTTCACAGACGGAGGTCTGCTTGGTACCTAACAAAGTTAGTCCTACATCTGTCACAGATGCTGAGGATGATAGAAACTCTTTATAGACGGAGGTCTGCTTGATACCTACTGAAGACAGACCTACATCTGTCACAGATACTGAGGATGACAGACAGTCTTCACAGACGGAGGTCTGCTTGGTACCTAACAAAGTTAGTCCTACATCTGTCACAGATGCTGAGGATGACTGACACTCTTCACAGATGGAGATCTGCTTGGTACCTTATGAAGATAGTCCTACATCTGTCACAGATACTGAGGATGACAGACACTCTTCACAGACGGAAATATGCTTGATACCTAATAAGGTTGTCCTGCATCTGTCACAGATAATGAGGATGACAGACATTCTTCATAGACGGAGGTCTGCTTCGTACCTAAGAAAGTTAGTCCTACATCTGTCACAGATACTGAGTGCAGACACTCTTCACAGATGGAGATCTGCTTGGTACCTAATGAAGATAGTCCCACATCTGTCACAGATACTGAGGATGACTGAAACTCTTCACAGACGGAGATCTGCTTGGTAACTAATGAAGATAGTCCTACATCAGTCACAGATACTGAGGATGACAGACACTCTTCCCAGATGGAGATCTGCTTGGTAACTAATGAAGATAGTCCTATATCTGTCACAGAAACTGAGGATGACTAACACTATTCACATATGGAGATCTGCTTGGTACCTACTGAAGATAGTCCTGCATCTGTCACAGACAATGAGGATGACAGATACACTTCACAGATGGACATCTGCTTGGTAACTTATGAAGACAGTCCTACATCAGTCACAGATACTGAGGATGACAGACACTCTTCCCAGATGGAGATCTGCTTGGTACCTCATGAAGATAGTCCTGCATCTGTCACAGATACTGAGGATGAAAGACAATCTTCACAGACGGAGATCTGCTTGGTACCTCATGAAGATAGTCCTGCATCTGTCACAGATACTGAGGATGACAGACAATCTTCACAGACGGAGGTTTGCTTGGTACCTAATGAAGAGTGTCAGTCATCTGTCACAGATACTGAGGACGACAGACACTCTTCACAGACAGAGATCTGCTTGGTAACTTATGAAGTTATTCCTACATCCGTCACAGACACTGAGGATGACAGATACACTTCACAGACGGAGATCTGCTTGGTAACTTATGAAGACAGTCCTACATCTGTCACAGATACTGAGGACAGACACTCTTCACAGACGGGAGATCTGCTTCGTTGTTACAACCCTGGCTCAGGGGAAGCAACATAAGGAGTCAAAGAAACAATTAATCAACTAAGAAAAGTTTTATTAACAAACAAAATTGATAAAATAATCATTAAACAGAGGAATAGGTCAGTCAGGCCTGGCTGGATCCTGGATCCTCTGGCTCCTGGCTCCAGTGTGAGAGAGAGTGGGCGGAGCCACACACAGGCTTTTGTAAGGTAGCCTGTAGCTGCCAATAATCAGGAGCTTGAGCAGGTATGGAAGCCAGAAGGTGCCTCAAATAGAGAGAAACAAAAATCAGCTTCACACATAACACCTCCTCCCATAAACAGGTTGCTCTCCTGCAACCTATAAAATAGGTAAATGCTTTACAAAAAAAATTTTTCAACACAGATTAAATTTACATTATCACTCACGACCTTGAAAGAGCATCGGCAATCACGTTGTCCTTTCCTCTGATGTGCTGGATGTTGAGATTGAACCCCTGCAGGAACAGACTCCACCGCATCAGGCGATTGTTGGAATTTTTCATCCTGCTGAGCGAGACCAGGGGGTTATGGTCTGTGTAGACCACTAGGGGTAGACTGGAGGACACATACACATCAAAATGACCCAGAGCCAGAATAAGGGCTAAAGCCTCCTTCTCAATAGTTGAGTAGCGCCTCTGATGCATGTTGAATTTCTTTGAAAAATAACCCAAAGGATGCTCAACACCTGATGAGTTCTCCTGCAACAGCACAGCACCAACACCAACATCACTGGCATCAACAGCCAACTTAAAAGGACGATCAAAGTCTGGGGCAGCAAGGACTGGAGCACTACCTAGTAAGGCCTTCAGGTTCTCAAAAGCAAGGTGACAAACCTCTGTCCAAACAAATGGGACTTTGGGACTGAGCAGGTTTGTTAAAGGGGCAGCAACAGTTGCAAAATTTTTACAGAAACTCCTGTAGTAGCCAGCCATACCAAGGAATCGTTTCAGCTCAGGACGTGAACTTGGAACACCAAAGCATACAATGGCTTCAACTTTGGCACTGATGGGGCAAACTTTTCCACATCCAACAACCTTTCCTAGGTAGGTGACTGTGGCCTGTCCAAATTGACATTTGGCAAGGTTCAGAGTCAGATTTGACGCAACTAGTCTGCTGAACACTTCCTAAAGCTGAGCCAAGTGTTGAGGCCATGATGGACTATAGATGACTACATCATCTAGATAGGCTTCACAGTTGGACACACCTCTCAACACTTTGTTCACCAGACGCTGAAAAGTAGCTGGTGCATTTCGCATACCAAAAGCCATGACAATGTACTGGCAAAAATCATCTGGGGTCACAAAGGCAGAAATTTCACGAGCTCTCTCAATCAGGGGGACTTGCCAGTAACCTTTGAGGAGATCTAACTTAGTCACAAAAGTGGCCGAACCAACCCGATCAACACAATCTTCCAGCCGTGGAAGGGGAAAACAGTCAGGCTTAGTTAATGAGTTGACCTTGCGAAAATCTGTACAAAATCGAGGCGTCTGATCTGATTTGTCAACAAGAAGGCAAGGCGAGCTCCAGGAGCTGGCACTAGGTTCAGCTATGCCATGCTGAAGCATATAATCAACTTCCCCGCAAAAATCTCTCGCTTTTCAGGATTCACTCTGTAAGGATGTTGTTTTACAGGAGTTGCATCACCAACATCAATATCATGTTTAAGAACATTAGTACATGTTGGCACATCAGAAAAGAGAGCAGGATGTTTCTGAATTTTCTCAATGATGTCAGAACGCTCCGGGGAATCTAGATAAGAAAGGTGGACATCTAGATTAGCTAGGATTTTGGAATTTGGCAGCCTACCTTGACATCTTTCTTGACTAATAACTGCAACATCATCTGCCTCCTTCTCACCTACAGCAGCTGGACAGCCCAGCACTGCAACAGTCTTGACAATGGAGGATGCAGCCTGAATTCTCTCATGGTAGGGCTTTAACAGATTTACATGACACAGGCGTGTTTTGCGCTTCCTATCTGGGGTCTTGATCAGATAATCAACCTCACCAACCTGACGCTCTACAACATAAGGTCCACTATATCTAGCCTGCAAAGCAGATCCTGGAACTGGCAAAAACACAAGCACTTTATCACCAGGAGAGAACACTCGGTCTTTAGCCTTTTTGTCATACCAACCCTTCATTCTTTCTTGGGCTTCCCCCAGGTTTTGCTTTGCTACTCTATTGCCAGCCAAATCATTGCCTAGAATGAAGGACACACCATCAATTGGGATACGTGAGCAAAGAGCTACAGCAACTTTACCAGAAACTAGAGATGTCTGGAGATTTAAGCTATGCATGGGCAAAGACAAGTAACCTCCACCAAACCCTTCAACAACAGCATAAGATCCCAATGAGGTCTCATCACTGAACTGCAAAAAGTCTTGGAGAATAAGTGACTGAAAAGGTCCAGTGTCTCTCCAGATTTTAATAGGTTGCAAACTGACAGGATCAGAGCCTACAGAAACAAAACCATCCATAAGAAAAGACGAGGAGCCTGCAAGCTCACTTTTTTTGGTCTGATCTGGCCTGATCTGCTCAAGGTACGGGGTCACTACAGTTTTTACTAATGCAACAGGTTTAGTAGTTTTCTGTTTCTTTCTCAAAACAGGGCATTCTGCAATTAGGTGGCCAGGTTTCTTGCAGTAGAAACAGACTTTTTCTGATGGGACATTTCCTGCACCAGTTTTTTTCTGAAAAGTAGAGACAGTGGGAGATTGCTTTGAGGAACGAGTCCTGTTAAACAAAGTTTTTCCCTTTTGCTCACCTTGATCTTTATCAAAACTTAATCTGTGGGTCAACAAAAACTCATCTGCTAAGACAGCAGCTTTGTCAAGAGTAGTAACCTTTTGCTCATTAAGATAAGTACAAACAACATCAGGAAGACAATGCTTAAACTCCTCAAGCAAGACAAGCTGCCTGAGTTCATCTTTACTTTTTACATTTTGTGATTTACACCACCTATCAAAAAGGGTCTCCTTTTCTTTGGCAAAGTCAACATAAGTTTGTCTGTCAAGCTTGCTAAGGCTTCTAAAACGTTGCCGATAGGCCTCAGGAACAAGCTCATAGGATCTCAATATGGCAGCTTTAACCTTCTCATAATCCTGACTATCTTCAAGGTTTAAAGCAGAGTAGGCTTCCTGTGCTTTTCCTACTAAAACACTTTGCAAAAGCAATGTCCATGCATGCTTTGGCCATTTTGAGATGGTGGCTACACGCTCAAAATGAGGAAAATATTTGTCAACATCTTTTTCAACAAAATGGGAACCAACCTAATATACTTCACTACATCAAATTCAAGTGGCTCAACATTGGTGGAAAGGGCCAGTGCAGCGTGCTTTAATTCCATTTCTTTAAGGAAACGCTCATGCTCTAAGTTTATTTGTCTTTCTCTGAGCAGTCTCTCCTTTTGCCTCTCCTCTAACTCCAGCTCTTTAATTGCAAGTTCTTTTAATCTCAACTCTATGACCTCATCTGACACTTTAGGTGGAAGCTTTAATGCCGGAATGGGTGTTTTCTCAATTATACCTTGTCCTATCAGAGCAGCCTTGAGGGTCTCTTTCACACTTTTTTTTAAACCTCTCTCACTACTGGGAATTTCTATTTTGTAATGGATTGCAAGGTTTAACAACTGTTCTTTAGTAAACTGCTCAAGCAGCTCCTCTGATGGTACATCAATGAAGTCATCAAGCGTTGCCATACTAGATAACTTCTACAAAAGCTAAACAGTTAGCTAATACTTTAGTCTTCTATAAAGACCAAGTCAAACAAATTGGCACAATACCCTGACTAAGTGTCCAATATAACAAAAGCAGCACAATCAAATGCTCTCTCTCTACAAAATGGCTCCTATAGCCACAACCACACAAGTAGGCCTAGTGATATCCCAATCAAATTGCTAATTCAGCACAAAATATTACCCAAACACATCTCATTACTTCAGTGAAACATGCTGGTAATGAAAGCACAATTAGGGCAACTACAAATTAAGGGAGAACTAGCCTACACAAGGTCAGGTAACACCTTCCCAAGACTACACAAAACTGCACAACATACAAAGTTAGGATCCTGGACACAATACAACAATAGCCTCCAGTCAATGAAGCACCAATCTAAACTCACCTAACTTACAAAAACTCCTGCAAGTGACCACAGCAAGTAAACCCCTGAGTGCACACCAAACAGCAACCTCCCTGGTACCTGCCTAACTTAACTAAAACCTAAATATCTTCTGGAGATGTGCCGGGCTCGAGGCAACTTTCAAAACTGAGCTTTGGTACCCCTCAGTCATATGACCAAGGACCTGAGCCCAGTTTACCCCCAACAGAGAACATGTCCCCACCCAGGCTTATCTCCGAAAACAAAAAAGGCAAAATAATAAATGAGTGGACGGTTGGAAGGACGAATGAATCAGCCCAGCTTGCCCACTCCCTATCCAACCAGGAAGATCACTTGAAAACTTGGTTTCAAAGCACTCAAGAGAAAATACTCACCATACTCTCACTGAAGGAAAAAATCAAAGCAGCTCACAGCCACATTTCAGCAGCACCCCACTGAACCAAATACAACACCACCTGTTTAAACTAGGGGATATAACCAAACTCTTCCAGGTATGACTAACCCTGGACGAGCCCCCAATATGTTACAACCCTGGCTCAGGGGAAGCAACATAAGGAGTCAAAGAAACAATTAATCAACTA
Source organism: Scarus forsteni (assembly GCA_036419115.1). Taxonomy (NCBI): domain Eukaryota; kingdom Metazoa; phylum Chordata; class Actinopteri; order Labriformes; family Labridae; genus Scarus; species Scarus forsteni. The sequence continues at coordinate 357,397 of JAZDUH010000488.1, read as the reverse complement.
AGAAAAGTTTTATTAACAAACAAAATTGATAAAATAATCATTAAACAGAGGAATAGGTCAGTCAGGCCTGGCTGGATCCTGGATCCTCTGGCTCCTGGCTGCAGTGTGAGAGGGGTGGGCGGAGCCACACACAGGCTTTTGTAAGGTAGCCTGCAGCTGCCAATAATCAGGAGCTTGAGCAGGTATGGAAGCCAGAAGGTGCCTCAAATAGAGAGAAACAAAAATCAGCTTCACACATAACATTCGTACCTAATGAAAGTAGTCCTGCATCTGTCACAGATACTGAGGATTACTGACACTCTTCACAGACAGAGATCTCTTTGGTAACTTATGAAGATAGTCCTACATCTGTCACAGATACTGAGGACAGACACTCTTCACGGACAGAGGTCTGCTTGGTACCTAATGAAGAGTGTCAGTCATCTGTCACAGATACTAAGGAAGACAGACACTCTTCACAGACGGAGATATGCTTGGTACCTAACAAAGTTAGTCCTACATCTGTCACAGATACTGAGGATGACAGACAGTCTTCACAAATGGAGGTCTGTTTGGTACCTAACAAAGTTAGTCCTACATCTGTCACAGATACTGAGGACAGACACTCTTCACAGACGGAGATCTGCTTGGTACCTGTTGAAGATAGTCCTACATCTGTCACAGATACTGAGGATGACAGACAATCTTCACAGACGGAGATCTGCTTGGTACCTAATGAAGATAGTCCTACATCTGTCACAGATACTGAGGATGTCTGACACTCTTCACAGAAAGAGATCTGCTTGGCACCTAATGAAGATAGTCCTTCATCTGTCACAGATACTGAGGACAGACACTCTTCACAGAAGGACATCTGCTTGGTACCTAATGAAGATAGTCCTACATCTGTCACAGATACTGAGGATGACAGACAATCTTCACAGACGGAGATCTGCTTGGTACCTCATGAAGTTAGTCCTGCATCTGTCACAGATACTGAGGACAGACACTCTTCACAGAAGGACATCTGCTTGGTACCTAATGAAGATAGTCCTACATCTGTCACAGATACTGAGGATGACAGACAATCTTCACAGACGTAGATCTGCTTGGTACCTCATGAAGTTAGTCCTGCATCTGTCACAGATACTGAGGATGACAGACAATCTTCACAGACGGAGGTCTGCTTGGTACCTAATGAAGAGTGTCAGTCATCTGTCACAGATACTGAGGACGACAGACACTCTTCACAGACAGAGATCTGCTTGGTACCTAACAAAGTTAGTCCTACATCTGTCACAGATACTGAGGATGACAGACATTCTTCACAGACAGAGATCTGCTTGGTACCTAACAAAGTTAGTCCTACATCTGTCACAGATACTGAGGACGACAGACACTCTTCACAGACAGAGATCTGCTTTGTACCTAACAAAGTTAGTCCTACATCTGTCACAGACACTGAGGATAACAGATACACTTCACAGACGGAGATCTGCTTGGTAACTTATGAAGACAGTCCTACATCTGTCACAGATACTGAGGAAGACTGACACTCGTAACAGATGGAGATCTGCTTGGTTACTAATGAAGATAGTCCTACATCTGTCACAGATACTGAGGAAGACTGACACTCGTAACAGATGGAGATCTGCTTGGTAACTAATGAAGATAGTCCTACATCTGTCACAGATACTGAGGAAGACTGACACTCGTAACAGATGGAGATCTGCTTGGTAACTAATGAAGACAGTCCTACATCTGTCACAGATACTGAGGAAGACAGTTACTCTTCACAGATGGAGATCTACTTGGTAACTAATGAAGACAGTCCTACATCTGTCACAGATACTGAGGAAGACAGTTACTCTTCACAGATGGAGATCTGCTTGGTAACTAATAAGGATAGTCCTACGTCTGTCACGTATACTCTCGACTACAGTTACTCTTCACAGATGGAGACCTGCTTGTTAGCTAATGAAGATATTCCTACATCTTTCACAGATACTCTTGAATACAGTTACTCTTCCCAGATGGAGATCTGCTTGGTAACTAATGAAGATAGTCCTACGTCTGTCACAGTTTCTGAGTACTGCAGTTACTCTTTACTGATGGAGATCTGCTTGGTATCTATTGAGGATAGCCCTACATCTATCCCAGATACTCTTGACTACAGTTACTCTTCACAGATGGAGATCTGCTTGGTAGCTAATAAAGATAGTCCTCCATCTGTCACAGATACTCTTGACAACCGTTACTCTTCACAGATGGAGATCTGCTTGGGAAGTAATGAAGATAGTTCTACATCTGTCACAGATACTGAGTACTGCAGTTTCTCTTCACAGATGGAGATCCGCTTGGTAACTAATGAAGATCCTACATCTGTCACAGATACCGGGGAAGACAGTCACTCTTCACAGATGGAGATCTGCTTGGTAACTAATGAAGATATTCCTACATCTGTCACAGATACTCTTGACTACAGTCACTCTTCACAGATGGAGATCTGCTTGGTCACTAATGAAGATAGTCCTCCATCTGTCACAGATACTCTTGACAACCGTTACTCTTCACAGATGGAGATCTGCTTGGGAAGTAATGAAGATAGTTCTACATCTGTCACAGATACTGAGTACTGCAGTTTCTCTTCACAGATGGAGATCCGCTTGGTAACTAATGAAGATCCTACATCTGTCACAGATACCGGGGAAGACAGTCACTCTTCACAGATGGAGATCTGCTTGGTAACTAATGAAGATATTCCTACATCTGTCACACATACTCTTGACTACAGTCACTCTTCACGGATGGAGATCTGCTTGGTCACTAATGAAGATAGTCCTACATCTGTCACAGATACTAAGGAAGACAGTTACTCTTCACAGATGGAGATCCGCTTGGTAACTAATGAAGATAATCCTACATCTGTCACAGATACTGAGGACTACAGTTACTCTTCACAGATGAAGATCTGCTTGGTAACTAATGAAGATAGTCCTACATCTGTCACACATACCGAGAAAGACAGTCACTCTTCACAGATGGAGATCTGCTTGGTAACTAATGAAGATAGTCCTACATCTGTCACAGATACTGAAGAAGACAGTTACTCTTCACAGATGTAGATCTGCTTGGTAACTAATGACGATAGTCCTGCATCTGTCACGGATACTAGGGATGACAGACTCTCTCACAGACGGAGATCTGCTTGGTACCTAACAAAGTTAGTCCTACATCAGTCTCAGATACTAGGGATGACAGACTCTCTCACAGACGGAGATCTGCTTGGTACCTTATGAAGATAGTCCTACATCAGTCACAGATACTGAGGATGAGAGACACTCATGACAGATGGAGATCTGCTTGGTAACTAATGAAGATAGTCCTACATCTGTCACAGATACTGAGGACATACATTCTTCACTGAAGAAGATCTGCTTGGTAACTAATGAAGGTAGTCCAAAATTGAATTAGTTCTTTCTTTTCCTATGCTGAACATTGGAAAAGCACCGTACAGTCCTGGTGAGTACAGTGTCCTCCACACAGAAGTTAATGTAATCCGTTATACAGTCTGTGAGGTTGTCGATGTCCTCCCCGTGAGGATCACAGAACTCCTTCCACACAGTTGACTCAAAACCTTCCCATCAGAGCCTTTTCAGTTTCCTCAGACCATCTCTTAACTGCGCGGGTCACAGCTTGCTGCCTGTGGAAAAGTGGTTTGTACACGGGCTGGAGATAAACCAGGTTGTGGTCTGATCTCCACAGGGGAGGGAGGGGTGATGACTTGTATGCATCCTTGGTGTTTGCATACAGTAAGTCCAGTATTTTATTGTCTCTGGTGTGGCAGGTGACATACTGGGTGAAAGTGGGCAAAGTGGAGGATGGAGAGGTGTGATTAAAGTCCCCAGAGATGAGGAGGAGGGCCTGAGGGTGTTTGGTCTGTAGCCAGCTGACTGCAGAGTGCAGGGTCTCACATCCAAAGGCTGATTATTACAGTTGGCCTGACACAGGCAGACTAATGCAGCACCATTCTTTAACAGTTACTATGGCAACGAGGGGGAGGAGGCAGAACATGTTCCTTTGATCTTCCCTTGCTGCTGATTGGACCTCTGGATCAAAGGACGTTCCTCTGGTGCTGCTTTGGTGACTCCATCAGTCCATATATGGACATAGACTCTGATATGTCTATATAAGTAAGATCAGGATTGTGCAGACTTAATTTGACATCAGAGCAAGAACAATGAACAACACAGAGGCAAGTACACAGACCAACATTTTGGTCAACAAGGACCTACTCAGGCGTCCGCCTGACATCCATGCAGTGGCTTAATCTAGAGGCTGGATCACTGGACCCAAGAACAAAACCCAAACTGACGGAGATGTGTTTGGAATTAATAGATGTTGCAGCAACACACATCTTTGAGCTCTTGCAGTGTGAGAGTGATGGTGCGAGCATTATGTTTGTGCCAAAGGACCAGGTGTCTAAGTGTCTTGGAGACATGGGCAGCATCATAGTACAGACATTGGCTGAGAAGATGGGTGTTAAGGGTGACATCCAGAGCTCGAGCACACAGATACTGACAGAGCTCATAGTTGATGAGGTTACAGAGAAGGTGAACAACTAGCCGTCTAGCTTGGAGGAGTGTGAGAAAGCTTTTCCCCGGAGTGTGAAGATCATCGCACAAAACATGTGGCAAGTACTTTGTAACATTATGCCCAGGATACCAAAGTCCATGAAATCCAGGAAAGTGACCCTGGTTAATGAGTTTGAATGCACTTCTAATGAGGAAGTCCTCCTCATTAGACGTGCATCTTGTTGCCAGTATAATACTGTAAAATTTAAAGGAACCCCTTTATAGTGTACCAAATGAAGATAGTCCTACATCTGTCACAGATACTGAATGCAGACACTCTTCACAGACAGAGATCTGCTTGGTACCTTATGAAGATAGTCCGACATTGTTTATTGTTTATTTAAAAGGATCCCCATTAGTTGCTACCAAAGCAGCAACTAGTCTTCCTGGGGTCCATACAATCAACAGTCATACATAACTGAAGCATTAAGAGACAGCAAACACTTTATAATGATACAATCAACACCCCCACCCCCCCACCCCCACCCCAACACACATACACATCAATAAGTTATCTTGAGTATCAAGATGTCAGAGAAACAATTTAATAAAGGAAACAAAGATAGCCTGGCTTCACCAAAAATATGTTTTTATAGCAGCTAATTCTATAATTTAAGTTCATAGTAATAAATTGTATCCATCCCTAGTTTAATTTGTAGTATTGACAATTGTTTTGTGAAAACAAAAAAACTATTGAGAAGTAGATCCACATAACAAATAAATAACCTGCATTTCTAGAATTTATAATTCATGAATATGTAATCAGCCCAAGTATGCAAATATAAGTTATTTAATTTCTTTTTGAAGTTAATTTTACTGTTTGATTTTCTAAGGGAACAAGGCAATTTATTCCACTGAGAAGCTGCTCTGTATAGAAATGTTTTCTGCATCGCGCATGTTCTTGGCATAGGTACCACTACATGATCATGTGTCACCTGTCTTGTTGTATGATTGTGTCTGTTATTGATATAAAAGATCTTTGAATGCAGATATTTTGGCTTAAAGGTTGTACATATCTGATAAAAAAATACAAGGAGATTAGAATACAATCTTTCCCTGACTTTCTGCCATGCGAGAGCCTGATGCATATAATCAATGCTCGCTCTTGACGAACAGCGCAGAGCTAGACGTGCAGCTTTGTTCTGCACGAGCTGGAGCTTATTCAAGTCATAATTTGATGCACTTGACCAGATAATGGAACAGTAATCAAGCTGAGATAAAACCAATGACTGTAAGACCTGTCTGATAGAATGATCGGTCATGAAATATGCACATCTTCGAATAGCAGACACAGTTCTCCCCATTTTTGTTACAATACCATCAATGTGATGTGACCAACGCAACTGTTCATCAAGGACAACACCCAAAAGTTTGACCTCACGGACCTGCTCCAATGTGACACCCTTTAAGGTCAGGGACAGAGGTAGTCTCTCTTTTAATCCATGATTTGAACCAAAAATGATGCACTTGGTTTTACTGACATTTAAGAACAATTTGTTGTTATGTACCCAGTTAGCTACACAGTGAAGATCTTTTTGTAATATCTCATTTAACTGGTTAACGCTGTGAGCAGCCCTATAAATTGTGGAATCATCAGCATAAATAGTAATAGAAGAATTATTTTATACACACGGTAGATCATTAATAAATATGGAGAAGAGGAGCGGACCCAGACAGCTTCCCTGAGGAACTCCACACACTAGACTATTTGTTCTTGAGAAACTGCCATTAAAATATACCAACTGAGTTCTGTTAGTTGAGTAACTCTCTAGCCATCTAACTGCCCCTACTTCAAAACCATATGCTTTAAGTTTATTTAATAACAGTTTGTGATCAATCACATCGAAGGCAGCACTAAAGTCCAGCAGAACAGCACCAACAATTTTCTTTTGATCAATTTGGCATAGCCAATCATCAGTCATTTGTGTAAGTGCAGAACAGGTTGAGTGGCCAGCCCTATAGGCATGTTGAAACTCAGAGCCAAGATCATTGGTGTAAAAGTATTGTGAAATTTGGGATGATACAAGTTTCTCCAGAATTTTACTAAGAGTAGGGAGAACGCTGACTGGTCGACTATTAGCACCAGATAAGGTAGTTCTATTATTTTTAGGGATAGGTATAATTTTAGCCGCTTTCCATGTTTGTGGGAACACATTTTCTTTTAAACTGAGATTAAAGATATAACATACAGGTTCGGCAATGTAATCAGCAATTATTCTTATCAATTTACCATCCAAATTATCCAGACCATGCTGTAGATTATTATTTACTGATTGTAGAAGCTTTTTCACTTCATCAAGTTGTATTGGTCTGAAATTAAATGTACGCTTTCTATGTTTCATAATAACTTCCTTAATTAGTTCAGTGGATAATTTGTTATTAAGATAATTCATATTCTGCCTCAAACTACACACCTTATCAATAAAGAAATCATTGAAATAATTAGCGATGTCCAAAGGTTTTGTCATAAATTTACCCTCAACCTCTACAAAAGTAAGATCAATTATCCTTGGACTTTCCTAATATGTTATTAAAAGTTTGCCAAAGTTTCTTTCCATCATGCCGTTCTTCATAAATTTTATTGCGATAGTATATTTTTTTCTTCTGATTGTTCATTTTTGTTACTTTGTTCCTAAGTTCTCTGTACTTTTTCCACATTGCTGCACTACCTAATTTTATTGCAGTTTGTTTTATTTCATCCCGATTGGCTATGCATGTTTTTAATTCATTATCAAGCCATGGGGCAACTGTCTTCTTAATAGTAAATTTTTTAATTGGTGCATGTTTATCAATAACTGTTTGTAACAATTCTAGGAATAATCTGAGTGCATCGTTTATGTTTTTCTGAGAGTAAATAATATCCCATTTTAGGTTTTTAATGTCTACAAAGAATTTATCTTTGCAAAAGTATTTATATGACCTTGCATTAAAACCCTGGGCCCAACCTTGGGTATCTTGGCTCTCCTTACCACAGCCACCATATTGTGGTCACTAAAACCCACAGGGATAGACACAGCATTTGAGCAAAGTTCATTAGCATTAGTATATATATGATCAATGCATGTGGAAGACAGAACTCTGGAGATATTAGAGGTAATCCTCGTCGGACAGTTTACTATCTGAGCCAAACTACATACTTTCATTGTAGAAAGCAATCTTTCTTTTCAGAGTGCAGGATGAGAGCCAATTAATAAAAGGAAACAAAGACAGCCTGGCTTCACCAAAAATATGTTTTTATAGCAGCTAATTCTATAATTTAAGTTCATAGTAATAAATTGTATCCATTCCTAGTTTAATTTGTAGTATTGACAATTATTTTGTGAAAACAAAAAAACTATTGAGAAGTAGATCCACATAACAAATAAATAACCTGCATTTCTAGAATTTATAACTCATGAATATGTAATCAGCCTAAGTATGCAAATATAAGTTATTTAATTTCTTTTTGAAGTTAATTTTACTGTTTGATTTTCTAAGGGAACAAGGCAATTTATTCCACTGAGAAGCTGCTCTGTATAGAAATGTTTTCTGCATCGCGCATGTTCTTGGCATAGGTACCACTACATGATCATGTGTCACCTGTCTTGTTGTATGATTGTGTCTGTTATTGATATAAAAGATCTTTGAATGCAGATATTTTGGCTTAAAGGTTGTACATATCTGATAAAAAAATACAAGGAGATTAGAATACAATCTTTCCTGACTTTCTGCCATGCGAGAGCCTGATGCATATAATCAATGCTCGCTCTTGGCGAACAACAGCGCAGAGCTAGGCGTGCAGCTTTGTTCTGCACGAGCTGGAGCTTATTCAAGTCATAATTTGATGCACTTGACCAGATAATGGAACAGTAATCAAGCTGAGATAAAACCAATGACTGTAAGACCTGTCTGATAGAATGATCGGTCATGAAATATGCACATCTTCAAATAGCAGACACAGTTCTCCCCATTTTTGTTACAATACCATCAATGTGATGTGACCAATGCAACTGTTCATCAAGGACAACACCCAAAAGTTTGACCTCACGGACCTGCTCCAATGTGACACCCTTTAAGGTCAGGGACAGAGGTAGTCTCTCTTTTAATCCATGATTTGAACCAAAAATGATGCACTTGGTTTTACTGACATTTAAGAACAATTTGTTGTTATGTACCCAGTTAGCTACACAGTGAAGATCTTTTTGTAATATCTCATTTAACTGGTTAACGCTGTGAGCAGCCCTATAAATTGTGGAATCATCAGCATAAATAGTAATAGAAGAATTATTTAATACACACGGTAGATCATTAATAAATATGGAGAAGAGGAGTGGACCCAGACAGCTTCCCTGAGGAACTCCACACACTAGACTATTTGTTCTTGAGAAACTGCCATTAAAATATACCAACTGAGTTCTGTTAGTTAAGTAACTCTCTAGCCATCTAACTGCCCCTACTTCAAAACCATATGCGTTAAGTTTATTTAATAACAGTTTGTGATCAATCACATCGAAGGCAGCACTAAAGTCCAGCAGAACAGCACCAACAATTTTCTTTTGATCAATTTGGCATAGCTAATCATCAGTCATTTGTGTAAGTGCAGAACAGGTTGAGTGGCCAGCCCTATAGGCATGTTGAAACTCAGAGCCAAGATCATTGGTGTAAAAGTATTGTGAAATTTGGGATGATACAAGTTTCTCCAGAATTTTACTAAGAGTAGGGAGAATGCTGACTGGTCGACTATTAGCACCAGATAAGGTAGTTCTATTATTTTTAGGGATAGGTATAATTTTAGCCGCTTTCCATGTTTGTGGGAACACATTTTCTTTTAAACTGAGATTAAAGATATAACATACAGGTTCGGCAATGTAATCAGCAATTATTCTTATCAATTTACCATCCAAATTATCCAGACCATGCTGTAGATTATTATTTACTGATTGTAGAAGCTTTTTCACTCCATCAAGTTGTATTGGTCTGAAATTAAATGTACACTTTCTATTTTTCATAATAACTTCCTTAATTAGTTCAGTGGATAATTTGTTATTAGGATAATTCATATTCTGCCTCAAACTACACACCTTATCAATAAAGAAATCATTGAAATAATTAGCGATGTCCAAAGGTTTTGTCATAAATTTACCCTCAACCTCTACAAAAGTAGAACAATTATCCTTGGACTTTCCTAATATGTTATTAAAAGTTTGCCAAAGTTTCTTTCCATCATGCCGTTCTTCATAAATTTTATTGCGATAGTATATTTTTTCTTCTGATTGTTCATTTTTGTTACCTTGTTCCTAAGTTCTCTGTACTTTTTCCACATTGCTGCACTACCTAATTTTATTGCAGTTTGTTTTATTTCATCCCGATTGGCTATGCATGTTTTTAATTCATTATCAAGCCATGGGGCAACTGTCTTCTTAATAGTAAATTTTTTAATTGGTGCATGTTTATCAATAACTGTTTGTAACAATTCTAGGAATAATCTGAGTGCATCGTTTATGTTTTTCTGAGAGTAAATAATATCCCATTTTAGGTTTTTAATGTCTACAAAGAATTTATCTTTGCAAAAGTATTTATATGACCTTTGCATTAAAACCCTGGGCCCAACCTTGGGTATCTTGGCTCTCCTTACCACAGCCACCATATTGTGGTCACTAAAACCCACAGGGATAGACACAGCATTTGAGCAAAGTTCATTAGCATTAGTATATATATGATCAATGCATGTGGAAGACAGTACTCTGGAGATATTAGAGGTAATCCTCGTCGGACAGTTTACTATCTGAGCCAAACTACATACTTTCATTGTAGAAAGCAATCTTTCTTTCAGAGTGCAGGATGAGAGCCAATTAATATTGAGATCCCCTAATAAATATATTTCTCTATCAGTGTCAGTTGTTTTTAAAAGCATTTCACAGATGTCGTCAGTGTATTGTACAGTGGAACTAGGAGGTCTATAACAACAACCCACAATTATTGGTTTTATATGAGGTAAGTGAATTTGTAGCCAGAGAATCTCAATAGAATAGACCATAAGGTCATGCCTGACTTTGCATGGGATGTGGCTTTGTACATAAATTGCCACTCACCCTCCATGCTTATTTCTATCATGCCTAAAAATGCAATATCCAGGTACAGCCACTTCAGAATCATAGACAGTAGCATCTAAATGAGTTTCAGAAATGGCCATGATATTTAAGTTATTATTACTGAGCAAAGTGGAAACTTCTTGAACTTTGTGTAACAAACTGCAAATATTAAGGTGAGCTATTCTAAGCCTTTCTTTGGCAAAACTAGTTCACTTTTTAACCTCAATCTTGTATGTTGTTGTGTATACATTATGTTAGATGTTAATGACAAATCTGGACATACCTATTCTGACACTGAAAACATGTTTTCAAAATTCTAATTGCCACTCTCCGGCCGTGGGGGTACTGCCACGAGGATGAATGATAAGTTTATCATGCCTCAAGAAGGCAATGTCCCCTCTCTGACGCAGCTCTCATCTTCGCAGAAGCTCTTTCTTTTCAGTCGGACAGCCTCTGTGTAGTCCTCGTTAATAAATATTTTGGTGCCTCTGAGGCTCTTTGCTCGCTGCAATACAGCAAGCTTGTCTTTATACCTCAAAAACTTGACCACCATGGATCCCGGTCTATCACTGCTCGACGAGGTGTTCTCGCGGCGGTGCAATCTGCTTCACCTCAACCTCCCTCTGAAGCTGCAGCCCGAGAGGAGCCTCGAACCTTCCCTCCGCTTCAGCCAAGGTCTCACTCTGGTGACTCTTCAATCCCGCCGATAACCAGATTATTCCGCTTGGTCTGCCCTCTAGATATTCCATTTTATCTGTGATTGTGAGTAGGTTGTCGATATTTTCATTACATCAGCTTGCAATGAGATTTGAATATCATTTTGCTTTGCAATATTAATTTTGATATCGTCCACTTCCTTCTGTGTGAATTGATGCTGGTTTTGATCTCCTGAAGCTCTCGAGATAGTGTGTCAAGTCTAGTGTTAGAAGAGTCAAGGATAAGCTTGACAAAGCTTTTAAAGTTTTCTTGTTGTTGTTGTACCAATGTGCTAAACATCTCCTTCTGCTGAAGAAGTAGCTCGTTCACTTGAGTGAGCGAGACATACTCCTCATCGAGTTTCATGTCAGATATCGGCTTTGGAGGCATTTTACGGCTCGTTAGCTGCTGTATAGTCTTTGGCTTGGACATATGTCACAGAAACTGAGAATGACAGACACTCTTCCCAGATGGAGATCTGCTTGGTAACTAATGAAGATAGTCTTACATATGTCACAGATACTGAGGTTGACAGATACTCTTCACTCTTCACAGACAGAGATCTGCTTGGTATCTACTGAAGATAGTCCTGCATCTGTCACAGATATTGAGGACGACAGACACTCTTCACTCTTAACAGACGGAGATCTGCTTGGTACCTAACAAAGTTAGTCCTACATCAGTCACAGAAACTGGGAATGACTAACACTATTCACATATGGAGATCTGCTTGATACCTACTGAAGATAGTCCTACATCTGTCACAGATACTGAGGTTGACAGACACTCTTCACTCTTCACAGACGGAGATCTGCTTGGTAACTTATGAAGACAGTCCTACATCTGTCACAGATACTGAGGACAGACACTCTTCACAGACAGGAGATCTGCTTGGTAACTTATGAAGATAGTCCTACATCAGTCACAGATACTGAGGACAGACACTCTTCACAGGTGGAGATGTCCTTGGTACCTAATGAAGAGTGTCAGTCATCTGTCACAGATACTGAGGATGACAGAAACTCTTCACAGACAGAGATCTGCTTGGTACTCAATCACGATAGTCCTCCATCTGTCTTAAATACTGAGGATGTCTGACACTCTTCACAGATGGAGATCTGCTTGGTACCTAATGAAGATAGTCCTAAATCTGTCACAGATACTGAGGATGTCTGACACTCTTCACAGATGGAGATCTGCTTGGTACCTACTGTGAGGTTGTCGATGTCCTCCCCGTGAGGATCACAGAACTCCTTCCACACAGTTGACTCAAAACAGTCCCTCAGAGCCTCTTCAGTCTCCTCAGACCATCACTTAACTGCACGGGTCACAGCTTGATGCCTGTGGAAAAGTGGTTTGTACACGGGCTGGAGATAAACCAGGTTGTGGTCTGATCTCCACAGGGGAGGGAGGGGTGATGATCTGTATGCATCCTTGGTGTTTGCATACAGTAAGTCCAGTATTTTATTGTCTCTGGTGTGGCAGGTGACATACTGGGTGAAAGTGGGCAAAGTGGAGGATGGAGAGGTGTGATTAAAGTCCCCAGAGATGAGGAGGAGGGCCTGAGGGTGTTTGGTCTGTAGCCAGCTGACTGCAGAGTGCAGGGTCTCACATGCAAAGGCTGATTATTACAGTTGACCTGACACAGGCAGACTAATGCAGCACCATTCTTTAACAGTTACTATGGCAACGAGGGGGAGGAGGCAGAACATGTTCCTTTGATCTTCCCTTGCTGCTGATTGGACCTCTGGATCAAAGGACGTTCCTCTGGTGCTGCTTTGGTGATTCCATCAGTCCATATATAGACATAGACTCTGATATGTCTATATAAGTAAGATCAGCATTGTGCAGACTTAATTCGACATCAGAGCAAGAACAATGAACAACGCAGAGGCAAGTACACAGATCAACATTTTGGTCAACAAGGACCTACTCAGGCGTCCGCCTGACATCCATACAGTGGCTTAATCTAGAGGCTGGATCACTGGACCCGAGAACAAAACCCAAACTGACGGAGATGTGTTTGGAATTAATCGATGTTGCAGCAACACACATCTTTGAGCTCTTGCAGTGTGAGAGTGATGGTGCGAGCATTATGTTTGTGCCAAAGGACCAGGTGTCTAAGTGTCTTGGAGACATGCTCAGCCTCATAGCACAGACATTGGCTGAGAAGATGGGTGTTAAGGGTGACATCCAGAGCTCGAGCACACAGATACTGACAGAGCTCATAGTTGATGAGGTTACAGAGAAGGTGAACAACTAGCTCTCTAGCTTGGAGGAATGTGAGAAAGCTTTTCCCCGGAGTGTGAGGATCATTGCACGACACATGTGGCAAGTACTTTGTAACATTATGCCCAGGATACCATAGTCCATGAATTCCAGGAAAGTGACCCTGGTTAATGAATTTGAATGCACTTCTAATGAGGAAGTCCTCCTCATTAGACTTGCATCTTGCTGCCAGAATAATAATACTGTAAAATTTAAAGCAACCCCTTTATAGTGTACCAAATGAAGAAAGTCTTACGTCTGTCACAGATACTGAGGACAGACACTTTTCACAGACAGAGATCTGCTTGGTACCTAATGAAGATAGTCCTACATCCGTCACAGATACTGAGGATGACTGAAACTCTTCACAGACAGAGATCTGCTTGGTACCTTATGAAGATAGTCCTACATCTGTCACAGATACTGAGGATGACAGACACTCTTCACTCTTCACAGATGGAGATCTGCTTAGTAACTAATGAAGATAGTCCGACATATGTCACAGATACTGAGTACAGACACTCTTCACAGATGGAGATCTGCTTGGTACCTAATGAAGATAGTTTTACATCCGTCACAGATACTGAGGATGACTGAAACTCTTCACAGACAGAGATCTGCTTGGTACCTTATGAAGATAGTCCTACATCTGTCACAGATACTGAGGTTGACAGACACTCTTCACAGACAGAGATCTGCTTGGTACCTAAGGAAGATAGTGCTTCATCTGTCACAGATAATGAGGACAGACACTCTTCACAGATGGAGATCTGCCTGGTAACTAATGAAGATAGTCTTACATCTGTCACAGATACTGAGTAAAGACACTCTTCACAGATGGAGATCTGCCTGGTACCTAAGGAAGAAAGTCCTACATCTGTCACAGATACTGAGGACAGACACTCTTCCCAGATGGAGATCTGCTTGGTACCTTATGAAGATAGTCCTACATCTGTCACAGATACTGAGGACAGACACACTCTTCACAGATGGAGATCTGGTTGGTATCTAATGAAGATAGTCCTACATCTGTCACAGATACTGACAACAGACACTCTTTACTGAGGGAGATCTGCTTGGTACCTTATCAAGATAGTCCTACATCTGTCACAGATACTATGGACAGACACTCTTACTGACGGAGATTGGTAATCTTATGAAGATAGTCCTATATCTGTCACAGATACTCGAGGACATAGGATACAAAGGACAAACACCTTCCCAGATGGAGATCTGCTTGGTATCTAATGAAGATAGTCCTACATCTGTCTGTAAATACTGAGGATGTCTGACACCTTCACAGAAGGAGATCTTCTTGGTACCTAATAAGTTGTCCTAAATCTGTCACAGATATTAAGAGGAAGGATGACTGACTAGCTCTAGCTTGGAGGAATGGAGATCTTCTTGGTACCTAATGAAGGATCATTGTACCCATACTACGTGGCAAGTACTTTTGTAACATTATGCCCCAGGATACCAGTAGTCCATGGAATTTTGCGACAGTGACACTCTTCACAGATGGAGATCTGAATGCACTGGTACCTAAGGAAGATAGTCCTCACATTCAGACGCATCTGCTGCCAGAATAATAATAATATCGTAAAAATTCTAGACAGACTCCCTCTTCACAGATGGAGATCTGCTTGGTAACCAAATGAAGAAAGTCTTACATCTGTCACAGATACTGAGGATGACTGAAACTCTTCACAGACATACACTCTTCACTGAAGAATATCTGCTTGGTAACTAATGAAAGTAGTCCAAAATTGAATTAGTTCTTTCTTTTCCCATGCTGAACATGGGAAAAGCACCGTACAGTCCTGAACATGGGAAAAGCACCGTACAGTCCTGGTGAGTACAGTGTCCTCCACACAGAAGTTAATGTAATCCGTTATACAGTCTGTGAGGTTGTCGATGTCCTCCCCGTGAGGATCACAGAACAGAACCTTCCGGTCAGAGCCTTTTCAGTCTCCTCAGACCATCTCTTAACTGCGTGGGTCACAGCTGGCTGCCTGTGGAAAAGTGGTTTGTACACGGGCTGGAGATAAACCAGGTTGTGGTCTGATCTCCACAGGGGAGGGAGGGGTGATGACTTGTATGCATCCTTGGTGTTTGCATACAGTAAGTCCAGTATTTTATTGTCTCTGGTGTGGCAGGTGACATACTGGGTGAAAGTGGGCAAAGTGGAGGATGGAGAGGTGTGATTAAAGTCCCCAGAGATGAGGAGGAGGGCCTGAGGGTGTTTGGTCTGTAGCCAGCTGACTGCAGAGTGCAGGGTCTCACATGCAAAGGCTGATTATTACAGTTGGCCTGACACAGGCAGACTAATGCAGCACCATTCTTTAACAGTTACTATGGCAACGAGTGGGAGGAGGCAGAACATGTTCCTTTGATCTTCCCTTGCTGCTGATTGGACCTCTGGATCAAAGGACGTTCCTCTGGTGCTGCTTTGGTGATTCCATCAGTCCATATATGGACATAGACTGTGATATGTCTATATAAGTAAGATCAGGATTGTGCAGGACGGAGACTGCTAGAAGGCTAATCGATGTTGCAGCACAAAGAAGAACTGGCTGCAGTGTGAGAGTGATGGTACAGCATTATGTTTGTGCTAAAGGACCAGGTGTCTAAGTGTCTTGGAGACATGGGCAGCCTTATATGTTGTGCCAGGACCAGGTGTCTAAGTGTCTAAGGGTGACATCCATGGATGTTACACACAGATACTGACAGAGCTCAGAGTTGATGAGACAGAGCTCTCCTCGAAACAACAGATATCTTCGCCAGAGCTATGGAGCTCAGGAGTTGGAGAGAGCTTGCTGTGCTTCGGAGGAGGACTCAGCACAAGCTACCTGGAAGGCAAGTGAGGGGTGAGGATCATCGCACAAAACATGTGGCACATGTTTGTAATCACGTAAAAATAGCCATCAGAACATACCAATGAAATCATGAAAAAAGTGAAAGTGAGTTTGAATAATGCACTTCTAATGAAGTCCTCCTCATTAGGCGTGCATCTTATTTACTGAAATAATAATACTGTAAAATTTAAAAGCAACCCTTTATAGTGTTACCAAATGAAGAAAGTCCTACATCTGTCACAGATACTGAGGATGACTGAAACTCTTCACAGAACTGAGATCTTCGCCATTACCTAATGAAGATAGGGTAACACTTTATATTAAGGTGCTTGTAATAAGCCTTAATAAGCAATAATTAAGAAGTTAATAAGCCTGAATAAAGGACTTATTAGTTTAGCGTTTATTAGCATTAATAAGGCTATATAAGTGTTTCTAAAATGCTTTGCTCTGTATTTATTGGTGTCATTAACTTACTGGAGGTACTTGTAATAAGCCTTAATAACCAGTAATTAAAAAGTTTATAAGCCTTATAAGGGACTTATTAAGTGCTTTTTAGCATTAATAAGGTTATAAAAGGTTTATAAAATGCTTTATTCTGTATTTAATTATGGTAAAAACATTCTGAAGCTGTTAGTAATAACCACTAAGTATATGTTAATAATCCATTTAATAAGGCCTTATTAAAAGCTTATCACCATTAACAACGCTATGCAAGTGTTTATAAAATATTTATTAATATATTTAACACTATTTAAACTATTATATTTCAATATGTCTTTAATAAGCCTCTCGCAAAGGATTTAGTGACTTATCAACATTATTTTGATGTTAACTGGCATTACTAATACTTGAGTAATGATGGTACTGCCTTATAAAGGCCAATAAACCCTCATATTATGCTCCCATTAATAGTTACCAATGTTGCTCTGCAGCTCCAGGATCTTAAGTGAAAACAGTGCTTTATTAGGATTAATAAAGTCATTATTATACACTTAGTAACAGTTAACTATGCTGCTCTGCAGCTACTGGATCTAAAGTGAGAACAGTGCTTAATTGGGATTAATAAAGTCATTATTATACACTTAGTATCAGTTAACTATGCTGCCCTGCAGCTACTGGGTCTGAAGTGAGAACAGTGCTTAATTAGGGTTAAAAAGACTTATTAGGATTAACAAACTCATTACAATGAAGAGATGACATTACAACACATGTTTAGCTCACAAAAGATTTAATTCAACTTAGAAAAGCATCTGCCTTTTTCGAACCACTTCACCACCAATATAAAAGAATACTGGGAATTAGAATATTTTCTGAAACCCTGCGACTTCAAAATGATTTGGGATTTAGATATGTTGTAGGGAAACAAAAAAATAAACTGAAATGGACAGCGCACTGTTGAACCAAGCTATCACTCTTTAACTTCTCCCCTTTCCCCTGCTGTTTACCTGTTACACATGTACAATTGCAAATGAAGTCATGGAATTTCAGATTGGGAATTCCCTTAGAATAAGGCAGGTGGTTTGCAAAATAGACCAGATAGCAAAAGACTCAAGGCAATTTTACAGATACAAAAATATAGAACTATTAACTCAAACTCAAGATGTGCATGAGAAATACTGTCTGCACTGCAACTTTGCTTTTTGCTGAATATACTATTAAATATGTGAACTCACATGATGAAGTATGAAAAATAGTCAAACGCACTTGTCCAAAATTTCAAAACCTGGGTTTCTGGCAAAACATAAACAGAGACAAGAACCTCAAGGTTAATAACAAAATAAAAGGACAAACAATACTGCATACAAAAGAACATCCAGTCACTCAAAACTGCCTTTGCCAAGAGGCAGAAGTTCCCTGGACCTTTTCAGTGCCTGGACCTTGTTCTCAATTTCTGAACTGTTATTTAATGGCATCCAAACATTTGCCAGCAAAATCGCCAAGTTTGTACTTTGAAGTGTGCTGCCCTTTAGTTCAGCATACCCCTTTGGGGCAGCGATGGCAAGCTCAGCAATAGGTGCATTTAATGTAATAGTGTTGCGGTCTACTCCGACCTGCCAGCATGCAGCCATAATTGACTTCTTCTTTTTGTAGATCCTCAGGACTTTAGCATAGCGCCTATGACTTCCCTGACCACGTGCTAAGATAATAAAAAAGAAGTAAAGCTGGCATTAGTCTCAGTGAAATCAACGGTACAATGTGCAGTTCCATCACATTAAAACTTGCTCCCTTTGTAACACTATACGTATTTCAGAACCCTTACACATTTTAACAGAAAATGTGTATCAGATAGGATAAAACTGCAAAACAGATACGCAGTCCATTGTGAGAATATTTTAACATTTTTAACAGTAGTGTCTAAAATAAATCTGTCCAAGCATCTGCTAAAAAAAAATCAGCTTCAGATTAATTTAGAACCGATATTAACTCAAAAAGTGAGAAACACATTGAGGATGAATGAATTTGAACTAAACAATGTCTTAGAGAAAAACTGTGCTTTTAACCACAAGAATATGTTCAAGATGTATGAATTTGTGAAAGATTGAAACCAAACAAGCAAGTATGGGGAGAGATTTGTCTTAAAAAAGATGCACACAAACATATCCACGATTTTGAGATGTTCTTCAGATCCACAAATATATACAAGATTTCCAAATATATTTTTCAGCTTCACAATATACCCATGATTTTCACATGTACTTTTAAAGTTTGTGAGAGCACTTATGATCGTTATGATTTGTATATCTTAAATTGTACTTGTGTTGTGAATTATCTCTGAATACGCTTAGGAACGACCGGCACATACATTTCTTTTTGAGACAAATGCAACTCTGTTTCACAGAGATTCTCTCCCACTCAGGATGAGAATATTCATGTATGTGGAAAGTCCTGCCCCCTCCACCCACTAGGTGGCAGTGTTGCTGTCTTTGGCTTACTGCGGTTCATTAAGAAGGAAACTCTTTACAGAACAGCTGAACAACTGAAGCCAGAAACAAAAGCAGCCTAACATGGTCTGACAGTAGTAATTTCTGGCCTTTGCAATGATTTGAAATATGTCTTTTGTATGTGTTAAATATTTATTCATTTTTCTTGATAAAACGTTGTTGATCGTGAACAGATGATAACTGTAAACACCCCAGGCGCAGCATTGCTCCAGACCGCTGACATCTCCAGCCTGCTGACTGGGCAAATTCAGAAAGATTTTCACAGATTCAACCCTCTTTTCACTCACTGCCCGTGGACAGTAAGCTACAGCAGTTAGTTTACTTTGGTATGTGTGATTAGATGTACAATCTTTTTTTTTTTTCCACACAGGCAAACAAAGATTTTCCAACTAATACATAGCATTTTATATAAATTCAGTTAAGAAAAGCAGTCTTTACCTATTAATTAACAGCAATTAATATTTTAAGAAATTGTACTTATTAAAGTAAAAACAACTGCTGTAGCTTACTGTCCACGGGCAGTGACTGAAAAGAGGCTCGAATCTGTGAATATCTTTCTGAATTTGCCCAGTCAGCAGGCTGGAGATGTCAGCGGTCTTGAGCAATGCTGCGCCTGGTGTGTTTATGTACATCTGTTAGTGATTGCCAAAGTTTTAAGAATGACAAATAAATATTACATATACAAAAGACATATTCCAGAGAATGGCAAGGGCCAGAAATTACTACTGGCGGACCATGTTAGGCTGCTTTTGTTTCTAACTTCAGTCGTGTTTCTGTTCTTTAAGGAGTTCCCTTCTTATTAAACAGCAATGAGCCAAAGCAGGCTGTTTGACGGCTGTTTGACGGCCACCGTTATACAAAGATAGCAACACTGCCACCTAGTAGACGGAGGGGGCGGGGGGCGGGGGCTCTCAACACGTGAATATTGTCATCCTGTGTGAGTGAGAATCTTTGTGAAACTGCGTTATGTTTGTCTCAAAAAGAAATGTATGGGCCAGTTGATCCACAAACATTCTTTAAACAATTCACATGCCAAACTGAAGATTAACAAATGATAAATTATGATAAATGCTCTCACAAACTTTAAAATACATGTGAAAATCGTGGATTTATTTGTGAAGCCTACAAACACATGTGAAAATCATGGATGTTTGTGTGCGTCTTTTTAAGACAAATCTCCCCCATAAGCAAGCATTTGGAGTAAGGATTGGCATGATAAATTGATGATTGATTAATTGATAGTTAAGGATTTCATTGATTAAGTTCATTTTTAATTGATTAATCAAATACTGGTTCTGTTTCTAGTGTGAGTCCTTCTAATTAGTGGCTTTTGTGATATTTGAATCAGGCTACACGTGGCATTACCTCTTGCAAAACACTTTCGAGTGTTTCTCTTGCTTTCTTTTCTCCTTATTTGTTTCTTCCCTTTCTTCTTCTTAGCCTTTTTGACCTCCTCCTTTTCTTCTTCTTGCCATTGTCTGAAGATGTGGCAGAGCTTGAGGAATCCAAGGAGTTGTCGCCAGTGAAAGAGTAACTCTCTCCAGCTGACGAGATGAATTAGAAGAAGTTGGCATGGCAGATGAGTCAGGAGAGGGCTCATCATTTACGATGCTGGAGGCTTGTGATGCTGTATAAAGACAACACAATGAGGCACTGCTATCACACAGTTTACATGTTAAATGTATGTTAAATGTGTCCACATAGACTGTAAGGGGGTACTGTTGGGATATTTTAGGGTGGTGTCCTTTGTGTTTCAGAAAACAAAGCACATATCAACAGTATCCCATCAAAGATGTATTTTTAACACACACCAGCCAGGCTCCAGCCCAATTCCTCTTCAATGGGCACCCATCCCACAGTATCAGCAATGTACTTAGGTGTTATCGGCTTTTTCTCCCATCTCTCTGTTGCCAAACCAAAGCAAATACAGTTTCTGGTGGAATAGTCCTCTGACGTTATGCAGGTATAGGTGATTAGGTAAATTAGGCATATTAAAAAGTTTGTGTAGGCTACAACCATAAAACCAATGTTGGTTTACATGGCCAATAAATTTAGATTGGTAATGATTTCTAAAACAATTTAAAATTAAAGAGCAAAGTTTTCAATATTTGACCAATCTGATCAATCTGCAACAATTGACTGACTGATTGAATAGTAGTCATGTGCAGTAAAACAGTTAATTAAGGAGGCATTGTTGTACATTATATCCAGAAACTTAACAACTGTATTCAAGGAGAGCTGTGGATAAATTACGATTTATCAAAAGAATTAATAAAAATGCCAGTCACAGCCAATGGGAGCATGACACAACAAAGGACAGTCAAAACAGAAGAACAAAAGCTGCAGCTTGAGACTTCCTTTACTTTATGCGAGTTTCAGGATGCTGCAAAATTTTACCAACCCCTCTCACCTGCTGGATGCAGAGCGCAACCATTACAGTCAATGTGTGTGATTCTATATTGTCCAGCTGTGTTGCAGCTGTGTGTGGATCAGATCTGCAAGGCTTTTTTTCTTGCCATCAGCCACTGCACAAACGCATCAATTTAGCACTCTTGATAATCAATTTAATGCTCAGAATGCAAACATCAAAAATAGTTTAGTGGTTCTCTTGGGGTGCCCTGAGCTAAAAAAGTTTAGGAACCCCTGGTGTATAGTCCTGGTGGATTTAGGTGATAAATCATTAGAATAATATTGTGCCTAACATGTTAAATTTGTCAGCCTCCCTCCCCCCTCTCTCTTACAGTAATTATGAACTTACATTGTGACAGTTGCTCTCTTAAAAAGTCTCTCTCTGGTCAGCTCGATGATCTTGTCTTCCTGAGATGCTATTTTTGTTTGGCCAATTCCAGCTCATGTTTTTGCTTCTGGGAAATGAGGCTGGAAGTGGGAGCTATTTGAACGACACCTGGGGTTGGAAAAGAAATAAAAAGATAAATTATTATTAATCGACATGATAGATTGTGCATTGCTAACCTCTACGCGTGGTGGTAAGAGGTGGAACTTACAACATTGTATACAACAAGTATAGTAAAAAAAATAATATAACACAGTAAAAAAAAATGTAAAAAAGTAAGTTTAAACGTAAACAGGGTAATTATAATGAAACTTTGAGTCACTTGTACCTCTGATGCTGGTTAAGGCAATGTTATTGTTTATGTCATTGTTAAACAGAAGCGGGTAGGGATTTCTACTTAATTGTTTCTTTTGTGTGGACATACTGTCGTAAACTGCAGTCAAACTTTTTAATAAATACTTTAAAACTGGATACATAATTTAATATTACATTCTGGAGACCTTCTCACAGATTAACAGTAACCTTAATCCTCAACACTAACATTGTAGCACTGAAGTAGTAATCTGCTATAAATTTAAGGTGTATTTTACACGATACATGAATCATAGCCTATTATTTCAAATGAATGGTGGATAACATAAAATTATTCAAACTGTGGCTTATATTTTCTAGGCTCAGAAATATGCTTTTTTTTTTAGCATAAAGGAATCATCTTTTGAATTACTTGACAACTATTTGATGAACTTTATGTCTTATATTGGAGATTCACAGGTGATGTATAATTGTGACATGAACTTCAACCTGAAATTTCTACTGCACTTTGAAAATTTTTTGGGGCCATGCAACATGCAGCTACTTTATAATGTTAATAATGTGAAAATGAAATTTAATATTTCAATGTGACTTCCCAAAGTAGCTTAGCTAGCTTGTTGGCAAGCTACATCAAGATAATTAAGGTTGGCAATGTTATGTCTTTACTTACCAAAAGAGTCATCCTTAGTCTCAAAAACGATCCGCTTTTCAATGTTTTTTTTCCTCGAACGTGTCTGGACCCGACTGACTGGCTGACTGCGGGGTCCAGACACAGACGGTACCTTGTCCACCTCCTCCATGTCCACACACGTTTTCAGTAGTTAGAACGTGAGTTAGAAACACATAGCGAGGCTCTTTAGCGACAACTTCCTCCTTTGCCTTCAAAATAAAACCTCTTCATAGAAAATCGGCTATAAGCGCAGTATAAACATCCGTTTTTATACTATCTTTAAAAAATTACTAATTATGTTTGCTATGTAAAGACTTATTTTTGAAGGAAGGTCAATTAGAAAAACATTTAAACTGATTAAATACCTTCAGAAAAGAAAACTTCTCATGGAAAAAGTCTCATGCTGCAAATGTCACCAGTGGATGAAACTGACCAAAGGCAGCGGACAGGACCATTATAAATGGTAAGAACTTAGTGTATTGTGCTTCATAATGAACTCAATAAAAAAAAGAAACATTTATCTTAATTAAATTTATTTATTTCTGTCTATTGTGTTTGTACAGTCAAACCCTTTGTACTATTTGTTCAACTGGGTTTTTCTTAAGAGCTTGCATCATCCTTTTTTAAATATAGTTAAATGTTTTAAAAGTAGCTCAACTCTTTTATGCAACTCAAAATATGTCAGTAACCTAATAACAAAAAATTCAAACTGGTTTTCTCTTGAGGACCTGCCAGAGATCTATCCACCGGGGGATCAGGACTGTGAAATCAATCCGAGATAGGTCCATTTTTCACAGGTCCCGACTCTCCCTTTATCAGTGGGTGCAGTTCATATACCGGTAATACATTAACAAATCTATATTTCATAGAGAAAAAAGCATGTATGTGTATAAAAATGCAAACTAACTTGAAATTTGTCTATGTGTACATAGTTTTGCGCAGGGTCTCTGACTGCGACAAGTCGATATGATGCAGGATCAAATAGCAGCGAGTTCTGCAACCTTGTCAAGAATGTCACAAAAGTTGCATGAAGTCTGCAGAGGAGCTGTGGAAAAGATGCGAATAAAAAAAGGGCAGCTCCTTGGTGGACAACAAGAATTTGTTGTTATTGATGAAAGTCTGTTTCGCCACAAGAGAAAAGTAAGTTGATTTGTAATGTAGGCTTCTATGTTTTTTGACTATATAATCAGAAAACGTTTACCCTTTAAAGTCCTGTTTTTCTGTCTTCCTGTCTAAAACCAAACTATTCCATCACCTTTAAGAGATACAAGCTAAAATGTAGTATACAGAAAAAGGGTGAAAAGATCAGTATGCAGCATGCACTTTATGAAAAACACATTTTTTCTAACATCACAACATGTAAACATGTTCTAGTAGGACCCCAAAATACAAGTATAAACCTGAAGATGAAACTTCCACATTAAGAAATAGGACTGCCAGTTAAGTACCATATCATTTTTTTGATTACGCTTTACGCATGGACTTTTACTCTACAGAACAGAGCTTTGCGAGTACCTCTACCTGATTAGATGAATCGTATTTTAGTTTGGTTTCACACAGAGTGCAGATTACTCTGATTACTTGTTGACCAAGCATTTTTTGGTGATTTTGTCACAGTGGTGAGCTATTTACAATTTCAGTTTTGGTTATACCCAGTGTTGGGCAAGTTACTTTAAATTAGTAACTTGGTTACAGTTACTAGCTACTTATTTCAAAAGAAACTCAGTTACTTTAAGTTTCTAGTTACTTTCAAGGTAAGTAGTTACTATAGAAAGTAACTTCAATATTTTTTTTACTTTAAATTTTCTTATTAATGTGTTGCCTCCCAAACAGGATAACCAGAGAGGCTGCCAGTCCTCTGGCTTGCTTAATGTGAAGAATAATTTGACCTTTGTACATATTTTATGTATTCAACTTTTGTACAATTTGTATATAATCTTTTCATGTATTTGACTCTTTATCCTGTCATATAATCATGCCTGTAATCCTTGTCTAGCTTTTGCATACTTCTGACACCTCACGCACCCACATACCTTAGACATATCTTACATGCCATATATGCTGATTCACTAAAACTCCGTATCTGACCTCGTGTGGGGGCTGTCTTTCGACCTCTTATCTGTTGAGGGACACCTTCCACACCAGCTCAGTCTGGCTCATTCCAAGACAGTGAGGTACGAAGATCAACACACACACACACCTTTCTTGACACTCTCATAAATAGAGACAGAACATGACACATCTTTAGTTTTTCAACATCCAGCATCTTGTTGACATGTTGTAAACTCCAGCGCTGTATTAAACCTCATCATTTTTGCCTTCAGTTGTCTCATCATCATTTTTCCTTTTTGGAGTTATGTCAGGGGTTTTTGGTACGGACCTTACTGAGCTTTTTGAATTATGAAGGGACAAAATCCTGACACTTAAGTTCTATCCTACCACAAGCGCAATGCGCCACTTTGCGACCTGGATGTGCAATGACAGTGTAGTAGTCTGAGTGCAAGTGAATCATAAAATGAATGAAAATTAACAAAAAATTATGTCTCTTTTCCTCTCATTTATTTTATCCTACTGTTTTGATTTATTTCTATTGCTTCCAACCCACTACAAATGCACACACATTATTTTGGGGTTGATGTGGCATAGTGCTTGATAAAACAACTGTAAAATTTGATCATTGTATCCAGTATCCCTACAATGAAGCAGTTGATCAACAAAACACAACATACACTATGTTGAAACTTTTGATAGGCATATTTATTGTAGCCATTGAAACATGTAGAAAGTATACTTTTGGCAGTGCAAAAATTAAACTGTGCCGCAGACCATTTTTCAGCTGTAAGAATCAATAATAGTGCAAAACTGATTCAATAGATATTTTCAACATAAAGTAGCATACAGTGAGGTTTATCCATTCTTTGTAACATTGACTTAAAATAGCTAAACTCAACCAACTGGAGACCTCATCTTCAGTACCTTCGGGGTCTTTTTCAACTAGCTTGGTAGATGCGTGGTGTTTCTGAAGATGTTTCATCAGATTAGAATTGCTAGTCTTTGGCATGGATAGAGTTTTCAAACCCCCACATAGATTTCAGGTCACCACAATATTCCTCTTGTCTTTCACTGTCAGAAAGGAAAAATAATGTGCATTCTTCTACGAGAGAAATCCCACACCTAGACTGTTGTTGACTGCGGAACAGCCTACGCTGCAGCGGAGGCTCTGCAGCCACAGCTCTGGCTGTGCAGCGGAGGCCGTTTCACGGCGCTATGAGAACTAGAGCCTTATTTAATGGTGTTTTTGTGTGAAAGTAACGCACTGAAAATTCTCTAAATAAAGCGTGAATGCAGACCGATATCAGACTTTTTCTGTGGGAGTCCGTTTATTTGTGTTTTTGGTCAAGTAAAATATGGCCCCGTCTGACTGCAGCGGAACTCTGCATACGAGCAGAACCGAAGCAGGAAGAGGGAGTTAGGTCCTAGCTCCCTGGGTTTCTTCTCCACATAAACACTGCTGTAGAGGTAATTTCTGCCCTAACCCTTGTGATAGGACCCAACTTGTTCAATCCCGGAATATCACTTTAAGGCTTATTACAGGCAGCTTCAGTATGCCAATAACATTAATAAATACAGAATAAAGTAATATAAGCACATATATAGCCTAATTAATGCCAATAAGCAGTTAAAAAGTCCATTATTAATAGTTATTAAGTACTTAAGTACTGCTTATTAAGGCTTTTTACAAGCACCTTCGGTATGTTAATAACATTATTAAATGCAGAATAAGGTATTTTATTAACAATTATATAGCCTTATTAATGCTAATAAGCAGTTAATAAGTCCTTTATCAATGGTAATTAAGTTTATAATTACTGCTTATTAAGGCTTATCAGAAGCACCTCCAGTATGTTAATAATATTAATAAATGCAGAAAAAGGTATTTTATTAACACTTATATAGCCTAATTAATGCTAATAAGCAGTTAATAAGTCTCTATTAATGGTTATTAAGTATTTAACTACTGCTTATTAAGGCTTATTACAAGCACCTTAATATAAAGTGTTACCGAAGATAGTCCGACATCAGTCACAGATACTGAGGACAGACACTCTTCACAGATGGAGATCTGCTTCGTAACTAATGAAGAGTGTCAGTCATCTGTCACAGATACTGAGGACGACAGACACTCTTCACAGATGGAGATCTGCTTGGTACCTAATGAAGATAGTTCTACATCAGTCACAGATACTGAGGATGACAGACATTCTTCGCAGATGGAGGTCTGCTTGGTACCTAACAAAGTTAGTCCTACATCTGTCCCAGATACTGAGAATGACAGACACTCTTCATGGATGGAGATCTGCTTGGTACCTAATGAAGATAGTTCTACATCAGTCACAGATACTGAGGACGACAGACGCTCTTCAAAGATGGAGATCTGCTTGGTACCTAATGAAGAAACTCCGACATCTGTCACAGATAATGAGGACAGACACTCTTCACAGATGGAGATCTGCTTGGGACCTACTGAAGATAGCCCTTCATATGTCACAGATACTGAGGATGACTGACACTCTTCACAGATGGAGGTCTGCTTGGTAACTAATGAAGATAGTCCTTCATCTGTCACAGATACTGAGGACAGACACTCTTCACAGACAGAGATCTGCTTGGTACCTACTGAAGATAGTCCTGCATCTGTCACAGATACTGAGAATGACTGACACTCTTCACTCTTCACAGACGGAGATCTGCTTGGTACCTAACGAAGATAGTTCTACATCTGTCACAGATACTGAGGATGACAGACACTCTTCACAGATGGAGATCTGCTTAGTACCAAATGCCAAGATACTGTCTGTCCTCAGTATCTGTGACAGATGTCGGACTCTACATCTGTCACAGATACTGAGGACAGACACTCTTCACAGACAGAGATCTGCTTGGTATGTAATGAAGAAACTCCGACATCTGTCACAGATAATGAGGACAGACACTCTTCACAGATAGAGATCTGCTTGGTACCTACTGAAGATAGTCCTGCATCTGTCACAGATACTGAGAATGACTGACACTCTTCACAGATGGAGGTCTGCTTGGTAACTAATGAAGATAGTCCTATATCAGTCACAGATACTGAGGACAGACACTCTACACAGATGGAGATCTGCTTGGTACCAAATGCCAAGATACTGTCTGTCCTCAGTATCTGTGACAGATGTCGGACTCTACATCTGTCACAGATACTGAGGACAGACACTCTTCACAGACATAGATCTGCTTGGTACCTACTGAAGATAGTCCTGCATCTGTCACAGATACTGAGGATGACAGACACTCTTCACAGACGGAGATCTGCTTGGTACCTAATGAAGATAGTCCTACATCAGTCACAGATACTGAGGATGACTGAAACTCTTGACAGATGGAGATCTGAGTGCTACCTAAAGAAGATAGTCCTACATCAGTCACAGAAACTGAGGACAGACACTCTTCACAGACAGAGATCTGCTTGGTACCTACTGAAGATAGTCCTGCATCTGTCACAGATACTGAGGACGACAGACACTCTTCACAGATGGAGTTCTGCTTGGTACCTAATGAAGATAGTCCTACATCTGTCACAGATACTGAGGACGACAGACACTCTTCACAGATGGAGATCTGCTTGGTACCTAACAAAGTTAGTCCTACATCTGTCCCAGATACTGAGGTTGACAGACACTCTTCAAAGATGGAGGTCTGCTTGGTACCAAAGGAAGATAGTTCTACATCAGTCACATATACTGAGGATGACAGACACTCTTCGCAGATGGCGGTCTGCTTGGTACCTAATGAAGAGTGTCAGTCATCTGTCACAGATACTGAGGACGACAGACACTCTCCACAGATGGAGTTCTGCTTGGTACCTTCTGAAGATAGTCCTACATCTGTCACAGATACTGAGGATGACAGACACTCTTCAAAGATGGAGGTCTGCTTGGTACCAAAGGAAGATAGTTCTACATCAGTCACATATACTGAGGATGACAGACACTCTTCGCAGATGGCGGTCTGCTTGGTACCTAATGAAGAGTGTCAGTCATCTGTCACAGATACTGAGGACGACAGACACTCTTCACAGATGGAGATCAGCTTGGTACCAAAGGAAGATAGTTCTACATCAGTCACATATACTGAGGATGACAGACACTCTTCGCAGATGGCGGTCTGCTTGGTACCTAATGAAGAGTGTCAGTCATCTGTCACAGATACTGAGGACGACAGACACTCTTCACAGATGGAGATCTGCTTGGTACCTAATGAAGATAGTTCTACATCAGTCACAGATACTGAGGACGACAGACACTCTTCACAGATGGAGATCTGCTTGGTACCTACTGAAGATAGTCCTACATCTGTCACAGATACTAAGTACAGACACTCTTCACAGACGGAGATCTGCTTGGTATGTAATGAAGAAACGCCGACATCTGTCACAGATAATGAGGACGACAGACACTCTTCACAGATGGAGATCTGCTTGGTACCTAATGAAGATAGTCCTGCATCTGTCACGGATACTGAGGACACACACTCTTCACTGAAGAATATCTGCTTGGTAACTAATGAAGGTAGTCCAAAATTGAATTAGTTCTTTCTTTTCCCATGCTGAACATGGGAAAAGCACCGTACAGTCCTGGTGAATACAGTGTCCTCCACACAGAAGTTAATGTAATCCATTATACAGTCTGTGAGGTTGTCGATGTCCTCCCCGTGAGGATCACAGAACTCCTTCCACACAGTTGACTCAAAACAGTCCCTCAGAGCCTCTTCAGTCTCCTCAGACCATCTCTTAACTGCGCGGGTCACTGCTGGCTGCCTGTGGAAAAGTGGTTTGTACCCGGGCTGGAGATAAACCAGGTTGTGGTCTGATCTCCACAGAGGAGGGAGGGGTGATGACTTGTATGCATCCTTGGTGTTTGCATACAGTAAGTCCAGTATTTTATTGTCTCTGGTGTGGCAGGTGACATACTGGGTGAAAGTGGGCAAAGTGGAGGATGGAGAGGTGTGATTAAAGTCCCCAGAGATGAGGAGGAGGGCCTGAGGGTGTTTGGTCTGTAGCCAGCTGACTGCAGAGTGCAGGGTCTCACATGCAAAGGCTGATTATTACAGTTGGCCTGACACAGGCAGACTAATGCAGCACCATTCTTTAACAGTTACTATGGCAACGAGGGGAGGAGGCAGAACATGTTCCTTTGATCTTCCCTTGCTGCTGATTGGACCTCTGGATCAAAGGACATTCCTCTGGTGCTGCTTTGGTGATTCCATCAGTCCATATATGGACATAGACTCTGATATGTCTATATAAGTAAGATCAGGATTGTGCAGACTTAATTCAACATCAGAGCAAGAACAATGAACAACACAGAGGCAAGTACACAGACCAACATTTTGGTCAACAAGGACCTACTCAGGCGTCCGCCTGACATCCATACAGTGGCTTAATCTAGAGGCTGGATCACTGGACCTGAGAACAAAACCCAAACTGACGGAGATGTGTTTGGAATTAATCGATGTTGCAGCAACACACATCTTTGAGCTCTTGCAGTGTGAGAGTGATGGTGCGAGCATTATGTTTGTGCCAAAGGACCAGGTGTCTAAGTGTCTTGGAGACATGGGCAGCCTCATAGCACAGACATTGGCTGAGAAGATGGGTGTTAAGGGTGACATCCAGAGCTCGAGCACACAGATACTGACAGAGCTCATAGTTGATGAGGTTACAGAGAAGGTGAACAACTAGCTCTCTAGCTTGGAGGAGTGTGAGAAAGCTTTTCCCCGGAGTGTGAGGATCATCGCACAAAACATGTGGCAGGTACTTTGTAACATTATGCCCAGGATACCAAAGTCCATGAAATCCAGGAAAGTGACTATGGTTAATGAGTTTGAATGCACTTCTAATGAGGAAGTCCTCCTCATTAGACGTGCATCTTGTTGCCAGTATAATACTGTAAAATTTAAAGCAACCCCTTTATAGTGTACCTAATGAAGATAGTCCTACATCTGTCACAGATACTGAGGACACACACTCTTCACTGAAGAAGATCTGATTGGTAACTAATGAAGGTAGTCCAAAATTGAATTAGTTCTTTCTTTTCCCATGCTGAACATGGGAAAAGCACCGTACAGTCCTGGTGAGTACAGTGTCCTCCACACAGAAGTTAATGTAATCCGTTATACAGTCTGTGAAACCAAACAAATTCCTTCTGTGGACGCTGTCGGAGATATCAACAGGAAATTAATGAGCTACAAGCACGGATTTTTGCTTTAGAATCTGAAAAAGGACTTCACAAGACCCTTCCAGTGACATCCGGTGGTAAGAAGTCCACAGTTACTTTCAGTAAAAAGGGTGACAAACCTGCTGCTTTCATCTTAGACCTGAGTGACACTGTGTCTTTTCCAAAACTCTGTAAAGACCAAAATGCCTCATCTTGGAGAGAACTTGGTGCTAAGCCAAAGCAGCACAAAGCGATGAAAGACAATGCTAATACCAATGTGAAATCACCTGAATTACAGCTTACAAATAGATTTTTGCCACTGTCAGAGACTGATTTTAATGAATTCAATGATTCTTACAAACAGAGAGAAAACGGATTGTTTTCACTAAACAGGAGCCATAAAGTCGGCAAAAGACAGCAGGCAGACAGACAATCTGGACCAAACGTCAAGGTCAGAGATATGCTGCTGCTAGGAGACGGTGCTATCAGTGGCCTGAACCATACAAGAATCGAAACATGCTGCTATCCCAGTGCCACCGTCTCTGAGATAACAACACTCCTCCCAAAAGCTTTGTCAACACACCGAGGAGTCAAACAGCTGATCGTGCACGTGGGTGCAGTGGACATCAGAAAGGAACAGACTGAAGTCTTGAAAAGGGATTTCACTAAGTTTTTCAAGGAGCTTGATAAAGTGGAGGTCAAAACATTCATCAGTGGACCTCTTCCAAACATCGACGGGAAAATAAACAAGTTCAGCCGGCTGCCTCAGCTGAACACATGGCTGTCCAAAGAGTGTGCGCACAGAGGATTTCACTACATTGAGAACTTTCATCTCTTCTGGAAACGAGAGGACCTGTTCAAGGGAAGGGGTCCACACCTGTGCAGAAGTGGGAGGAGAGTGCTAACGGAGCACCTCCTCCACTCTCTGACGCATCAGGATGGGCCAGGACAGGGTCCTGTGCAACCAGTGAGAGAAAGGAGGAATGAGAGAAGCATCCCTGCTGCAGTTTCATCACCAGCTGCACCACAACAGCCTCCACCACAACAGCCTCCATCACAACAGCCTGCACTGCAACGGCCTCCGCTGCAACAACCTCCACCACCCCCAGTGAAGGATACAGCACCAGCTGCACCACAACAGCCTCCACCAGCCCCACAAAAGGATCCAGGCCCGCCATCGGCTCCACCTTCCCCCGGGCCCCCATCACAGGCCTTGGACTCGTCTGTGAAGGCCCTAGCAGAAGTTTCAGACCCAGCAGCACCCCTATCACCTCCCCTACCCACAGACCAGCCCTGGGACCCCCCTGCTGCATCTACCCCTTCCAGAGACTTGTCCCTTTCTTTTTCATCCACACGTTCCCGTATGGGCCTTCCCAACCATCTTGAAGGCCTGATCAAATGAGGGATCAAGATGGTTCCCCTCACCCCTAATATAGCAAGGTCAAGACTGTCACTAACTAGTCAAGACTCTTCTCCGTACAAAATTGTGCCTCTGTCGAAGTTCCTCGACAGGAACTTCGACTCCCCCTCACAAACACAAGTTCCCCCAGCCCCTCCCCCTCGGCTCTCATCTGGTCCATCACCCAAACTCCTCCCTGTTCGTCCTCCCCTGCCTGCCCCCAGAGCTGGTATCCCTAAACGCTAGGATGAACAGGGCCTCTGTCCCAGGACTTACAGTCATGATAAAGGTAATATCAAGCTGGGGCCCTGTGAGACATCATTTTCCCCTAGTGCCATATCTACAGTCACACCACATAGACTAGATTACAGAAGGACAGTTAGATTGTCCAATCAGAGAAATTTAATCCATATCCCTTGTAAGAAGATAATATCCTGTCCTAATGCAACTAATCTGAAACTTGCTGTGCTCAATGTTAGATCCCTGTCCAACAAATCATTTTTAATTAATAATTTGATCACTTCTTATAAACTTGACTTGATGTTTTTAACTGAAACATGGCTTGACAAAAACACAGGTAATGCAGTTTTAATGGAATCAGCTCCACCCAACTTCAAATTTGAATCTGAAACACAAGAAAACAAAAAGGGTGGAGGTGTCTGTGCAGTATTTAGAGATCATATGGTTACGCACAGGTTGTCATTTGGGGTGTTTTCATCATTTGAGTATGTGTCCTTTAAAATGGAGATAAGACTATCCCCGTCCATACTCTATATAGTCCTATACAAGCCCCCGCAACACTATAAAAATTTTATTGATGATTTTACCGAGATGCTTTCAATTGTATGCACTGATTTTGATAGTTTGGTCATTACAGGTGATTTTAATATACATGTGGATAATGTCTGTGACAGAAATGCTAAAGAGCTCAGTGCTGTCCTTGAAACCTTTGGCCTGACTCAGCATGTGTGTGATCCCACCCATAACAGAGCACAGCACACTCTGGACCTGCTCATTACAAAAGGGGTTAATATTTCAAATGTCAATGTGGTTGATGTTGCCCTGTCTGATCATTTCTGTGTCTTCTTCGACCTGTCTGTTTCTCCCACACCACCGGCTGGTCCTGCAGTAGTACAGAGGAGACACATAAATAACAGCACAGGTGCTCTGTTCCTTGAAATGATTAACTTTGAAAATGTCTCATTTTCTAATGTTGATGATTTGTTGAGCTCTGTTACTTCAAGTGATTTGAATGTTCTGGACACCATTGCCCCTGTGAAAGTTAAAATGGCTAAAAATAGGCAGAAGTCACCATGGAGGAATGACGACTCGGTCAGGGCACAGAAAAGGGAGTGCCGGAGGGCCGAGCGGAAATGGCGAAAGTCAAAACTCCATGTTCATTACGAAATTTATAAAGAAAAGTTGTACATGTTCAATCAGATCTTACATAGAACAAGAGAGATGTACTTTTCTGAAATTATTGGAAACTGCAGTAACAACTCGCGTGTCTTATTTGCAACAGTGAACAGATTAACAAATCCTCCAGCTCAACTGCCATTGGAACTAATCTCCACATCTAAGTGTAATGAGTTTGCAGTCTTCTTTTGCAGCAAGGTTCAGACTATTAAAAATTCCATCAATTCCACAGCACCAATAACAACCCTGCAGCCACCTAAACACTTCGAGCTGACTCATTTTGCACCTGTAACTGATAAAACTGTCCAAGAGATCATCACCAGTCTGAGTTCATCCACATGCTGCCTCGATGTGTTACCTACTAGATTTCTAAAGTCCGTGCTGAGCAGTTTGTTAACACCACTCGCTCAGATAGTTAACACATCACTACAATCTGGAACATTCCCAAAGGCCTTGAAAACTGCGGTCATAAAGCCTCTCCTAAAGAAGAGCAGTCTTTTTTTTTTTTTTTTTTTTTTTTTTTTTTATTGCAAAAAACAAACAAACATTACAGACAGAGACAAAGACATATAACATGACAACTTACATAACAAAACAGAGGAACTAGAAAAACAAATAAACAAAATGCTACTACGGAGTGAGCTGTTTTGGTGTGTATGACATGTGTGCGTGTGTGTATAAGTGGTGTGTGCGTGTGTCCCCTTTTTTTTTTTTTTTTTTTTATACCCAGAAAAACAGATATTGTCAACCCTCCCCCCCCAAATGCTTTATCATCCTATTCATTGCAACCACCCACACCCACAGATCAACAACAGTGCCCCACCAGAGGGGTTCCAAACCCCTGCCCCTCCCAGACAACAAGGTCACCCCAAGCACATTCACAGACCCGCCACTCCAGCACTCTTTTTTTTTTTTTTTTTTTTTTTTGCGGAGCTATGATGCTTCACTTAGGGCAGAGCCTGATCCCAGAGAGACAGCCCCCAGACCCTGAGGAGGAAGCCTGACAGTCAGTAACAGGCTCAGCCCTATTTCTGGAGTTTTAATTTTAATTTTATTTTATTTATACATTTATCCTTTTTTTTTTTTGTTTGTTTGTTTGTTTGTTTGTTTGTTTTTGTTTTCTTAAATAATAATTTCAATGAACTTAAGTATCTTTTAACATACTGCACCCGGACCCTGAGGAGTGTGCAAATTTGTTGTGTTAAACTGGAGCAGCAGAACGCCAATTGTGCCCAGGGGCGACCCCACCACCAGGCAGGGAGGGACTGCAACCCCCCTTCAGAACACCGCCATCAATCCATAAGTGCAAGCAGACACAACAGTAAGCTACAACAATAATTTAAGTAATAGATACAGAAGTTTTCATATTACTACTAATAGAGTTCAAATAATTCCCTCTGAGAACTACACAGAAAAAAAAAAAAAATTTTATATGTGTAATGTGCATATATACATTACATACACACACGCCTACACATATATACACACAGGCATATGCATACACATGCACACACACACATACATACACATACATTCATATATACATATATATATATATACATACATATACACATACATATACATACACCCAGATACATACACATATACATATATACATACATAAATACATACACATACACACATATATATATATACATATACATATACACACATATACACATATATACATGTATATACACACATATATATACACATACACACATACACATATATATACATATAAACCCACATACATGCATATATTCATACACATGCACAATGTAGAGAGATAAATGTATAAAAAATAATTATAGCAAACATAATGGATAGGAAAAAAAAAAAAAAATGGAAGAGGGAACAGGACAAGAAAATAAGAACAATCACACTTAATTTTCCATATGGGTAGATGAAACAGTGAATAATTACAGTAACAGAAGCAACAAAAATTTGTTACCAAGGAGAAAAAGAAGAAAATAAAAAAAAAATAAAAAAATAAAATAAATAAATAAATAAATAAATAAATAAATAAAATAAATAAAATTGTCAAAAGTAAACCAATAAGTAATTTAGAAAAGCAAAAATAATTCAATAAATAAAAATTATAATATAAATTGAAATAGTAGTACTAATAGTACCAGTAAAGATATCACTAACTTCTGCTACCTTTACCATCACCAATAATAATGATAATGATAATAAAGATAATAGTAGTAACAATAATACTAATAACAATAACAATAACAACAATAATAATAATAATAATAATAATAAGGATAATAATAAAAACAACAATAACAAGAATAACGATAATAATAACAATAGTAATAGCAATAATAATAATTGTGACTTAGTAGATATCACAGGGTATGGGCATGGAGATACTGAAGTGCTGATGTATTGTGGTGGTTTATGTAAGACTGATTTGCTGTGGATCAAGATTGTAGGAAACTGATGAATGTTTGCCAGATAGGGTTGTGGTGGGTGTCAGAGGAGTTTGTATTTTCTAAGGAGATGTAGTCAATGAGGAGGTTTTTCCAGTGTGTGATGTGTATGGAGTTCCGTGATTTCCAGTTCATGAGGATAGTTTTCTTGGCAACAGCTAGCGCCACGAGGAGTAAACGGTTGTGTGTATGGTCAAGTTTTGATGTAGATAGGTCTCCTAATAAACAGAGGGTGGGGGAAAGTGGGATGTGGCAGCCCATGATTTGTGATAGGATGTCTGTAATGTTTTTCCAGAAGTGTTGGACAGGTGTACAGTGCCAGGTTGCATGTATGTAAGTGTCTGTGCAGTTTTGTGTGCAGTGTGAACAGTTTCCGGATGATGAGAAGCCCATTTTTTTCATTTTTTGTCCAGTCAGATGAGTTCTATGGATGGTTTTGTATTGAATGAGTTGTAAGTTGGCATTTGTTGTCATTAAAAAAATGTTCTTGCAGATTTGGGGCCAGAAGTCGGCATCAGGAGCAATTGTGAGATCTGTTTCCCATTTTTCTGAGGGCATAGATGATATTGTATCGGCCTGTGAAATTAATTTGGATATTTTAGATAAGAGTTTTTTTGGAGAAGAGATGTTAATGAGTGCAGAAGCTGAAGGGGGAAGGTCTAGGTTTATATTTCGGTTCTTCATTGCTGATTGGATGGATGATGAAACCTGTAGGTATTGTAAAAACTGCTGGCTCCCGATGCCGAACTTCTGGGCCAGGAGTGGAAATGGAACCAGGGTGTTACTGCTGAAGATGTGTTTGAGGTGAGTGATCCCTTTATCTGCCCAGGTGCTTAAGTGTAACGGTTGTTTATTGCTGGTGAAGTCCGGGTTGTGCCAAATGGGGGTGAAGAGGGAGGGTGCCAGAGTGGAGTTAGTCATGTTGTGAAATTTCCACCAGGCTGTCAGAGTTGATGATATTGTGGGGTTTTGGAAACAGGGGTGTTTTTTAATAGACTGAGTGAGGAATGGTAAATCTGCTAAATGTATTTCATTGCTAAATGTCTGTTCTATGTCTAACCAGGTGCTGTTTGATTGGGTGGGGTGGGTCCATTTGTAGATATACTGAAGTTGATTTGCTAATGAATAATGGTGAAAATTTGGTGCATTGAGTCCGCCTAATGTTTTTGTTTTCTGAAGTGTAGTTAGTTTTATTCTTGGGGGTTTATTTTTCCAGTAGAATTTATTGATGGATGAATCAAGAGAGTTAAACCAGGTGAGAGGTGGGTGAGTGGGGATCATTGAGAGGAGGAAGAAGAGCAGTCTTGATGCCACAGTACTGAACAACTACCGGCCCATCTCAAATCTGCCGTTCTTAGGCAAAGTCCTTGAAAAAGTTGTTTACCAACAGCTCACTGACTTTCTCCTAATGAACAACTCATTCGATGTTTTCCAGTCAGGTTTTAGACCCCATCACAGCACTGAGACCGCTCTTATCAAGGTGACAAATGACATCCGCCTGAACACTGACGCAGGCAAAGTCTCAGTCTTAGTCCTGCTAGATCTGAGCGCTGCTTTTGACACTGTTGATCATGAGATCCTTTTACAGAGACTAATGGACTGGGTGGGCATCTCGGGGACTGCCCTACATTGGTTGAAGTCCTATCTAGAAGACAGGAAGTACTTTGTAGAAATTGGTAACTGTGTCTCAGACCACATGGCCTTGACTTGTGGGGTGCCCCAGGGGTCAATCCTGGGACCCCTCCTGTTCAATCTCTACATGCTGCCTTTAGGCCAGTTAATACAAAGTACTAATGTGTCCTACCACAATTTTGCAGATGACACTCAGATCTATGTGTCACTGACAGCAGGTGAATATGGACCAGTGGATTCACTCTGTCACTGCATCCAACAGGTCAGTGTGTGGATGCAGAACAACTTTCTCCAGCTAAACTCAGACAAGACTGAAGTCATCGTGTTTGGTCCACAGAAACAAAGAGAAAGTGTCAGCAGTCACCTCCAGTCTCTCTCTCTAAAACCTACAAATCAGGTCAGAAATCTCAGGGTAATGATGGACTCAGACTTGAACTTTAACAGCCATATAAAATCAATAACATCAGCAGCCTTTTACCATCTAAAAAACATCGCCAAAATCAGAGGTATAGTGTCTAAACCTGACCTAGAGATACTTATCCATGCATTTGTCTCTAGTAGGTTAGATTACTGTAACGGCCTGCTCACCGGCCTCTCCAAACAAGCCATAACACAACTGCAGTACATCCAGAATGCTGCTGCTCGGGTCCTGACCAGAACCAGGAAGTATGAACACATTAGTCCTGTGCTCAGGTCCCTACACTGGCTTCCTGTTGCTCAGAGAATAGACTTTAAAGCAGCTCTGCTTGTGTACAAATCTCTCCATGGTCTAGCACCAAAGTACATCTCTGACATGTTAGTGCCATATGAACCATCTCGGACTCTGAGGACCTCGGGGGCCGGCCTTCTGCTGGTGCCTAGAGTCAGGACTAAACATGGAGAATCAGGGTTTCAGTTTTATGCAGCTAAAATCTGGAACAGTCTTTCTAAAGATGTGAGACAGGCCTCTACTCTGACAATGTTCAACTCTAGGCTCAAAACAGCTCTGTTTAACTGTGCATATGACTGAAAGGATCTGATCTGCACTCTTCTTTTTAAATTTATTTTATAATGATTGTTGATTTTATTTTGTATTTTGATTTTTTAAAGTGATTTTATAATGATTAATGTTCACTCTATTTTGTACTGTGATTTTAATGCATTTTTCTTGTTCTGTAAAGCACTTTGAATTGCCTTGTGTATGAATTGTGCTCTACAAATAAACTTGCCTTGCCTTGCCTTGCCTAGTCCTACATCTGTCACAGATACTGAGGATGACTGACACTCTTTACAGATGGAGATCTGCTTGGTACCTACTGAAGGTAGTCCTACATCTGTCACAGATACTGAGGATGACCAACACTCTTTACATATGGAGATCTGCTTGGTACCTAATGAAGATAGTCCTACATCTGTCACAGACACTGAGAATGACTGACACTCTTCACAGTTGGAGATCTGCTTGGTACCTACTGAAGGTAGTCCTACATCTGTCACAGATACTGAGGATGACCAACACTCTTTACATATGGAGATCTGCTTGGTACCTAATGAAGATAGTCCTACATCTGTCACAGACACTGAGGATGACAGACACTCTTCACAGATGGAGATCTGCTTGGTACATAATGAAGATAGTCCTACATCTGTCA
The DNA here is from genome assembly GCA_036419115.1 of Scarus forsteni. Taxonomy (NCBI): domain Eukaryota; kingdom Metazoa; phylum Chordata; class Actinopteri; order Labriformes; family Labridae; genus Scarus; species Scarus forsteni. The sequence goes on along the minus strand of JAZDUH010000488.1, from coordinate 317,402 downwards.
CAGATACTGAGGATGACTGACACTCTTCACAGTTGGAGATCTGCTTGGTACACTCTTAAAACTGCTGGGTTAAAAATAACCCAAATTGGGTGAAATTGCTAACCCAGCGCTGGGTCCAAAAGGGACCGAGCCAATGTTGGGTTATTTGTACCCAGCACATTGGGTTGAGGATTTGACCCTGCGTGCTGGGTCAAAATTCTGACTCAAAAATGGGTAAAAACTACTCATGCTGATGGGTTAAAGCTACCAAGAAATAGGTTATCTGGTTACTAGATATAAATTACTACTTAATGATGAAACAACAAAGAACTCTTCAAAAAACATTTTATTGTTTAAGTGCAATGTAAACATTACCTGGTATTTCAAATACAATTGACTAAATGAATTCCCAAACCTGAGCGCATGGTTTCGGTTAGACAAGATCAAAAACATAGTCTGTCTTGAAGCATACATCAACAGCACCCAAAAGAGATAGCTGCTCCAAAGCGGTCCCATTGAGGATGACAAAAGCTTGGGAACACTGGCACTCCTGCCCCAGCATAAGAACATGTGGAGACTCCATTGGTGTCCTTAAAAGGTACTCCACCATGTTTGTCCCAGGCTGAGGGAAAAACACAACACAAAAATAATACAAGTTATTACAACAGGTTAGGTTAGGTTTTCAGGAGACAAACTGGGACTGAGGCGTTCCATAGCCATTTGTCTTCCACCTCTGTCAATACAGATTTCTTTTCTTCTCTAGAAAAAATAAGCAAATACTATGTAAAGAAGACCTTCTTTTCATGGAAACAGAAAAAAACAGTGATATTTAAGAGAGTAAGAAAAAGTATTGACAATGCACAAAATGCACAATGTACACCCCACTCAAAACTCACAAATATAGCTATATTATTAAATTGCAGTTTATGTGATTCAGTGTGTTTCAATGCATTTGGATGTGTCTGACATGCCTGCAATACATGTACAGTAATTACCCTTTATATTGGTATTCGATACATTTTTTAACCTACTTATTTATGAATTCAGTATTTCTAAGCCATTGCAACTAATTTTTTAGTCTAATGTACAATTTATAGTAGGGATGCAAACACCACAGTAAACCAACAGTACGGTCCATACGTGGGCTTTTGGGCCGTGATTTAGGTACGGTTTCAGTAAGCGTTTTGGGCTTAGGAACTGTTTTTTTCCATTTATAGAAACTATGCAGTATTCTTTAATTACCACAAGTATAGCTGTGGGCCTCTGCTTTATGCTAAATACATGAAGTAGCAAGTTATGCTAGCTATGTCAGTGGCTAAAGTGGTGCCAGAATGTGAGAAGCCAAGTCCAGCAGCCCACAGAGTGGCCACATTTGGCAGTTTTAGTCGAAACAGCTGAAAGCAGCGTCAGACAGAGCGAGGGCATCTTCCCCCAAAGCTTAGTGGGCAGCAGTAAAGAATAAGCACCAGTGCAATTCTGAAGTCCATAATCCATAAGTCCACCATTCCATCCCTACCCTTAACTCACCGACTTGACATCAGTGAAAGCTGTTCGACTCTCCAAGCTGCTGGGCCGAACACTTTCTTCCCAACTTTGTATGGTGCAGTTGGGAGCAGGACAGGGAGTAGCAGCAAGGCCATATCCCCTTCTTTGCCTGTTAAATTAAATATCATTAAAATGTAACATAAAACATTTGAATCATTATTTTATGTACTTTTGTTTTTTACCCTTGTGTATCCCTTTTTCAAAGGCACCAAATAAGTCCCCAAGTGAAAAATCTATCAGCTAAGAAAAACTGCTATAAAAAATCATACATGACCGTATCATTCAAATTTTTACATGGCCACTCCAAGTAAATTCAGCTGTAACCCCCCATGACATTTTTTTATTTTGTTCCAGAATATTAATCCCATACATGCCAGTTTGTTGTGAAAATGCTGACTTTAAAAACACACACACACACAAAATACAAAAGAATTATTTTCCATCCAGGGCCACATAGTGTGTGATGCCAGAACTAGAGATATTTGATATTAACTTTATAGAGATTTTGATTTGATTTGATTTTTTAATTTGTCTCAAACAAGCACATACATAAAAACAAACAATATGTGTAATGGGAAAAAATAGCACACAATGATAAAGGGCGAGTTCGAGAAGGGTCTGAAGGAAGCAAAGCTTATCAAGTTCAGCCCCCCCTTACACTGTCATGTAATTTCATAATTCACATAATCTTAGAATAATAAAACAAACAACTTTAATATAAAAAGAACCTTAGTTAAAATCATGTTGACTGACTCAATTATTTAAAAAATAAAAAAAAGATAATGAAATTAGCTGTCCAGGGACCTCATGTACAAAGGGTGTGTACGCACAAAAACGTGGCGTACGCTCTTTTTCACGGCAAAGTACAGATGTATCAAGAGTGAAATGACCGTGGAAATGTGCGGTGACTCACGCTAGCTTCATGGCTGGCGTACGCACGTTTCTACTGCTGCTGCTCTTTTGGCAACACTTAGAGGTGATACCGGGAAAGTGTTAAATAGGCTAAATAAACGTGAAAACAAGTAGTTCTTAGAGAAACAACAACAATTAACAATTATGAACAATTAACACACTCACGTGTCTGCAGTCACATGAGTAAACGTGGTGGAAAAAATACAGGTAAACACAACGGCTGCTGTAAATGTTGCAATACGAAGAGAGCGTGTGATCGGAGACTGAGAGGATTTACAGAAAAATGCTGACGATCATCAGCGGGATCATCAGCCGTTTTTGGTTCCCGAGGGCAGTCCTCCTGAAACCGAGCGAAGAGCCGCAGCCGGCATTCAACATTAAAGCATAACTTGCCGTGAGAGACAATTTCCCCCATGTGATCAGGGATGTCTGCTGCACACACATTACTATAAAAGAGCCATCACATGATGAGTTTGTGTATGTCAACAAGGTCATATGTGATCGTTAACCAACATTGTGGCGAGGTGGCCTGTTTTTTATTTTTTTTTTTTCCCCCAAAAAAAGAAACTACACGCTGGCACTGTGCATGATGGGTGGCTTCTTGGTCAGTAAATTTATTACAGTAGCTGTCTTAAAATATTTTTCATTATGCACAAACATGTGCGCTCCCAATTCCACCCCGTCTTTACAGCATCATTAATAATCAGTGGTTGAAGTTTGTGACTTCCTGTTTTTTGCTGATTAAACTACATCTTAAGATCTTTCTATTAAGCCTCTGATTGTCTCTGTGTGTTGTGTAGTCATCTCAATAACCCCGTGCGTAAAAGTGTGAAATGATCAGCCTCGCCTTTTCTCCGACGCACTTCTGCGCTGATTTGCTACAACAGTGTTTGATCCATGTTAGTAGTTAATAAAATTAAATAACAAAAACTGTAAATCAAGTTTACTGTGATGTCCTGTTTGATATGGTGGCATGTTTAAATTTAAATTTAAATTCAGAAGATTTCAAATCAAATAATACCAAACAGCGTTTACGCATGAACCTCTATCCGAGGGGTCGGCAGGTTTGGCCTCGGACCATATTATTTTATGAGAGTCACTTCATGTCGGGCCAGAACATTATCAGAGGTTAATATATGCAGATGATTATTGTTAATTAATGCATAAACAGGGGAGTGACGAGAGAAAGTGGGAGATCGCTTGGATGATCGACTGAAACCCGTATTATGCACAGATTAAGAGACAAAAAAAATCACACCTCTTTACGCTGTTTGTATTATAATATCTATTGTTTTATTTATAAATAATGTACCAAAATCTTTAATGGGATTTATTAGGCAGAAATAACGGTTTTCAGGACAGGGAATGTCAAATGTTTTTATTCACTAATTGGGATATTGATGCTGAAAGCAAATTTTAACGACTCTTCTTAAAAACCAGACAAATAATTCACAGTCAGCGTTCATACAGACGTGTTCTTTAGCTTTTATTATGAACAGATCACTGTTGATCTGCAACTGCCATCCGTGCGCAATTCAGCATTATGTCTATATGAGACAGCATGAATGAGTGAACAGTCAGCTCGTGACTGATCTGCTCTCAGATAAACTAACAAACATCAGAACAGATGATTAAACAAAGTTTTTGTCTCTGTGACGTCTTATATCTCTTCTACAGTGATCTCCCATCAGGACAGAGCGGCAGCCATTCGGTTCAAAAGAAATAAAAAAGGGGGACGCTATATGCCGACCCTGCTCTGTCTTATGTGGCTGTGTATGAACAAATAATGTGAATTACACAAATGCACAGGTATTTACCTTGGGGAATCGCCCACATGTGCTCCAACCACCCCTGAGAGAGCAGAGTTTGTTCAAACGGGGTGGCTTCTTCTCCTGCCGCCCCCCCTTACCCCCGTCCCGACCACATGGGCCTCAGCTTCACCCTGAAGTCGGACCAATTCCTTCATCTCTACTTGTGTGCCCTCTGACAGTCTCACACACTCTCCCACTTACTCGTCTTGTATTTGTTGCTTATAATTATAGTATTACAATATATAATGTTAGGACAGCGTGCCGAGAACGTTTTTGCGTGCCTCCACTTCAGTGAGTAGTGCCTCAAAAGCACTTTCCATGAAATTCTTTTTAAAGACCATTTTACTATTTTTTTTTAAATTTTCTGATCATCCAGAGAGGGAAATCTCAAGCGCAGGGCTTATTTAAATGTGATTTGCGTATGTATTTGGAGGCGTGGACGGGGAGGAGTCAGGTACTCCAACATGTGCGCTCAGTTCCATGCTGATTGGGATGTACAAAGGAAATGTTCTTGGATTCATGCGTGCGCACAGATTCATACATCTGGATATTTTTGTGCGTACGACGTTTTCTGGATTTGGTCGTACGCCATGTTCTAGTATGAAATCCACGCAAGTCTTTGTACATGAGGCCCCAGTTCTTTATAGCAGAACAAGAGTGTTTTTTTGTAGTTACTTTTAAATTGTTTTAAGTTAATGCACATTCTTAAGTCCTCCTCTAGTTCATTCCACAATTTTACACCACTAAAAGAGATGCACATACTTTTCAGTGTTGAATGGATGGTTGGTTGTTTAAATTTAAAATTCCCTCTTAAATTGTATGCTGCCTCTCTGACCATGAACATCATTTGGATGTTGCTTGGTAACAACTTATTCCAGCTTTAAACAAAATCTGATCTGTTTTAAATTTTATTAAGTCCCAGAATTTTAAAATCCTCGATTTTAAAAACAAAGGATTTGTATGAGCAAGGTGCTCAGCTTGGTGAACAATCCTTATGGCTCTCTTTTGTAAAATATAGCAATGGTCAATCGTGTCAAAAGCCTTCTTTAAATCAATGAAAACACCTACTGCATATTTTCTTTTATCGATGCATCCTGTTATCTCTTCTATTAGCTCCATAAGAGCCAGAGAAGTAGATCTAGATGGTCTAAAACCATACTGTCATTTATTAATTTATGTTTGTCAATAAAGTCATCCAATCTCTGTACAAATAATTTCTCCAGTATCTTTGAGAACTGTGAAAGTAAGGAAACAGGTCTATAATTTGTGAACAGATGTTTAATGGAATCACTTTAGCCAGTTTCATTTTATCTGAGAAGATGCCAGTTTTAAATGAAAGGTTACATATATAAGTAAGTGGATCAGCTATTCCCTCAATTATCTTCTTTACCAGTGCCATATTGATGTCATTCCAATCTGTAGAAGTCTTGTTGACACTTCTATTTACAATAGCAATAATTTCCAGTTTATCAACAGTTCCCAAAGACATTGAATCTACATTTCTCTCACAGCATTCCAGATCAGCTTGCTTCTTCCCAGTTACATTAATTTCTTTTTGCCAAATTGGGACCAACATCAACAAAGAAGCTTGTTAAAACCATCAACCACTTCCTTCACTGTGAGAAGTTGCCTTCACTTATCTGAAAAATGATCAGGAAATGATTGATTTCTTTGTTTATTTCTAATAATACTATTCAGAATAGTCCATATGCCTTTAGCATTATTTTTATTCTTCTCTAACAATTTTATATAATAGTCTTTCTTGCACACTCTCATAATAGTTGTTAATTTATTTTTATATTTCTTATATTTTAACTCTGCCTCTTTTGTTTTGCTTTTAAGTAACACTCCAGACAAGGCGTTCTTTTTTTTTTGCATACATTTTGTAGTCCTTGGTCATCCATGGGTTTTTCATGAACGTTCTTAGTGCTACACTTTTTAAGGGGCAATGCTTATCATATAGATGTGTTAATATATCTAAGAATAAGTCATAAGCCTCATCCACTGCTGTCTTGTTGTATACATTAGTCCAATTTCAATTCATTAGATCATTTTTTAAAGCATCTATAGATTCTTCAGTTGTTATTCTCTTTAATTTAATTTACTTTAATTTCTTTCTTTTGTTATTATCACATTCAGAAATAAGAAAAACAGGCAGGTGATCACTAATGTCGTTGATTAAAATTCCACTTATCACTTTACTTTCCATATCATTTGTAATATTATCAATTAGAGAAGCACAATGGGATGTTATTCTGGTTGGTTTAAGATATTGTTGGGAAAAAACTCATACTATACATTATTTCAATTAATTCATCTTCTGATTTATTCTTGTTTGGATTCAGTAAATCAATGTTATAATCCCCACAAATATAAGTGTTTTTTTGTTTTGTTGAGGTAAACATTCTTTCCATTATTGTGATAAATGTGTCGATACTTGAACCTGGTTTTCTGTAGACACAGCTGATGACCTCAGTCTCCTCAGCAGGTAGAGTCTGCTCTGGCCCTTCCTGTAGAGGGTGCTCGCATGGTCAGACCAGTCCAGTCTATTGTTCAGGTGAACACCCAGGTATCTGTAGGAGTCCACAGTCTCGATGTCCAAACCCTGGATGCTAACCGGTGTTGGGTGGGGGGTGTCTACACCTAAGGAAGTTCACTACCAGCTCCTTGGTCTTCCCCATGTTGATCTGGATGTGGTTCTGTTGGCACCAGTCCACAAAGGCCCCTCCCTTTCAGTCCTCTGTACTCCCGCTCATCCTCCTCAGTGATGAGGCCGACGATCGCAGAGTCGTCAGAGAACTTCTACAGGTGGCAGTTGTCCATCCTGTACATGAAGTCCGCAGTGTACAGGGTGACGAGGAGAGGCAACAGAACCTGCGGGGCCCCTGTACTGCAGATCACCATGTCAGACACACAGTCCCTAGTCCTCACATACTGTGAGGTAGTCCTGGATCCAACCCGACAGGTGGTGGTCCACCTCCGTGTGCTCCAGCTTGTCTCTCAGTAGAAGAGGCTGGATGGTGTTGACAGCACTGGAGAAATCAAAGAACATGATCCTCACAGAGTTCTCAGGCTTCTCCAGGTGAGACAGAGCCCTGTTCATGAGGAGGAAGATGACAGCATCATCCACCCCGATGCCAGGCTGGTAGGCAAACTGAAGCAGATCCATCGATGAGCTCACCAGAGGCCGGAGGTGGGAAAGAACCAGCCTCTCCAGTGTCTTCATCAAATGAGACGTCAGTGCCACCGGCCTGTAGCTGTTCAGGTCTTTGGGGTGTTTTTTTGGCACTGGTACCGGACAGGATGTCTTCCACAGCTGTGGTACCCTCCCCAGCATCAGACTCATGTTGAAGATGTGCTCCACAATCCCACACAGCTGGTCTGCAAAGGACTTGAGGAGCCTGGAGCTGATGCCATCCGGACCTGCAGCCTTTTTGGTCTTTAGTTTCCTGAGCTCATGTCTCACCTGGGTGGATGTGAGGGACAGGCTGGAGGAGGGGGGCTGGGTGTTAGAAGGTGTGGGTTGGGTTGTTGGACTCCTGGCAGGAGTAGCAGTGGGGGGTGGTTGAGGGCTGGACATCATGGAAGGCAGGGAGGAGGTTAGGGTGAGAAAGCGACCTTCAGATGCAGATGAGGGTCGTTGCGGCAGGGCTGGCAAGGCGGGGGGAGGGGCAGGTGGCTGATCAAACCCCCTGAAAAACAGGTTTAGATCGTTCACCCACCTCTGGTCCCCCACAGCCCCTCCTGACTCCACTGTTGTTGTTCTGCTGCAGCTGGTCCTCCATCTTCCTCCTGTAGCTGTCCTTCCCCTCTCGGATCTTCCTCCTCAGCTCCCTCTGCACAGACTTCAGCTCCTCCTTGTCTCCTGACTTAAAGGCTCTCTTCTTCTCCTTCAGGAGAGCCTTTATCTCAGGATTAATCCAGGGCTTGTTGTTGGAGAAGCACCGTAAAGTCCTGGTGAGTACAGTGTCCTCCACACAGAAGTTAATGTAATCCGTTATACAGTCTGTGAGGTTGTTGATGTCCTCCCCGTGAGGATCACAGAGCTCCTCCCACACAGTTGACTCAAAACAGTCCCTCAGAGCCTCTTCAGTCTCCTCAGACCATCTCTGTGCGGGTCACAGCTGGCTGCCTGTGGAAAAGTGGTTTGTACATGGGCTGGAGATAAACTAGGTTGTGGTCTGATCTCTCCCGGGGAGGAAGGGGTGATGACTTGTATGCATCCTTGGTGTTTGCATACAGTAAGTCCAGTATTTTATTGTCTCTGGTGTGGCAGGTGACATACTGGGTGAAAGTGGGCAAAGTGGAGGATGGAGAGGTGTGATTAAAGTCCCCAGAGATGAGGAGGAGGGCCTGAGGGTGTTTGGTCTGTAGCCAGCTGACTGCAGAGTGCAGGGTCTCACATGCAAAGGCTGATTATTACAGTTGGCCTGACACAGGCAGACTAATGCAGCACCATTCTTTAACAGTTACTATGGCAACGAGGGGGAGGAGGCAGAACATGTTCCTTTGATCTTCCCTTGCTGCTGATTGGACCTCTGGATCAAAGGACGTTCCTCTGGTGCTGCTTTGGTGATCCCATCAGTCCATATATGGACATAGACTCTGATATGTCTATATAAGTAAGATCAGGATTGTGCAGACTCAATTCAATCAGAGCAAGAACAATAACAAACAGCGCGGAAACAGTACATGAGACAACATTTTTGGTCAACAGCCTCTCTCAGGCCGCTTATTGCCTCGTTTGTGGGACCAACTGACATCCATACAGTGGCTCAATCTAGAAATATGATCACTGGACCTGAGAACAAAACCCAAACTGGATATGCATTATGTTTGTGCCAAAGGACCAGGTGTCCAAGTGTGCCCAGGATACCAAAATCCAGGAAATCCAGGAAAGTGACCCTGGTTAATGAATTTGAATGCACATCTAATGAGGAGGACTTCCTGCCAAGGCCTGGGTCCTCCAAAGCATCCAAGCTACTCATGGATTCAGAATTACTCAAAATTTCATCACTCAAATCAGCCCAGATTATCTTGACTGAAGATTGTCTTGGCTGATGCCCAAAATAATCAGTTACATTTCTGCTATTACAAATTGAAGTAAATGTGGATGGAGCTCAGATGAAGGGTGCAGGGCGCAGAGCGAGAGAGCAGGTCACTGAAGCCAGCCTTTTTAAAGCAGACGTGGGTCAGCCAAGGCAAACAGGTCCTGGGAGAGGGGCCAGATGAAGCGTGACTCAAGGACCACTATGACGAGTAACAAAATTGGATCCAGTTTTCTCTTGCTTGGGCCTGGGTCAACGGGCATTTAAACGGTGTCCCTATGGCATGTAGGACTATCTTCATTAGTTGTATCTAATGAAGATAGTCCTTCATCTGTCACAGATACTGAGGATGACAGACACTCTTCACAGATGGAGGTCTGCTTGGTACCTACTGAAGATAGTCCTGCATCTGTCACAGATACTGAGGATGACAGACATTCTTCACAGATGGAGATCTGCTTGGTACCTACTGAAGATAGTCCTGCATCTGTCACAGATACTGAGGATGACAGACATTCTTCACAGACGGAGATCTGCTTGGTACCTAATGAAGATAGACCTACATCTGTCACAGATACTGAGGATGACAGACATTCTTCACAGACGGAGATCTGCTTGGTACCTAATGAAGATAGTCCTACATCTGTCACAGATACTGAGGATGACTGAAACTCTTCACAGACGGAGATCTGCTTGGTACCTAATGAAGATAGTCCTACATCTGTCACAGATACTGAGGATGACAGACACTCTTCACAGATGGAGGTCTGCTTGGTACCTACTGAAGATAGTCCTACATCTGTCACAGATACTGAGGATGACAGACACTCTTCACAGACGGAGATCTGCTTGGTACCTAATGAAGATAGTCCTGCATCTGTTACAGATACTGAGGATGACAGACACTCTTCACAGATGGAGGTCTGCTTGGTACCTACTGAAGATAGTCCTGCATCTGTCACAGATACTGAGGATGACAGACACTCTTCACAGATGGAGATCTGCTTGGTACCTAATGAAGATAGTCCTGCATCTGTCACAGATACTGAGGATGACAGACACTCTTCACAGACGGAGATCTGCTTGGTACCTAATGAAGATAGTCCTGCATCTGTCACAGATACTGAGGATGACAGACACTCTTCACAGACGGAGAGCTGCTTGGTACCTAATGAAGGTTAGTCCTCCATCCGTCACGGATACTGAGGATGACAGACACTCTTCACAGATGGAGATCTGCTTGGTACCTTATGAAGATAGTCTTACATCTGTCACAGATACTGAGGACACACACTCTTCACTGAAGAATATCTGCTTGGTAACTAATGAAGGTAGTCCAAAATTGAATTAGTTCTTTCTTTTCCCATGCTGAACATGGAAAAGCACACAGTCCTGGTGAGTACAGTGTCCTCCACACAGAAGTTAATGTAATCCGTTATACAGTCTGTGAGGTTGTCGATGTCCTCCCATGAGGATCACAGAACTCCTTCCACACAGTTGACTCAAAACCTTCCCTCAGAGCCTTTTCAGTCTCCTCAGACCATCTCTTAACTGCGCTGGTCACAGCTGGCTGCCTGTGGAAAAGTGGTTTGTACATGGGCTGGAGATAAACCAGGTTGTGGTCTGATCTCCACAGGGGAGGGAGGGTGATGACTTGTATGCATCCTTGGTGTTTGCATACAGTAAGTCCAGTATTCTATTGTCTCTGGTGTGGCAGGTGACATACTGGGTGAAAGTGGGCAAAGTGGAGGATGGAGAGGTGTGATTAAAGTCCCCAGAGATGAGGAGGAGGGCCTGAGGGTGTTTGGTCTGTAGCCAGCTGACTGCAGAGTGCAGGGTCTCACATGCAAAGGCTGATTATTACAGTTGGCCTGACACAGGCAGACTAATGCAGCACCATTCTTTAACAGTTACTATGGCAACGAGGGGAGGAGGCAGAACATGTTCCTTTGATCTTCCCTTGCTGCTGATTGGACCTCTGGATCAAAGGACGTTCCTCTGGTGCTGCTTTGGTGATTCCATCAGTCCATATATGGACATAGACTCTGATATGTCTATATAAGTAAGATCAGGATTGTGCAGACTTAATTCAACATCAGAGCAAGAACAATGAACAACACAGAGGCAAGTACACAGACCAACATTTTGGTCAACAAGGACCTACACAGGCGCCCCTGACATCCATGCAGTGGCTTAATCTAGAGGCTGGATCACTGGACCCGAGAACAAAACCCAAACTGACGGAGATGTGTTTGGAATTAATCGATGTTGCAGCAACACACATCTTTGAGCTCTTGCAGTGTGAGAGTGATGGTGCGAGCATTATGTTTGTGCCAAAGGACCAGGTGTCTAAGTGTCTTGGAGACATGGGCAGCCTCATAGCACAGACATTGGCTGAGAAGATGGGTGTTAAGGGTGACATCCAGAGCTCGAGCACACAGATACTGACAGAGCTCATAGTTGATGAGGTTACAGAGAAGGTGAACAACTAGCTCTCTAGCTTGGAGGAGTGTGAGAAAGCTTTTCCCCGGAGTGTGAGGATCATCGCACAACACATGTGGCAAGTACTTTGTAACATTATGCCCAGGATACCAAAGTCCATGAAATCCAGGAAAGTGACTATGGTTAATGAGTTTGAATGCACTTCTAATGAGGAAGTCCTCCTCATTAGACGTGCATCTTGTTGCCAGAATGATAATACTGTAAAATTTAAAGCAACCCCTTTATAGTGTACCAAATGAAGAAAGTCCTGCAACTGTCACAGATACTGAGGACAGACACTCTTCACAGATGGCGATCTGCTTGGTAACTAATGAAGATAGTCCTGCATCTGTCACAGATACTAAGGACAGACATTCTTCACAGATGGAGATCTGCTTGGTACCTAATGAAGAACGTCCTGTGTTGGGATCCATATGTCCCTGCAAAAGCCTGCACCAAAGTTTGGCTCCCCTGAGGTTTCACACATAGGTGTGCACCCTCTGATAAGAACAAAAGACCCTGTCCTGCTCTGCATTCCAGCTCAGTTTTCTTTTTTTCTGAAGAGGACACAGGTCCTCTCTCAGTCTCTATTCCTCAATCATGGAGTGAAGGGGATAAAGCTCCTCTCTCACAGCTCTTTCTCAAGAAACAACTCAAGACCTTTTCCACAGTCCTGTTCAACGCAGACTGTATCACCACTTAAACAATGCAAGAGCCAGCTTAAGAAACAGGAGTTCCTGATTCAAAACCAGAAACAACACCACAGAGTTAGCATCAAGCTGCTAACTCAAAGGACAAAGGAGCAACCAGTGAACTTCAGAGCCAGGAGCTGAAGGGACAGACCGGCCCAGGATCCACTAGGAAACCATCAACTTGCAGTACTGGACTTTGCAGAGCAGAACCCGAACGGACACTTTTCCTCCTACGGACTTGGTAATATAACTGGGCCTTACAGACTTTAGCATAGCACGGCTAAGCACAGGACTATTCAGTTTAACAATCTCAGCATTGCTTTATGGATATGTTCTTAGAGCTTTAAGCTATAGCTAACTTCTGCATAGTTACATTACTGTTTCAGGTAGAGGCATCAATCTAACAAAAAGAGACCATTTCTGACCTCCACACTCCCCATGTGGTCCTGGTCATAAATGCCTTTGAGCCACGCGTTGACACCTTTAGAGGCAGCCATCTTGCCTTTGTTTGTTACACACACACACATATAGACACTCTCACACACACTTAGAGATAGGATTTTGTTAGATTAGGTATTGTATGTTTACATGTTTGTTTGTCAATAAATGATTTTAAACACAAAGTCAGTTGCTGGCCTGTTAATGTTGTATAAGAATGAATCTTGCCAACCTCTTCTCTGCAGAACTACCAAATCCTTTAACTTTGACTGACAATTCATTAGGTAACTTTGGTTATATTTATTAAGTTAATTATAAATCATGGTTCCAAATTAATAGTCAGTAACCTTAATGAGACAAACTTAATAAATTGACTATCATTTCCCCTTTATAGGTGGTTCCTCGAGATTTAATGTAAATTAAATCCCATTACTTAATTTAAGTAATTATTTCTGATAGCCAATATTATTAAGTAAAACAGTGAATAGTTGTCCACTGATCATAAAGCACAACATAATTGGCGTCCCTGGGTGGGCAGAGTACTGTTGGCAGTTTTTCACAATTGTGCAATATTAACTTTAACCAGTGTCAAACAAATATGAAACATTAGCATACGTGTTACATGAAGTTTTCTGCTGCTGCTTTCAACTCCAGTTAGACCTATTCTGTAGGAACTGTAACAACTTTGAATTAGTATTTGAATACCACATATTCAATGAAAGCTGTTAGAACCAACAGTAAATTCAGTTGCTCCTTGTTTTGTTGTTTTATTCAGCCACAGTGTGCCATCGGCCCTGTGACATTGAGAGTTGTACCTGGTTGTTACTGCCATGCATTTCAGCCTAAGTGAGAAATAGAGCATCAGACAGAGCCACAGTGTGCTACCAGCCCTGTGAAAAGTTAAGTACCTTGCTGTCACTGTCAAGTGTTCCAGCCTGAGTCAACTTTTAGAAAGAATCTCCTAACTGTAACTGCCTTGCATCTCAGTCAGTGCACTTTTTTTGCCCAAGCTACACTGTAGCCACATTGTTGTTGTTGTTGCTTTGCACCCAACAACTGATAAATCCTATCCTCATTCTAACATAACAATGGAGAACCCCTGTGTAGAGCAGTTTATTTCCACCTTAGCACAAAAGCTAAAACCTGGCTACTCTGAATTCACCAGCAAGTTGAACTTCAGTGAGTGCAAAAGGGAGATAGACTCACTACTAATGACAGGTGTGATGCACAGGCATCATCCAAACGCACATTGTTAACATGCTTGCTCCTGAACTTCCACAGACAAACCAGTCTTGTCCTTCAGAGCAAAGCAGCCCTAGAAGAGGAGGTAGAATCCCTTAAAGTGCAGAATGCATGTCTACTCCACGGTTATGACTGCTAACGAGAAAGCCATACGCTACTTAGAAGACCTGCACTCAGCAGAGTTAGATCTTTGCTCACACAAGGAGGAATTGTTAAGGCTTAGATCAGAACTTTCTGCACCCCCAAGACCAGTGACACCAAGTGATTCTGGTTATTCCGATTCACACTCCTCCATTAATGAAAGGTTAACACCCACACTGAGTGACAAAATTAACGGTGTTCGATATTCTCATCTTCCTAAAACAGAAGTTGAGGAAACACAGAGTTTGTCCTCAGGAGAAGATGCTGCATCCTGTTCTTCTCAGCCTTTGATGCATGACAGCTTCACACATGCTAATCACTCCAAAGGGAGGACTAGCAGAGGTAAACACTGGCCAGCTTCTTCTTCACTCTGCAGCCAGAGGAATGACAGCAGTTCAGACCATGTCTCACAAACAGACAGAGCTGTCACAAATGAAGCACACACCCATAGTGTAGGTAGCTTCACCTTGCCCTCACCAGAAAGGACTCTTCAGAGCCTGCGCCTTGAAGAGCTTGACATTATGGCCAAAGACATAGAACATTTTGATCCAGACAACTGTGATCATCATGTTGAAAATTATTTTGATCAATTAGAGAATCAACTAATTGACTTGCCCCATGCAACCCAAAAGGAGAAAGTCAAACTTGTGTGGAAGACCTGCTCTAAATCTGTCCGCAAGTTTATCACATCACTTCCTCCTTTTGTCAGAGATGACTACAATAAAACGTCAGGCACTGATAGAAGAATTCTCTTCTACCGCCGATGAAGCTTCAGCAATGGTTGCAGCCCTCCAAATTAAACACTCCTGTCAGGAACATCCCAGAGATTATTACTGGCGTTTGAGGCGTGCATACTTCCACGGCAGAAACTCACCTGGCCAGGAAGAAAACTCTTCTTTCAAGTCGATGTTCTTGCACAATCTTCATCCCTGCATTTGTCCTCAGGTAAAAATTTGGGCACACCTAGAGAAACCTTCGATGCATGAGATGAAGAAGAGGACACAAATAGTTTGGGAAACTGTTGTCCAGTCCAAAGTGAGAACAATTGAGCCTGCCAGTGCCACCTCAAAAGAAGTGTTATTGAGACCTCCAGTCACCAAAGATCGCCCTCATAACAGACCAAGGGGGGTGACAAAAGGCCACAGAGGGACACTGGCGTGTAGCCGCCGTGTCCACCACCTGCGTGAGATAGGCACTCAGTAAACAGAAGCTGTAGAAGGCCATATGCAGAGATTATGGCCCAGACACATGACCAGCCAGTTTATGCTTCAGATGATGACAACCTCATCTCTGATTACAATTCAGATAACAGTCATAGTCCTTCAGACAGTGACTGTGTCTCTGAATACTTCTCACCATATAGCGACTTTCACTGTTACAGCCCAGAGCCACAAGTTCAGAGAAATTTAAAGCACAGAAGCTCTAAATTTTTCTAACTAACCTGGTAGTTAATAGTCAACTTGAGTTGGTCAGCAACAGCAGAAAGCTCAGTGACAGACAGAAAATCTTCACCAGTGTTACACTCCAGCAATGCTAGTTACCTTAGGTGCCACATTCTCCAGTTCACATTAACATATTCACTAGGGGTGTCCCGATACAACTATTTCACCTCCGATACGATACCGATATTGCAGCCTTGAGTATTGGCCGATACCGATATCAATCCGATACGATATCAGCAGGAATCATACAGACTTTTATTACCTATTTTGTAGTATGGACTGTAAGAAAAGGCTTGATCAGGTCAGATTACTCAAACAGAGAACAGTAGTCAGCAAAAGTAGGTATGAGAAAAACTGACACATTTGTTATTAACCAATAGGTTAAATAAATTTTAACCTTAAACATAAGAATATACTACAATTAAAACAACATGAATAAAAAATATTAGAAGACCCTGAAAAGTGACCTCAATAAATCAAACAAAAACATATTTCACCAATTGCAAAATAACCACTGTGTTGAACTTAAACATAAGCATATTCTACAACTGAATAAAATAAAAGATAAATATATTAGAATGGACTGCTTGTATCGGTGCTGATATCGGAGATTTAGGATGCAGGCGATATAATCCGATATTTGTTTTTGACCGATATCCGATATCAATATCGGATCGGGACATCCTAATATTCACAGCACTAACCTTCCTTTTCTCACTTACCTGACAAGAGCTGAGAAACACAGGTTAGCTCTTACACACATTATTTTTGTTGTTCATTCAAATTTAGTGTACATTTGATCAACTGTCCTTCCTTAGCCAAGATAGGAAGTTTGAACTGCCCAGATGTTACAAATTTAATGAACTGAAAATTGAACTCTTTCCCTTTATGGATGACATGGAATTTACTGCCCTCAGGATCACACATCAGGCGCAATCCTAAGGCCAAAGGGGGATGTTGGGATCCATATGTCCCTGTAGAAACCTGCACCAAAGTTTGGCTCCCCGAGGTTTCACACGTGGTGTGAACCCTCTGATAAGAACAAAGATCCTGCCCTGCTCGGCAGTTTTGAGTTTTCTCTTTCTGAAGAGGATACAGGTCCTCTCTCAGTCTCTTCCTCAGTCATGGAGTGAAGCGACTCTCTTCCTGTCTGAACCATGGAGTGAAGGGACAAAGCTCCTCTCTCACAGCTCTTTCTCAGGAAACAACTCAAGACTCTTTCCACAGTCCGGCTCAATGCAGACCGTAGCACCACTTAAACAACGCAAGAGCCAGCTTAAGAAACAGGAGTTCCTGATTCAAAACCAGAAACAACACCACAGAGTTAGCATCAAGCTGCTAACTCAAAGGACAAAGGAGCAACCAGTGGACTTCAGAGCCAGGAGCTGGAGGGACAGACCGGCCCAGGATCCACTAGGAAACCATCAACTTGCAGTACTGGACTTTGCAGAGCAGAACCTAAACGGACAACTTTTCCTCCCATGGACTTGGTAATATAACTGGGCCTTACAGACTTTAGCATAGCACGGCTAAGAACAGGACTATTCAGTTGTACAATCACGGCATTGCTTAATTGAATATGTTCCTTAGAGCTTTAAGCTATAGCTAACTTCTGCATAGTTTAATATTACTATTCCAGGTAGAGACATCAAGCTAACACAAAGAGACCATTCCTGACCTCCACCACTCCCCATGTGGTCCTGGTCGTAAATGCCTTTGAACCATGCGGCATTAAGACACCCTAAGAGGCAGCCATCTTGCCTTTGTCTTTTACACACACACACACATAGACACACTCACACACACTTAGATTTAGGATTTTGTTAGCTTAGGTTTTAATGTTTTCATGTTTGTTTGTCAATAAATGATTTTAAACACAAAGTCAGTTGCTGGTCTGTTGATGTTGCATAAGACTGAATCTTGCCAACCTCTTCTCTGCAGAACTACCAAATCCTTTAACTTTGACTGACAATTCATGAGGTAACTTTGGTTATTTTTATTAAGTTAATTATAAATCATGGTTCCAAATTAATAGTCAGTAACCCTAATGAGACAAACTTAATAAATTGACTATCATTTCCCCTTTTATAGGTGGTTTCTCGAGGTTTAATGTAAATTAAATCCCATTACTTAATTTAAGTAATTATTTCTGATAGCCAATATTATTAAGTAAAACAGTGAATAGTTGTCCACTGATCATAAAGCACAACACCTGCATCTGTCACGGATACTGAGGACAGACACTCTTTACTGACGGAGATCTGCTTGGTACCTAATGAAGATAGTCCTACATCAGTCACAGACACTGAGGACAGACACTCTTTACTGACGGAGATCTGCTTGGTACCTAATGAAGATAGTCCTACATTTGTCACAGATACTGAGAACAGACACTCTTCACAGATGGAGATCTGCTTGGTAACTAATGAAGATAGTCCTGCATCTGTCACAGATACTAAGGACGGACACTCATCAAAGATGGAGATCTGCTTGGTAACTAATGAAGATAGTCTTACATCTGTCACAGATACTGAGGATGACAGACACTCTTCACAGATGGAGATCTGCTTGGTACCTTATGAAGATAGTCCTACATCTGTCACAGATACTGAGGACATACACTCTTCACTGAAGAATGTCTGCTTGGTAACTAATGAAGGTAGTCCAAAATTGAATCAGTTCTTTCTTTTCACATGCTGAACATGGGAAAAGCACCGTACAGTCCTGGTGAGTACAGTGTCCTCCACACAGAAGTTAATGTAATCCGTTATACAGTCTGTGAGGTTGTCGATGTCCTCCCCGTGAGGATCACAGAACTCCTTCCACACAGTTGACTCAAAACCTTCCCGTCAGAGCCTCTTCAGTCTCCTCAGACCATCTCTTAACTGCACGGGTCACAGCTGGCTGCCTGTGGAAAAGTGGTTTGTACACGGGCTGGAGATAAACCAGGTTGTGGTCTGATCTCCACAGGGGAGGGAGGGGTGATGACTTATATGCATCCTTGGTGTTTGCATACAGTAAGTTCAGTATTTTATTGTCAGAGATGAGGAGGAGGGCCTGAGGGTGTTTGGTCTGTAGCCAGCTGACTGCAGAGTGCAGGGTCTCACATGCAAAGGCTGATTATTACAGTTGGCCTGACACAGGCAGACTAATGCAGCACCATTCTTTAACAGTTACTATGGCAACGAGGGGGAGGAGGCAGAACATGTTCCTTTGATCTTCCCTTGCTGCTGATTGGACCTCTGGATCAAGGGACGTTCCTCTGGAGCTGCTTTGGTGATTCCATCAGTCCATATATGGACATAGACTATGAAATGTCTATATAAGTAAGATTAGGATTGTGCAGACTTAATTCATCAGAGCAAGAACAATGAACAACACAGAGGCAAGTACACAGACCAACATTTTGGTCAACAAGGACCTACTCAGGCGTCCGCCTGACATCCATGCAGTGGCTTAATCTAGAGGCTGGATCACTGGACCGAGAACAAAACCCAAACTGACAGAGATGTGTTTGGAATTAATCGATGTTGCAGCAACACACATCTTTGAGCTCTTGCAGTGTGAGAGTGATGGTGCGAGCATTATGTTTGTGCCAAAGGACCAGGTGTCTAAGTGTCTTGGAGACATGGGCAGCATCATAGCACAGACATTGGCTGAGAAGATGGGTGTTAAGGGTGACATCCAGAGCTCGAGCACACAGATACTGACAGAGCTCATAGTTGATGAGGTTACAGAGAAGGTGAACAACTAGCTCTCTAGCTTGGAGGAGTGTGAAAGCTTTTCCCCGGAGTGTGAGGATCATCGCACAAAACATGTGGCAAGTACTTTGTAACATTATGCCCAGGATACCAAAGTCCATGAAATCCAGGAAAGTGACCCTGGTTAATGAGTTTGAATGCACTTCTAATGAGGAAGTCCTCCTCATTAGACGTGAATCTTGTTGCCAGTATAATACTGTAAAATTTAAAGCAACCCCTTTATAGTGTACCAAATGAAGAAAGTCCTACGTCTGTCACAGATACTGACGACAGACACTCTACACAGACGGAGATCTGCTTGGTACCTAATGAAGATAGTCCTACATCTGTCACAGATACTGAGGATGACAGACACTCTTTGCAGATGGAGATCATCTTGGTACCTACTGAAGATAGTCCTACATCTGTCACAGATACTGAGGACAGACACTCTTCACTGACGGAGATCTGCTTGGTACCAAATGCCAAGATACTGTCTGTTCTCAGTATCTGTGACAGATGTCGGACTCTACATCTGTCACAGACACTGAGGATGACAGATACACTTCACAGAGGGAGATCTGCTTGGTACCTACTGAGGATAGTCCTGCATCTGTCACAGATACTGACGATGACAGACACTCTTCACAGATGGAGGTCTGCTTGGTAACTAATGAAGATAGTCCTTCATCTGTCACAGATACTGAGGACAGACACTCTTCACAGACAGAGATCTGCTTGGTACCTAATGAAGTGAGTCATAGGACTTACTTTGTTAGGATACTGAGGACAGACACTCTTCGCAGACAGAGATCTGCTTGGTACCTAATGAAGATAGTCCTGCATCTGTCACAGATTCTGCGGATGACAGACACTCTTTATAGACGGAGGTCTCCTTGGTACCTAACAAAGTTAGTCCTACATCTGTCACAGATTCTGAGGATGACTGACACTCTTCACAGATGGAGATCTGCTTGGTACCTAATGAAGGTAGTCCAAAATCGAATTAGTTCTTTCTTTTCCCATGCTGAACATGGGAAAAGCACCGTACAGTCCTGAACATGGAAAAAGCACCGTACAGTCCTGGTGGTAGTTGGACAGTTTATGTTTCAGACTTGTCTTCCACCCTCCACATCCGCTACTGGACCCCTTCTCTGTCAAACATGGATGCTCCTTAATGAGACTCTGAGCTACCTGTTCCATCTCTTTGTCACTGACATAGACCTTATATTGAACAATTTCCTGCACTAAGCCATCAAGGATGACCGACTTCAATTTAGGATCCAGGAGAAGTGCTGTGCCATTATTGATAAACTCTACATTGGCCTTCTGAAGTTTTAATTCTGCATCTTAGGAGAACTTGGGAACATGAAAAATGGAAGGCCAAGAGGAACGTGAGCTTGTGGACTCACTGGATGAGAGAACATCTGTATCTACAACAGACAGCGATGGAGAGTCGTTCAAAGAGGCACTGGAAGACTGGGGACTCAGGACTGAATGGAGAACAGTAACTGCATCGTCATGTTGCAGAGTGTTGGGCCTTGAAGAATCAATCACTTTGAGTGTACCTCTGTCCTCTATCTCTGAAATGGAGGTGACATTGAAGAACTCGTTTCCAAACAGGGAATCCATAAACTGTAGTCTAAAGTCTTGTTGAAGTCCACATTGTCTTTTTACTTCAATAATTACTTCCTCAACAGAAGCTGGGAGGCCATGAGTAAAAGTCAGCCTCTGGCAGCTGCCATCAGACAAGATGATCTTGAGAATCACAGGAGTCCCCATCTTCAAAGCTGTTTACTCTGTACAGATAAAAACAGTTAGATTAAACATCACATTACAAACTAAATTTCAAACGTGTGTAAAGCCTTCTTTTCAATCTTTTCAATTTCTGCATGCTGAATGCATCTATGTTAAAAAATTATTTCGACAGAACAGGATAGCAATGAGCAAGGGAATAGGGTGATAAACAGCTGAATACAGAATAAATGGGGCGGGGGGGGCATTTAAAAATACCCTTTTTTATCAAACTTGAAATAATATATTAGGCTTAGTTTTTGCCTCTTACAACTGAAACATTAGTGCAAGCCTTCCTATCAATTAGACGCAACAAAACAAGATAAAGGAAGGATTAGCTTCTGTACAGGGTTTTAATTTTATTAAAAATCCAAAACATAAGTACTGATTTGAATGTAATGGGTATTCAAAGTTCCATTTTTATACAAATGTATGAGAAAAAGTTTGTTGAAATTTAGATCTTGTGAAACCAGATCAATATAACATTTAAAGCATGTTCTTTTTTAGATTAAGACCTTGTGAAATCAAGCCAAAGACCTGAATAACTGTACTGGCTCAGTACTTGGCAGACAACTTGGAAAATAAATATGGAGTAGAGGTGAATAAAACATATGGTACATGAAAAATTTATTAGCACAACTTAAAATAGTTTTTTGTGCACCTTTAACTTCAATGTGCCTTTTCAAAGTCACCATGCGAGCTGATCCAACCTTGTAGTCAACAAGGGGGTAAGTATCCAGGAGTTCACTGAGGGCCACAAGAGTTGTTCTTGTGGGTGCTGGGCTGAGTTCAAAGGATCTAAAATGCTCCCTGTACCAACCACAGAGCTCTTTGACAATGAAGAATAAACCCCCACATAAAATGCAAATTTGGTCTATTTTACTAAATTCAGGCAATCCACCTGCTACTCTGTGAGCTAGTATCATTCCCTTCCTATAGGTGAGGCCCTTAGTTGTCACACACTGTGCAAGGTGAACCTCAGGTGCGTCAGGAAACTTTGGCCTGATGACTTGTGCTATCTCCTCTTTAAGTAAGTCTACAGATAGGGTGGATACAGATGACACGTCTAGGTCAGACTTGCTTAGAGATGGAGCGCTCAGATAGTAAGAAATCATCATCTGATGCTTTGTGGCTAATGAGAGAGGAACATTCTTGAAGCAACTTGCGTGCCTGATAGCCTGTTTAAAAAAGCTATGCTTAGCCTCAAATAGTCCACTGCCCAACAAGTGGACCAAACAACCTTATCATCTGGGGGTAGTGCTCCAAATAATGGTGTTTTGGTATAAGCCTGGTTTCGGAAACAACTCTTTGTATCTTTGTCTGTGCTCTATGATTTTACTCTCAAGAAAAGCCAAGGAATCATCACTATGCACAGGGGCAACAACAAGCTCAGTGATGTCCTTCAGATCCATAAGAACAAGCCATGCAGGCTCATCTTCAGGTACAAGTGAACCAACCAAAAAAGGTAAAAACCGGAGCAGGCTCCAGTTTTCGTGAGCATTTCCCCCCACTGTTTTCCTGCTGGTGAAACTGTGTGCCACTACATGTGGTTTGTTTGTCCTGTCAGCCCACTTGTATGGAAACTTCAGAATGGCAATGTTCAGGTCTGCTAATGTGAAGAACTTTTTGGATATAAGCACTGTCAAGCACTGGGCTAGCTCCACTGGGATTATACCCTCAAAAACATCATGAGCAATGTCAGGTGGATAGCCAAAGATGACGTGAAAATTAGACAGATTTTTTGTAAAGATGCATTCCCTTTTCACTCCACAACAACCAGAACCTGTATCTTGAGCTTGTCTGACATGCTTGATGGAGCTCCTTTGTTCTCAGGCTGAAGGCACCAGATGCAACAGAATGTTGCTGAATATCACTGCTCTTTCCTGTGCAAAATCTGCAATAGTAGTCTACAGCTCTGCATAAACCCTGTAACCCTATGTGAACCTAGATTGACGGCCACCACACTGAATAATGTACCTTTGACTGACTCACCTAACAGGGGGACATAAAGGCCCAGCTCCTCCAATGTTTTCAATTCTTTTAAAAGAGGTTCGAAGATTTTATCATAACCATAGGTCTGGACATCATCTGTTTTGCACAAAATAGACAGATAGATTGAAGATAATGAGGAATGAGACCCAGGAGGCAGGTTTGCTAAAACCCAATACACAGCACACAGTTTGTGTTTTTTTCTTGAGGTACCGAGGGAGTTACAGGTTTCAAAGTCATCTACATAGAAATTTAGGATGATCCTTGGCTCTTCTCCAATGAGAAAACCATTTTCCTTAAATATGGAACCATCTCTTGGGGAAATGTACCGACCTGAAACTTCAGAACTGATTCCCCCTTGTCTCTGATGGGACTCAACAAGGCTATCAATAATGTCCCTCCTACTTAACAGCTGCTGTAAGGACTTCAGCAAAGGGACATATTGAAAACTGCGGTTGTTTTTATTATCTAATATGTATTCAACTGGTTCTACAACTCTGAAATTCTCCTTGTAATACTGCTTACGAAGATATGCAGTGCTCAGAGGGCCCCCTTTTTGGATGGACCTTTGCACCGGATTGCCAGAAAAATAGCCTCAACAGTTTGTTGAACCAGAAGTTCATCAGCGGGAGCTTTTTCTGAAGAAAGATGTCCCTTACAATATCTAAAGACAGAGGAATTGGTGCTGAATAAACCAAATGATGGAGTTCTCCCAAAAGACAATCTAAAGCTGTTCCTGGAACATGGACCAAATGCTCCAATTTCAACAAGGCAGCAGCAAATCTTTGCTCTGTTGCGTTTGTAAGTCTTCTGTATTAGATTTACCCTTTGATGGAATGGCAGTGTCTATAAGCTCGTCACACTCTTCTGTATTTTCCTCTAATTCATTCACAGATGATAGCTTAGTTCTAAGAACCACTCCAGCTTTAAAATCAGTCAGAAAATGGCTGCAGTGTTTTCTGTTTTTGTGTGATTTAAATGTAGGATATATATTTGTCTTAAAGTCACAGCCTAAAAACATACAAGTCACAGTCTCATTTCGTTTTAGATGAGTGTTAATATGAGAAAAATAATCCCTCTGTGAAGTTAAATCACTACAGGCACACAGGTGACAACTGAATATTGCTTCCTCTCTTTGTGCATCCCTTGTTGAGTGAACTTTACTTTGGTGAACAATTAGGGCATTCCAAGTCCTAAACGAGCACGGACATTGAAGATATGTGCATGGGAAGCGCAAACTACACCCAAAATGTGGATGCTTTAATTTGTAGTGATTCAAAAGTTTCGACCTACTTGGCAAAGTTTCAGTGCAACCCTTACAACTCCACATTAATAAGACCTAACCCTGTAACACACATCAGAATCATCATTAGTAAGAACATGAAATCTCAAACTTTAGTAAAAGGATAATAACAACCAAGCATTACCTAAATAGATTTCGATTTTGAGATAAACATGTTTTTTTTTGTTTGTTTGTTTCTCAAGAATACCAGTTAAGCCAATGAACTGACTTATTATCAATTTAGGCGCAAACATAATATTTTTCAAATATTTAAACTGTATCTGACTTTTAAATATATAGTTGTGGGGACTTACCACTATCAAATCTTTCAGTGTGCCAAAAAGGTAACAGACCTAGGTAAGAAAAAAAGGAAAAATGTAATCAATGAGGGAAAAACAGGTGATCAACAAATTGTAGTTTTAATGTAATTTAAAACCCAATACATACTCAACATTCCCAGGGCAGGTGACATATACTTTACTTAACAATGTAATATGATGCATTGCTGGAAACAGAAAACTCTTAGAGCATTGTTTTCATTTTCATACTGACACAGCACATGTGACTTTGTATGCCTATGTGCAATGTTAATGTAAACAGATAACTGCAGTGTTTTCCACTGGAACAGAGTGCACCTGTGACAGGTGTGTTGTTGACCTAATCAGTTACATGAATTATTTAAACCTCTTTGCATCTTTTATTGTGAATTTCTTTTACAACTTTGATCTCTCTCTCTCCCTCGCACACATACACACATACACAACACACATACACCCAGCCACCAGCATGCATGCAGCTGATGAACCCTCTCCCTCCCACCTCAATTGAAGTGTATCTGTCTCATCGCTGTAGTCCATCCATGGAGACAGGCATCAGTAAAAACTCTATTTAAAAATACTTACAACCTGCTGAACCTATATCGTTCATAATTAACTCTCCCTCGGCGCCCCGCCCGTAAAACACGCGAGTAAAAGTAGATGGAACCGAACTAACGTGATGGAGTCTGACGCCACACACACCATACCTGTCCCAAAACATACAAACAGGCTCCTGTAAAATAACGTCCTCTCTTCCAAAATCCCACCTTAGTTTTTCCAATGTTCCGTTTATCCGTTTTATTTTTTTAAGAATTCGGTTTTAAGAATTTTACGCCGATTTAATGCCGAGTCACAATAAGTGAAGATATATAGTTACTCACCCTTCTGGTGATCCTTACACGTATATTTACTGGTCCAGTCAACAGTATGTTAACACAATTTGCAGAAGACTTGATCGCCTGACAGGTAATAATCACTGGGAAACTGCTCTGTCCTGTACTTTAAAGTTAAATGGAAGTTTCGGTGCATTTTTTCCAACTTAGCTGGTGTCTCAGGCGGCCGCTTCGACATGTTTGAGGGGGGAGGGGAGGAGGGGAAGTGAAGCCACATGGTCCCCAGCTTTAAAGTAACCCCCTCGGGACATTTTCCCGAAAAACATGTTCCTTCTTTATTCAAAAAAAACTTTGACGTAAAATGTCGGCCATTTCCCTGATATACCGCGTTTATATCACTCCGCCATGCACGTGCAATTCTGCGATCCAGTAATGGTGGATTTTTAGGCGCCCTGTACCCCTGCATACAACCGTCACCAACACGCTGTTCTTCAGAGGTGCCCCATATCTCCTGAAGTTACTATTTTAACTATTTTAGAGGCAGACCTTATCACAGGATGGTCGTGGTTCTCAAAAAAACATGATAATATGGCTAGCATTAGTTATAATACCTAGCTAATGAGCTAGCTGTGTTACTTAAGAGACGGAAAAGGAGGAAATTAATTACAGACACGCACACAAACTTGTGACTAATAGAATTATTTGACACAGTACAGAAAAAACATATTAATTTACTTACTTTGTCAGATATTCCGTTTGAGAAAGGGAGCTTCTCAGAATCCAGAATGTTCGATGACCTTCGCCGTAACGTTCCTGATTAAGGGCGGGCCTTATAATTTCCCACAACCCACCACACAGAATTATCCAATGGCACGTCATTAAATTGGTTATGTCACTTCCAGTGTTGATTAAACTTGTTTCTATTGCGTTTATTTTTTCGATCAAATCACTTTCAGTCAACTCAAAGCAATTACATAAATTATACATTCATTTTGAACATGTTACATCTACTCAATTAAACTATGTTCACATTAAGAATGTGATTTTTTTTGTTATATAAACTCATTTAATCTTAGTAAATTCAAAGATTCGCCAATTGCCTTTCTTTCAGTGCAGCTGCTCTTCTTGTCTTACTGTGTCTTATGGTTGATTACTTTAATACCAGAGGTCCCACATCTTTAAAAGGGTATACTTTTACTTTCTAAAGTTCTCAAATTCTGTATGGCACTTTACCTGAGTCAGGATAAAAAAATGATTTCTACTATTTGTTTTTGGAAGATCATCTTATTTAGGCACTAACAATGTGTGTGATTTCTGTGCCAAATTAGTTTTCTTTGTTTGGGCATAAATTACCTTAAATTGTTTCAATTTTGATTTTAATATTGTGGAACAACCCTGACACAGTGATGGTGTAGTTATTACTCCTGGGAGTTTAATAAATGTTGATGCAAATCAAACAGTGTTGTGATTTCAGTAGAGTCTGTCAAGATGTATTGTCTTAGAGTAAGATTTGTTTTTAAGTTTATGGGTTTTTAATAATGTAGATTTAATATAGATTTAGGCTTATTTCAAGATAAATTAACCTATATCAAGATTTCTTGTAATCATACTGCACTAATACTGAGTGATATTTACCTAAATTTGTTATATTTTTCTTGATTTTAAACCTTTATTTGCTACAAATAAGAAAATGTTAATATTGAAAAGAATTATTTGCTTAGATTAAGTAATTTTCACTTATAATTGGGCAGTATTAAGCTTGATTTCAAGTATTTTGAACTAAAAATTGGCATTTTCAGCTTATTTCAATGTTTTGGACACTTCCAGGGACAACTTATTTCTAGATTTAAAAAACTTATTTGAAGATTATCAAGTCAAATTTACTTGCTGCATGGACAGATAATTTCACTAGTTTTAAGTAAAATTTGTCTCAAATTTAGTATTTATATCTTATATTTGGGCTACTCTTTTTGCAGTGTATAGAAAAATACACTTATGTTGAGTGTAAAAACACTAATTTTAAGGTTTTTCTGGATTCATTGAGGCTAGATATTTTTACTTGTTTTTGAAAGTCTTGTCAAGCCAAATTTTCTTGTTCTGTTGGCAGATAATTTTGCTTATTTTAAGTAGTAAAACTCCAATTTTTGTATTTTTTTTTCTTGTTTTTGAAGGCTGGCTTTTTGCAGTGCAGAAGGAGCAACAAAAGAGACTGGACTGGTAAGTCAACAAACTCTACATGGTACACAGTTATATGACTCAAACTGCAGCAGAGAATAAAGAACACATATCTCAGAGGATTAAAGAATACGATCAACTGGAACTTACTACATGTGACTACAGCATTCTGGATACGGAACAGCACATTGACCCAGACATTAATTTTTTTTCTTCTAGTAACAATACATGCCATTACTACAGTGATCAATACAACTGTAACATTAACTTAGATGACAAGTTGTCAATTATCCACTTGAACAGCAGAAGTCTGTTTTCAAACTTTGGCAATATCAAAGATTATCTTCATTCATTTTCACATCCATTTAGCATTATTGCAATCTCAGAAACTTGGATTAACAAGGACAGAATTCACTGTATAAGAACTTTATGAGACAGAGAACTGAAATGGCACAAAAAATAAAAATATAAAAACAAGTTAACTGCTATTATGAGTGTGCAAAACAATATTACCAGAATGAATTTGATGAAAATAAAAACAATATTAAAGAGATTTGGAATACTCTAAACAAAATCCTTAGAGAGGGGGCCAAACAAAACAATTTGCCTAAATATCTTATGATAAATGATTCTAAGAACTGTAATTTGGAGGAGATGGCAAACAGCTTTAATCATTTTTTTGTTAATGTAGGCTCTGATCTTGCTAAAGAAATATCTGATACACGGCCAGATAATGAGCAAATGAAAAACTTCTGTGGAATAACCCCTGCTCAATGTTCATCAACAAGGTGGAGGAAACTGAAATTATTGAAATATTGAACAAATGTAAAAACAAAAAAATCTACTGACTTTAATGACATTGACATGTCATTACTTAAGGTGCTTGTTGAAGTGATTTCAAAGCCACTTACACATATATGTAACTTATCTTTCCAAACCGGTTCATTTCCTGATCAAATGAAAATTGCTGAAGTCATTCCATTGTATAAATCTGGGAGCAAACACAGCCTCACCAACTACAGAGCAGTTTCACTCCTCCCTCAATTCTCTAAGATACTGGAGAAACTTTTCAATAAGACTTGATGGATTCATAGAAAAACACAACTTACTTTTAGAGAGTCAGTATGGGTTCAGATCTAAAAGATCAACCTCACATGCAATAATACAATCAACAGAGGAAATTGCTAAGGCAATAGATAAAAAGCAATATGTGATCAGAGTATTTATTGATTTGAAAAAAGCATTTGATACAATCAACCATAAGTTACTATAAACTGGAGAGATATGGAATCAGAGGCATCGTATTAGACTGGATCAAAGCTATTTGAATGGCAGAAAGCAGTTTGTGAAGCTGGGTAACCATTGCTCAACTTGCTTGGACATTGCTTGTGGTGTCCCACAGGGTTCAATATTGGGACCCAAACTGTTTATTCTTTACATTAATGAAATCTGTCAAGTTTCTGATCTGATGAAGCTCATTATTTTTGCTGATGATACTAGTATCTTTTGTTCCAGTAATAATTTGAATCAGTTACAGAAGATAATCAACAATGAACTGAAGAAACTAAAAGCATGGTTTGATTATAATAAGTTATCTTGAAATGCGAGCAAGACAAAATTTATGTTATTTGGGAATCACAGAGTTAACATGCAGGTCCAGATAGAAATAGATGGGGTTGAGATTGAAAGGGTGCATGAAAACAGATTTCTAGGGGTGGTCATGGATGACAAGCTTAGCTGGAAATCACACATTAAACATGTACAGTCCAAAGTTTCAAAAAGCATGGCAGTTATAAACAAGGTAAAACATATCATGGATTCCAAGTCACTTCACACTCTTTACTGTTCTTTAGTTCTGCCATACTTCATGTACTGTGCTGAGGTTTGGGGAAATAACTACAAAACTACATTACAGTCACTAATCACTTTACAGAAGAAAGCAATAAGAACCATACATAAGGTCGGCTATAAGGAACATACCCACCAGCTATTTCTAAAGTCAAGATTACTAAAATTCCTCCACATTGTTTCTTACCAGACGGCAATAATAATGCACAAGGCCAGAAACAATCAACTACCAGAAAACATTCAAAGTCTGTTTAGTAACTGTGAAGGAGGTTACAATCTGAGAGGTGAAGACAACTTTAAACTATTAAGTAGATGCACAAACATTAAACGCTTCTGTGTATCTGGTATCGGGGTGAGCATATGGAACAGTTTAAGTGAGGAAATGAAGAAATATTCAAGTAAAAACAAGTTTAAAAAAATGTACAAAATGATTTTTGCAAGATACCATAATGAAGAGAATTAAGAGTCTGAAAATATTATATGGTTATTATTAGAAATAATGATGGTATGAGTATTCTGTATATCTGTGTGATATAATTACTATTGTGAATGGAAGTTTTCTGTTGCAATGTCCAAGCATGAAATAAGTTGTCTATGAGTATATGAACAGTAAGGGCATAACATCTACATTTGTTTGTGAATTACTGTTTGGTCAAGGGATGGGAATTAATAAGTTTTTACTTCATCCCAGTCCTTTTGAATATGTGATTAGATAATGTCTGTTTGTTTTGTTTGTATTTTTTTTCTGTCTTTGACAGTGATTTTACTTAAACCTCATGTTCGAAATAAATTTCAATCAATCAAAAAAGTGGGCCAAGTGGAGGATGGAGAGGCGTGATTAAAGTCCCCAGAGATGAGGAGGAGGGCCTGAGGGTGTTTGGTCTGTAGACTGCAGAGTGCAGGGTCTCACATGCAAAGGCTGATTATTACAGTTGGCCTGACACAGGCAGTCTAATGCAGCACCATTCTTTAACAGTTACTATGGCAACGAGGGGGAGGAGGCAGAACATGTTCCTTTGATTTTCCCTTGCTGCTGATTGGACCTCTGGATCAAAGGACGTTCCTCTGATGCTGCTTTGGTGATTCCATCAGTCCATATATGGACATAGATTCTGATATGTCTATATCAGTAATATCAGGATTGTGCAGACTTAATTCAACATCAGAGCAAGAACAATGAACAACACAGAGGCAAGTACACAGACCAACATTTTGGTCAACAAGGACCTACTCAGGCGTCCGCCTGACATCCATACAGTGGCTTAATCTAGAGGCTGGATCACTGGACTCGAGAACAAAACCCAAACTGACGGAGATGTGTTTGGAATTAATCGATGTTGCAGCAACACACATCTTTGAGCTCTTGCAGTGTGAGAGTGATGGTGCGAGCATTATGTTTGTGCCAAAGGACCAGGTGTCTAAGTGTCTTGGACACATGGGAAGCATCATAGCACAGACATTGGCTGAGAAGATGGGTGTTAAGGGTGACATCCAGAGCTCGAGCACACAGATACTGACAGAGCTCACAGTTGATGAGGTTACAAAGAAGGTGAACAACTAGCTCTCTAGCTTGGAGGAGTATGAGAAAGCTTTTCCCCGGAGTGTGAGGATCATCGCACAAAACATGTGGCAAGTACTTTGTAACATTATGCCCAGGATACCAAAGTCCATGAAATCCAGGAAAGTGACCCTGGTTAATGAGTTTTGAATGCACTTCTAATGAGGAAGTCCTCCTCATTAGACGTGCATCTTGTTGCCAGAATAATAATACTGTAAAATTTAAATCAACCCCTTTATAGTGTACCAAATGAAGAAAGTCCTACATCTCTCACAGATACTGAGGACAGACACTCTTCACAGACTGAGATCTGCTTGGTACCTTATGAAGATAGTCCTACATCTGTCACAGATACTGAGGATGACAGACACTCTTCACTCATCACAGATGGAGATCTGCTTGGTACCTTATGAAGATAGTCCTACATCTGTCACAGATACTGAGTACAGACACTCTTCACAGATGGAGATCTGCTTGGTAACTAATGAAGATAGTCCTACATATGTCACAGATACTGAGGATGACAGACACTCTTCACTCATCACAGACGGAGATCTGCTTGGTAACTAATGAAGATAGTCCTACATCTGTCACAGATACTGAGGATGACAGACACTCTTCACTCTTCACAGATGGAGATCTGCTTGGTACCTAATGAAGATAGTCCTACATCAGTCACAGATACTGAGGATGACAGACACTCTTCACAGATGGAGATCTGCTTGGTACCTTATGAAGATAGTCCTACATCTGTCACAGATACTAAGGGCAGACACTCTTCACAGACGGAGATCTGCTTGGTACCTAATGAAGATAGTCCGACATATGTCACAGATACTGAGGATGACAGACACTCTTCACAGATGGAGATCTGCTTGGTACCTTATGAAGATAGTCCTACATCAGTCACAGATACTGAGGATGAGAGACACTCTTCACAGATGGAGATCTGCTTGGTACCTAAGGAAGATAGTCCTACATCTGTCACAGATACTGAGGATGACAGACACTCTTCACTCTTCACAGATGGAGATCTGCTTGGTACCTTATGAAGATAGTCCGACATATGTCACAGATACTGAGGATGACAGACACTCTTCGCAGATAGAGATCTGCTTGGTACCTACTGAAGATAGTCCTACATCTGTCACAGATACTGACGACAGCCACTCTTTACTGACGGAGATCTGCTTGGTACCTACTGAAGATAGTCCTACATCTGTCACAGATACTGAGGACAGACATTCTTCAAAGACGGAGATCTGCTTGGTACCAAATGCCAAGATACTGTCTGTCCTCAGTATCTGTGACAGTTGTCGGACTCTACATCTGTCACAGAT
The DNA here is from genome assembly GCA_036419115.1 of Scarus forsteni. Lineage (NCBI taxonomy): Eukaryota > Metazoa > Chordata > Actinopteri > Labriformes > Labridae > Scarus > Scarus forsteni. The sequence goes on along the minus strand of JAZDUH010000488.1, from coordinate 284,795 downwards.
ACTGAGGACAGACACTCTTCACAGACGGAGGTCTGCTTCGTACCTAACAAAGTTAGTCCTACATCTGTCACAGATACTGAGGATGACAGACACTCTTCACAGACGGAGGTCTGCTTGGTACCTACTGAAGATAGTCCTACACCTGTCACAGATACTAAGGACAGACACTCTTCACAGATGGAGATCTGCTTGGCACCTAATGAAGATAGTCCTGCATCTGTCACGGATACTGAGGACAGACACTCTTTACTGACGGAGATCTGCTTGGTACCTAATGAATATAGTCCTACATCTGTCACAGATACTAGGGATGACAGACACTCTTCACAGACGGAGATCTGCTTGGTACCTTGTGAAGATAGTCCTACATCTGTCACAGATACTAAGGACAGACACTCTTCACAGATGGAGATCTGCTTGGCACCTAATGAATATAGTCCTACATCAGTCACAGATACTAGGGATGACAGACACTCTTCACAGACGGAGATCTGCTTGGTACCTTGTGAAGATAGTCCTACATCTGTCACAGATATTGAGGACATACACTCCTTACTGAAGAAGATCTGCTTGGTAACTAATGAAGGTAGTCCAAAATTGAATTAGTTCTTTCTTTTCCCATGCTGAACATGGGAAAAGCACCGTACAGTCCTGGTGAGTACAGTGTCCTCCTGTGAGGGAGCTGGAAAACACCCCCCTCACTGAGGTGACAAGTCTGTCATGTTGTGTTTAAGTGATTGTTATTTAGGATATGATTTTTGTTTGTTTGATTTTCAACAACCCCACTAATATCTCCTCTCTTCGAGGTTATCATCTGCGGGCGTTCACATGGAGTGCACACATGAGGATGCAGCAAACAGGTTCCAGCAGTGGCAAATCACCTTGTTAGGCTGGGCTGATGATCAGGGAGGAGAGAGAGGGGGGAAGGGGGGAGTTATTTAGTTATGTTTAGCTTTAGTTTTGGATATTTTGGGTTATTTAGTTCCTTTTGTTAATGTGTATGTGTTTAGTCTTTTGTATGGGATTTATTTACTTGTATTTGGGGTAATTGGTGCAGGTTTGTCACTTGAGAGGTGAGAGTGAGGTGAAGATGCAGGTGAGAGGAGAAGGGCGGGGGGAGCAGGTGAGGAGCTGCTGCTTGGCCTTAAATGAAGGGCACCTGTGTGAGTTGAGGTTTGTTTGGTTCCCTGCAGACTGCTGCTCAGGGGAGGATAGGAAAGGGGACTTTTTTAATGAAATATGGACAAAATAAATGATATTCAGAGCTCTGGACCTGCTGTCTGAACCTGTACGTTTTTTTCTTCACTTTCTGCTGGTTTCATCCTGATTAAGAGGTTATTTTTCAAAAGCAAAACATCACATTTGGTGTCAGAAGTGGGATGAGACGCGATCAGAGTGAAGAATTTCAGCTTTGCAGACAGCATGGGACCGAAAGCTCAAGCCAAAACTAAGAGGACAGAAGCTGTTGAAGATTGCCCGGATGAGGGTGCAGCAGAGGAGTCCAGAATCCTGAAGCCTAGGGAAGGGCACCAGGGGCCTGCAGACATGGATTCAATTACCAGCATGTTGCAACAATGTCTTCACTTTCAACATGACTTGAGTGAAAGGTGGGACAAAGAAGCAATCAAGCAGGACAGGAGGTGGCGGCAAATGCAGATGCAAGTCAACAATCTCAGAGATGAAATGGAGCAGCAGCAGCAGAGGGGAGAGAGCCATCCACAGCTGAGCATGCCACTGGCAGAGCGGATAGGGAGGAGCAGGTGGCCCAGCCCAGTGCCCGCAGTGAGTCAAGGGGTAGGAGCTGGGGGCAGGCAACAATTCCCCGGCTTGAGGAAGGGGATGATATTGAGCAGTACCTGACCACCTTTGAGCGCCTCGCAGTGGCCTACCAGTGGCCAGAAGGTGATTGGGCAGTATGGCTGGTTCCTCATCTGACTGGCAAGGCCCGAGCAGCTTATGTGGCCATTGCAGCAGAGGACACATTGGACTACAAGAGGGTCAAAGAAGCCATCCTTTCCAAGTATGAAATCAATGAAGACGTCTATCGGCAGAGGTTTAGAGAACATGACATTCGACCAAATGAGAATCCAAGAGAGTTCTACAATTGACTCAAAGACCTGTACAACAAATGGATCCAACCTGAGAAGAGGACAAAGGACCAGGTGGGAGAGATCTTGATTGTGGAGCAATTCTATCGCTCCCTGTCCATGGAGCTGAGAGTGTGGGTGAAGGAGAGGGGTCCAAAGACAGCACGAGAGGCAGCTCAGCTGGTGGAAACCTTTCTTGCAGCTCGGCGAGGGTCCAAGAGCTACAGATTCGAGTCTCCAAAGAAGTCCAGCCCAGTGCGGGGTAAGCCATGCGGATCGGGGGTTGGGGGTGGTCCTAGGGAACTAGACTCAGCTAGACTAGAGAAACCTGTAGTTCCTTTTAAACCAAAGTCAACTGCTAAGCCTGTATGCTTTTATTGTGGTCAGGAAGGGCATATCAAACCAGAATGCCCAGCTAGAAAAGCTACAGCTGCTTATTTCTGCACTGTCCCTCGTCCTAATCAGAATGAGAGTTGCATGGTAGGAAAACAGCAGGTCACCACTGTTAAAATTAATGGTAAACCAGCACATGCTCTACTTGATACTGGCAGTACCCAAACATTGATCCATCCTTCATTAGTTTCAAAGCAAATTGTCCTAGGGGAGCCAGAACTTAATATTTCCTGTGTACATGGGCACCGTCGATCTTATCCAACTACAGTGGTGTATCTGGAGGTTGCAGGGCAGACTTTCATAGTGTCAGTGGGGGTAATAGACAGCTTAGCTCATCAGGTCATCTTGGGGCAAGACATTCCAATCCTTCAGGAGTTGGTTCAGGCGTGTAGACCGGTTAACATTGTCACTAGGTCACAGAGACAGACCCAGGTTTTGGAGGAGGAGCAAGAGAGTGGAAGCCAATCAGGGTCAGCTGTAAAGGTTCAAGGGGTAGAGGAGTTAGTCTCCCAGCCAATAATACAGGGTGAGCCAGAAATAGGGAGTCCACAGTCAGCTGAGGAGGAGTTCAGTGTTTTCTCAGAGTTACCTTTCTTTAATGGGGATTTTGCAGATTGTTCCGTTAAAGTGAGGATAAGCCGTAGGCAGAGAAGGCTAGAGAAAATGGAAGGGACAGTCAGATCAGGTTCAGGGCTAGCAGAGCTAGAACTCAGTGGAGAAGTCGCAGGTTGCAATTTTTTACAGCAGCAAGAGCAGGATGAATCGTTGCAGGACTTCTTTAAGCAAGCAAAAATAGTGCAGCTGGGACAGGTAGCCGGAGTGGGGTTTTTTCTCAGGGGCCAGGTACTGTACTACAAGGCTGATCTAGATGACAGGGAAAGGCTAGTGGTTCCACAGGGGCTTCGGGAACAGGTGCTCGAGCTGGGCCACAGCATTCCGTGGGCAGGTCATCTAGGGGCCAAGAAGACCTTGGACAGGATTTCATGCCGGTTTTATTGGCCGGGGTTAAGCTCACAAGTACAGGAGTATTGTCAGACCTGTTCAGTATGTCAACTAACGGGGGATAAGAGGGTGCCCAAATACCCATTACAACCTCTTCCAGTCATTGATGTTCCATTTAGTCGAATAGCTATGGACGTCGTTGGACCATTAGAGAGAACACAGTCAGGACATCGTTATATACTTGTAGTCTGTGATTACAGTACCAGATATCCTGAGGCATTTCCACTAAGAGATATTACTGCTAAACAAATAGCATATGCGTTGCTGCAGCTTTTCTCAAGAGCAGGCATCCCATCTGAGATCTTAACAGATCAGGGCACAAACTTTCTTTCAAATACACTCAAACAGGTGTACAGGCTCTTGGGCATTAGGAGTATTCGGACCACCCCTTACCACCCAGAGACGGATGGCCTGGTGGAGAGATACAATCGAACTCTTAAAAAGCATGCTGAAGAAGTTCATCTCCACTAATGCAAAAGACTGGGATAAGTGGCTCCCGTATCTCCTGTTTGCTTACAGGGAGGTGCCCCAAGCATCGACAGGCTTCTCACCTTTTGAGCTTCTCTATTGCAGGCAGGTGAGGGGTCCCCTTGATGTACTGCAGGATGCCTGGGTGGAACCCCAGGAGAAGACAACGAGTGTGTTGACATTTGTACTGGAAATGAGAGAGAAGATGGAGGAGACTACAAAGCTGGTAAAGAAAAACATGATGAAGGCACAAAAAGGACAGCAAACCTGGTATGACAGGGCAGCGAGAGAGAGATCCTTCAACCCAGGTCAATAGGTACTGCTTCTAATTCCAACAGTGGAGAACAAGCTGATGGCAAAATGGCAGGGGCCATATACTGTGCAGAGAAAGCTAAGTCCAACAACTTATGAGATCGAGATGCCAGAGAGGAGAAATCCAAAGCAGACGTTCCACATTAATCTGCTGAAGGAGTGGAAAACCCGGGAAATTCCACCCCAACAGCAGCTGTTTGTCCGAACTGTGGAAGAGGAAGATGATGTTGTTGGTGAGTTCACTCCTACTCGTCATAACTCTGCATCCCTTGATCTCTCTCATCTCTCTCCAACCCAGCAGCAGGAGCTACGAGCCATTGTGCCACCAAACCTGTTTCAGGAGAGACCAGGGGCGACCAATCTGGTGGAACATGATATACGTCTGAAAAACAGCACCCCTATCAGGCAAAAGATGTATCGCACCCCACAAAAGTTGGTTCCAGTGTTGGATGAGGAGGTGGCTGTCATGCTGGAGCTGGGAGTCATTGAGCCTTCGACCAGTGAGTGGAGCAATCCTATTGTGCTGGTAATCAAGAAAGATGGGAGCATCAGATTCTGCATTGACTTTCGGAAGGTAAACGCACAATCTGAATTTGATGCCTATCCTCTGCCGAGACTAGAGGACCTCATTGAAAGGGTAGGCCAAGCCAAGTTCATTACAACTCTGGATCTGTGTAAGGGCTATTGGCAGGTGCCACTGTCTGATGCTGCTAAGCCTCTCACTGCTTTCAGAACACCACAGGGACTCTGGCAGTTCACCAAGATGCCGTTTGGTCTCCACGGGGCTCCTGCAACCTTCCAGAGGTTGATGAATCAAGTGCTGGCAGGTATGGAGTCATGTGCAGCAGCCTACCTCAATGATATTGTGATCTATAGCACCTCCTGGAGGGACCATCTGAGCCATCTGAAAGTGGTGCTTGAGAAAATCAAGGAGGCAGGCCTTACCATCAACCCTCAGAAGTGCGCAATAGCTAAGCAGGAGACACAGTATCTGGGCTACATCCTGGGAGGCGGAGTAATCAAGCCAGTGCAGGACAAGGTGGAGGCAATCCGAGCAAGGGAGAGGCCAACAACCAGAAAGCAGGTGAAGTCCTTCTTGGGTCTGGTGGGCTGGTACCGGCGCTTCATCCGTGACTTTTCTGCAAGGGCGGCACCTTTAATGGACCTCACCAGCACAGTGAAAACCAAGGTGGAGTGGGGTGAGGAGCAAGAGAAGGCCTTCCAGGACCTGAAAGAGGCTCTGTGCCAGGACCCGGTGCTGCAGAGCCCCAACTTCAACTTACCCTTCACAGTTCAGACAGATGCATCTCATCGAGGAATAGGGGGAGTTCTTCTACAAGGAGAAGGAGAGGAGAGGAAACCGGTGGCCTACATCAGCAGGAAACTTTTTCCCAGGGAGACCAGATACTCTGCGGTGGAGCTGGAGTGTTTGGCCATTAAGTGGGCGATCGACACCTTCAAATACTACCTGAAGGGGAGAGAGTTCCAGCTGGAGACAGACCACAGAGCACTGCAATGGCTGGAGCAGATGAGAGACACCAACAGTCGCATCACCCGGTGGTTTCTGTCTCTGCAACCCTATCGGTTCTCCATCCACTACAGGCCAGGGAAACAGAACACTGTGGCTGACTTCTTGTCTCGCAACGTGGTTGGCGAGCCTGCCGGAGGGAAGGAGAAGTGTGAGGGAGCTGGAAAACACCCCCCTCACTGAGGTGACAAGTCTGTCATGTTATGCTTAAGTGATTGTTATTAAGGATATGATTTTTGTTTGTTTGATTTTCAACAACCCCACTAATATCTCCTCTCTTCAAGGTTGTCATCTGGGGGGGCGCGTTCACATGGAGTGCACACATGAGGATGCAGCAAACAGGTTCCAGCAGTGGCAAATCACCTTGTTAGGCTGGGCTGATGATCAGGGAGGAGAGAGGAGGGGGGAAGGGGGGAGTTATTTAGTTATGTTTAGCTTTAGTTTTGGATATTTTGGGTTATTTAGTTCCTTTTGTTAATGTGTATGTGTTTAGTCTTTTGTATGGGATTTATTTACTTGTATTTGGGGTAATTGGTGCAGGTTTGTCACTTGAGAGGTGAGAGTGAGGTGAAGATGCAGGTGAGAGGAGAAGGGCGGGGGGAGCAGGTGAGGAGCTGCTGCTCGGCCTTAAATGAAGGGCACCTGTGTGAGTTGAGGTGTGTTTGGTTCCCTGCAGACTGCTGCTCAGAGGAGGATTGGACTGGGGACTTTTTTAATGAAATATGGACAAAATAAATGATATTCAGAGCTCTGGACCTGCTGTCTGAACCTGTACGTTTTTTTCTTCACTTTCTGCTGGTTTCATCCTGATTAAGAGGTTATTTTTCAAAAGCAAAACCTCACACCTCCACACAGAAGTTAATGTAATCCGTTATACAGTCTGTGAGGTTGTCGATGTCCTCCCCGTGAGGATCACAGAACTCCTTCCACACAGTTGACTCAAAACCTTCCCGTCAGAGCCTTTTCAGTCTCCTCAGACCATCTCTTAACTGCGCGGGTCACAGCTGGCTGCCTGTGGAAAAGTGGTTTGTACATGGGCTGGAGATAAACCAGGTTGTGGTCTGATCTCCACAGGGGAGGGAGGGGTGATGACTTGTATGCATCCTTGGTGTTTGCATACAGTAAGTCCAGTATTTTATTGTCTCTGGTGTGGCAGGTGACATACTGGGTGAAAGTGGGCAAAGTGGAGGATGGAGAGGTGTGATTAAAGTCCCCAGAGATGAGGAGGAGGGCCTGAGGGTGTTTGGTCTGTAGCCAGCTGACTGCAGAGTGCAGGGTCTCACATGCAAAGGCTGATTATTACAGTTGGCCTGACACAGGCAGACTAATGCAGCACCATTCTTTAACAGTTACTATGGCAACGAGGGGGAGGAGGCAGAACATGTTCCTTTGATCTTCCCTTGCTGCTGATTGGACCTCTGGATCAAAGGACGTTCCTCTGGTGCTGCTTTGGTGATTCCATCAGTCCATATATGGACATAGACTCTGATATGTCTATATAAGTAAGATCAGGATTGTGCAGACTTAATTCAACATCAGAGCAAGAACAATGAACAACACAGAGGCAAGTACACAGACCAACATTTTGGTCAACAAGGACCTACTCAGGCGTCCGCCTGACATCCATGCAGTGGCTTAATCTAGAGGCTGGATCACTGGACCCGAGAACAAAACCCAAACTGACGGAGATGTGTTTGGAATTAATCGATGTTGCAGCAACACACATCTTTGAGCTCTTGCAGTGTGAGAGTGATGGTGCGAGCATTATGTTTGTGCCAAAGGACCAGGTGTCTAAGTGTCTTGGAGACATGGGCAGCCTCATAGCACAGACATTGGCTGAGAAGATGGGTGTTAAGGGTGACATCCAGAGCTCGAGCACACAGATACTAACAGAGCTCATAGTTGAGGAGGTTACAGAGAAGGTGAACAACGAGCTCTCTAGCCTGGAGGAGTGTGAGAAAGCTTTTCCCCGGAGTGTGAGGATCATCGCACAACACATGTGGCAAGTACTTTGTAACATTATGCCCAGGACACCAAAGTCCATGAAATCCAGGAAAGTGACCCTGGTTAATGAGTTTGGATACACTTCTAAGAAGGAAGTCCTCCTCATTAGACGTGCATCTTTTTGCCAGTATAATACTGTAAAATTTAAAGCAACCCCTTTATAGTGTACCAAATGAAGAAAGTCCTACATCTGTCACAGATAATGAGGACAGACACTCTTCACAGACAGAGATCTGCTTGGTACCTAATGAAGATAGTCCTATATCTTTCACAGATACTGAGGATGACAGACACTCTTCACAGAAGGAGATCTCCTTGGTAACTAATGAATATAGTCCTACATCTGTCACAGATAATGAGGACGGACACTCTTCACAGATGGAGATCTGCTTGGTACCTTATGAAGATAGTCCTACATCTGTCACAGATACTAATCACAGACACTCATCACAGATGGAGATCTGCTTGGTACCTTATGAAGATAGTCCTACATCTGTCACAGATACTAAGGACAGACACTCTTCACAGACGGAGATCTGCGTGGTACCTAACGAAGATAGTCCAACATCTGTCACAGATACTAAGGATGACAGACACTCTTCGCAGATATAGATCTGCTTGGTACCTACTGAAGATAGTCCAACATCTGTCACAGATACTAAGGAGAGACACTCTAAACAGATGGAGATCTGCTTGGTACCTACTGAAGATAGTCCTACATCTGTCACAGATACTAAGCACGACAGACACTCTTCACAGACGGAGATCTGCTTGGTACCTAATGAAAATAGTCCTACATTTGTCACAGATACTGAGGATGACTGAAACTCTTCACAGATGGAGATCTGCTTGGTACCTTATGAAGATAGTCCTACATCTGTCACAGATACTGAGGATGACTGAAACTCTTCACAGATGGAGATCTGCTTGGTACCTACTGAAGATAGTCCTACATCTGTCACAGATACTAAGGATGACAGACACTCTTCACAGACGGGAGATCTGCTTGGTAACTTGTTAAGACAGTCCTACATCTGTCACAGATACTGAGGACAGACACTCTTCACAGACAGAGATCTGCTTGGTACCTAACAAAGTTAGTCCTACATCTGTCCCAGATACTGAGAATGACAGACACTCTTCATGGATGGAGATCTGCTTGGTACCTAATGAAGATAGTCCTTCATCTGTCACAGCTACTGAGGATGACTGAAACTCTTCACAGATGGAGATCTGCTTGGTACCTTATGAAGATAGTCCTACATCTGTCACAGATACTGAGGATGACAGACACTCTTCACAGAGGGAGATCTGTGTGGTACCTAATGAAGATAGTCCAACATCTGTCACAGATACTGAGGATGACAGACACTCTTCACAGACGGGAGATCTGCTTGGTACCTACTGAAGATAGTCGAACATCTGTCACAGATACTGAGGATGACTGACACTCTTCGCAGATGGAGAGATAGTCCTACATCTGTCACAGATACTAAGGACAGACACTCTTCACAGACGGAGATCTGCTTGGTACCTTATGAAGATAGTCCTACATCTGTCACAGATACTGAGGATGACTGAAACTCTTCGCAGATGGAGAGATAGTCCTACATCTGTCACAGATACTAAGGACAGACACTCTTCACAGACGGATATCTGCTTGGTACCTAATGAAGATAGTCCTACATTTGTCACAGATACTGAGGATTACTGACACTCTTCACAGATGGAGATCTGCTTGGTACCTAATGAAGATAGTCCTACATCTGTCACAGATACTGAGGACACACACTCTTCACTGAAGAAGATCTGCTTGGTAACTAATGAAGGTAGTCCAAAATTGAATTAGTTCTTTCTTTTCCCATGCTGAACATGGGAAAAGCACCGTACAGTCCTGGTGAGTACAGTGTCATCCACACAGAAGTTAATGTAATCCGTTATACAGCCTGTGAGGTTGTCGATGTCCTCCCCGTGAGGATCACAGAACTTCTTCCACACAGTTGACTCAAAACCTTCCCGTCAGAGCCTCTTCAGTCTCCTCAGAATATCTCTTAACCGCGCGGGTCACAGCTGGCTGCCTGTGGAAAAGTGTTTTGTACACGGCCTGGAGATAAACCAGGTTGTGGTCTGATCTCCACAGGGGAGGGAGGGGTGATGACTTGTATGCATCCTTGGTGTTTACATACAGTAAGTCCAGTATTTTATTGTCTCTGGTGTGGCAGGTGACATACTGGGTGAAAGTGGGCAAAGTGGAGGATGGAGAGGTGTGAATAAAGTCCCCAGAGATGAGCAGGAGGGCCTGAGGGTGTTTGGTCTGTAGCCAGCTGACTGCAGAGTGCAGGGTCTCACATGCAAAGGCTGATTATTACAGTTGGCCTGACACAGGCAGACTAATGCAGCACCATTCTTTAACAGTTACTATGGCAACGAGGGGGAGGAGGCAGAACATGTTCCTTTGATCTTCCCTTGCTGCTGATTGGACCTCTGGATCAAAGGACGTTCCTCTGGTGCTGCTTTGGTGATTCCATCAGTCCATATATGGACATAGACTCTGATATGTCTATATAAGTAAGATCAGGATTGTGCAGACTTAATTCAACATCAGAACAAGAACAATGAACAACACAGAGGCAAGTACACAGACCAACATTTTGGTCAACAAGGACATACTCAGGCGTCCGCCTGACATCCATGCAGTGGCTTAATCTAGAGGCTGGATCACTGGACCCGAGAACAAAACCCAAACTGACGGAGATGTGTTTGGAATTAATCGATGTTGCAGCAACACACATCTTTGAGCTCTTGCAGTGTGAGAGTGATGGTGCGAGCATTATGTTTGTGCCAAAGGACCAGGTGTCTAAGTGTCTTGGAGACATGGGCAGCATCATAGCACAGACATTGGCTGAGAAGATGGGTGTTAAGGGTGACATCCAGAGCTCGAGCACACAGATACTGACAGAGCTCATAGTTGATGAGGTTACAGAAGGTGAACAACTAGCTCTCTAGCTTGGAGGAGTGTGAGAAAGCTTTTCCCCGGAGTGTGAGGATCATCGCACAAAACACGTGGCAAGTACTTTGTAACATTATGCCCAGGATACCAAAGTCCATGAAATCCAGGAAAGTGACCCTGGTTAATGAGTTTGAATGCACTTCTAATGAGGAAGTCCTCCTCATTAGACATGCATCTTGTTGCCAGAATAATAATACTGTAAAATTTCAAGGAACCCCTTTATAGTGTACCAAATGAAGAAAGTCCTACGTCTGTCGCAGATACTGAGGACAGACACTCTTCACAGACAGAGATCTGCTTGGTACCTAATGAAGATAGTCCTTCATCTGTCACAGATACTGAGGACAGACACTCTTCACAGAGGGAGGTCTGCTTGGTACCTAATGACGATAGTCCTACATCTGTCACAGATACTGAGTGCAGACACCCTTCACAGACGGAGGTCTGCTTGGTAACTTATGAAGACAGTCCTACATCTGTCACAGATACTGAGGACAGACACTCTTTACAGACGGGAGATCTGCTTCGTACCTAATGAAGATAGTCCTACATCAGTCACAGATACTAAGGATGACTAACACTATTCACATATGGAGATCTGCTTGGTACCTACTGAAGATAGTCCTGCATCTGTCACAGATACTGAGGATGACTGAAACTCTTCACAGACGGAGATCTGCTTGGTACCTACTGAAGATAGTCCTGCATCTGTCACAGATACTGAGTGCAGACACTCTTCACAGACGGAGGTCTGCTTGGTAACTTATGAAGACAGTCCTACATCTGTCACAGATACTGAGGACAGACACTCTTCACAGACGGAGATCTGCTTGGTACCTACTGAAGATAGTCCTGCATCTGTCACAGATACTAGGGATGACAGACACTCTACACAGATGGAGATCTGCTTGGTACCTGATGAAGATAGTCCTACATTTGTCACAGATATTGAGGATGACTGAAACTCTTCACAGACGGAGATCTGCTTGGTACCTAATGAAGAGTGTCAGTCATCTGTCACAGATACTTATATAGACATATCAGAGTCTATGTCCATATATGGACTGATGGAATCACCAAAGCAGCACCAGAGGAACGTCCTTTGATCCAGAGGTCCAATCAGCAGCAAGGGAAGATCAGAGGAACATGTTCTGCCTCCTCCCCCTCGTTGCCATAGTAACTGTTAAAGTATGGTGCTGCATTAGTCTGCCTGTGTCAGGCCAACTGTAATAATCAGCCTTTGCATGTGAGACCCTGCACTCTGCAGTCAGCTGGCTACAGACCAAACACCCTCAGGCCCGCCTCCTCAACTCTGTGGACTTTGATCACACCTCTCCATCCTCCACTTTGCCCACTTTCACCCAGTATGTCACCTGCCACACCAGAGACAATAAAATACTGGACTTACTGTATGCAAACACCAAGGATGCATACAAGTCATCACCCCTCCCTCCCCTGTGGAGATCAGACCACAACCTGGTTTATCTCCAGCCCGTGTACAAACCACTTTTCCACAGGCAGCCAGCTGTTACCTGCACAGTTAAGAGATGGTCTGAGGAGACTGAAGAGGCTCTTAGGGACTGTTTTGAGTCAACTGTGTGGAAGGACTTCTGTGATCCTCACGGGGAGGACATCGACAACCTCACAGACTGTATAACGGATTACATTAACTTCTGTGTGGAGGACACTGTACTCACCAGGACTGTACGGTGCTTTTCCCATGTTCAGCATGGGAAAAGAAAGAACTAATTGAATTTTGGACTACCTTCATTAGTTACCAAGCAGATCTTCTTCAGTGAAGAGTGTGTGTCCTCAGTATCTGTGACAGATGTAGGACTATCTTCAGTAGGTACCAAGCAGACCTCCGTCTATAAAGTGTGTCTTTCATCTTCAGAATCTGTGACAGATGTAGGACTATCTTCATGAGGTACCAAGCAGATCTCCATCTGTGAAGACTGTCTGTCATCCTCAGTATCTGTGACAGATGTAGGTCTATCTTCAGTAGGTACCAAGCAGACCTCCGTCTATAAAGTGTGTCTTTCATCTTCAGAATCTGTGACAGATGTAGGACTATCTTCATGAGGTACCAAGCAGATCTCCATCTGTGAAGACTGTCTGTCATCCTCAGTATCTGTGACAGATGTAGGTCTATCTTCAGTAGGTACCAAGCAGACCTCCGTCTATAAAGAGTGTCTTTCATCTTCAGAATCTGTGACAGATGTAGGACTATCTTCATTAGATACCAAGCAGATCTCCGTCTGTGAAGATTGAAGAGTGTCTGTCAACCTCAGTATCTGTGACATATGTCGGACTATCTTCATTAGTTACCAAGCAGATCTCCGTCTGTGAAGAGTGTCTGTCATCCTTAGTATCTGTGACAGATGTAGGACTAACTTTGTTAGGTACCAAGCAGACCCCCGTCTGTGAATACTGTCTGTCATCCTCAGTATCTGTGACAGATGTAGGTCTATCTTCAGTAGGTACCAAGCAGACCTCCGTCTATAAAGAGTGTCTTTCATCTTCAGAATCTGTGACAGATGTAGGACTATCTTCATTAGTTACCAAGCAGATCTCCGTCTGTGAAGAGTGTCTGTCCTTAGTATCTGTGACAGATGTAGGACTATCTTCATTAGATACCAAGCAGATCTCCGTCTGTGAAGATTGAAGAGTGTCTGACAACCTCAGTATCTGTGACATATGTAGGACTATCTTCATTAGTTACCAAGCAGATCTCCCGTCTGTGAAGAGTGTCAGTGATCCTCAGTATCTGTGACAGATGTAGGACTATGTTGATTAGGTACCGAGCAGATCTCCATCTGGGAAGAGTTTCAGTCATCCTCAGTATCTGTGACATATATAGGACTATCTTCATTAGTTACCAAGCAGATCTCTGTCTGTGAAGAGTGTCTGTCCTCAGTATCTGTGACAAATGTAGGACTATCTTCATTAGGTACCAAGCAGATCTCTGTCTGTGAAGAGTGTCTGTCCTCAGTATCTGTGACAGATCTCAGACTTTCTTCATTTGGTACACTATAAAGGGGTTGCTTTAAATTTTACAGTATTATTATTCTGGCAACAAGATGCACGTCTAATGAGGAGGACTTCCTCATTCGACGTGCTTTCAAACTCATTAACCAGGGTCACTTTCCTGAATTTCATGGACTTTGGTATCCTGGGCATAATGTTACAAAGTACTTGCCACATGTGTTGTGCGATGATCCTCACACTACGGGGAAAAGCTTTCTCACACTCCTCCAAGCTAGAGAGATAGTTGTTCACCTGCTCTGTAACCTCATCAACTCTGAGCTCTGTCAGTATCTGTGTGCTCGAGCTCTTGACGTCACCCTTAACACCCATCTTCTCAGCCAATGTCTGTGCTATGATGCTGCCCATGTCTCCAAGACACTTAGACACCTGGTCCTTTGGCACAAACACAATGGTCGCACCATCACTCTCACACTGCAAGAGCTCAAAGATGTGTGTTGCTGCAACATCGTTTAATTCCAAGGCAAGGCAAGGCAAGGCAAGGCAAGTTTATTTGTAGAGCACAATTCATACACAAGGTAATTCAAAGTGCTTTACAGAACAAGAAAAATGCATTAAAATCACAGTACAAAGTAGAATCAACAATAATCATTATAAAATGACTTAAAAAAAAAAAAAGAAAAAAAATCACAATACAAAATAAAATCAATATTAATCATTATAAAATAAATTTAAAAAGAAGAGTGCAGATCAGATCCTTTCAGTCATATGCACAGTTAAACAGAGCTGTTTTGAGCCTAGATTTGAACATTGTCAGAGTAGAGGCCTGTCTCACATCTTTAGAAAGACTGTTCCAGATTTTAGCTGCATAAAACTGAAACCCTGATTCTCCATGTTTAGTCCTGACTTTCCGTACCAGCAGAAGGCCGGCCCCTGACGTCCTCAGAGTCCGAGATGGTTCATATGGCACTAACATGTCAGAGATGTACTTTGGTGCTAGGCCATGGAGAGACTTGTACACAAGCAGAGCTGCTTTTAAAATCTATTCTCTGAGCCACAGGAAGCCAGTGTAGGGACCTGAGCACAAGACTAATGTGTTCGTTCTTCCTGGTTCTGGTCAGGACCGAGCAGCAGCATTCTGGATGTACTGCAGCTGTGTTATGGCTCGCTTTGGAGAGGCCGGTGAGCAGGCCGTTACAGTAATCTAACCTACTAGAGACAAATGCATGGATAAGTATCTCTAGGTCAGGTTTAGACACTATACCTCTGATTTTGGCGATGTTTTTTAGATGGTAAAAGGCTGCTGATGTTATTGATTTTATATGGCTGCCAAAGTTCAAGTCTGAGTCCATCATTACCCTGAGATTTCTGACCTGATTTGTAGGTTTTAGAGAGAGAGACTGGAGGTGACTGCTGACACTTTCTCTTTGTTTCTGTGGACCAAACACGATGACTTCAGTCTTGTCTGAATTTAGCTGGAGAAAGTTGCTTTGCATCCACACACTGACCTGTTGGATGCAGTGACAGAGTGAATCCACTGGTCCATATTCACCTGCTGTCAGTGACACATAGATCTGAGTGTCATCTGCATAATTGTGGTAGGACACATTAGTACTTTGTATTAACTGGCCTAAAGGCAGCATGTAGAGACTGAATAGGAGGGGTCCTAGGATTGACACCTGGGGCACCCCACAAGTCAAGGCCATGTGGTCTGAGACACAGTTACCAATTTCTACAAAGTACTTCCTGTCTTCTAGATAGGACTTCAACCAATGTAGGGCAGTCCCTGAAATGCCCACCCAGTCCTTTAGTCTTTGAAAAAGGATCTCATGATCGACACTGTCAAAAGCAGTGCTCAGATCTAGCAGGAGTAAGACTGAGACTTTTCCTGGCCAGTGTTCAGGCGGATGTCATTTGTCACCTTGATAAGAGCGGTCTCAGTGCTGTGATGGGGTCTGAAACCTGACTGGAAAACATCGAATGAGTTGTTCTTTAGGAGAAAGTCAGTGAGCTGTTGGTAAACAACTTTTTCAAGGACTTTGCCTAAGAACGGCAGATTTGAGATGGGCCGGTAGTTGTTCAGTACTGTGGCATCAAGACTGCTCTTCTTTAGGAGAGGCTTTATGACCGCAGTTTTCAAGGCCTTTGGGAATGTTCCAGATTGTAGTGACATGTTAACTATCTGAGTGAGTGGAGGTAACAAACTGCTCAGCACAGACTTCAGAAATCTAGTAGGTAACACATCGAGGCAGCATGTGGATGACCTCAGACTGGTGATGATCTCTTGGACAGTTTTATCAGTTACAGGTGCAAAATGAGTCAACTCGAAGTGTTTAGGTGGCTGCAGGGTTGTTATTGGTGCTGTGGAATTGATGGAATTTTTAATAGTCTGAACCTTGTTGCAAAAGAAGACTGCAAACTCATTACACTTAGATGTGGAGATTAGTTCCAATGGCAGTTGAGCTGGAGGGTTTGTTAATCTGTTCACTGTTGCAAATAAGACACGCGAGTTGTTACTGCAGTTTCCAATAATTTCAGAAAAGTACATCTCCCTTGTTCTATGTAAGATCTGATTGAACATGTACAACTTTTCTTTATAAATTTTGTAATGAACATGGAGTTTTGACTTTCGCCATTTCTGCTTGGCCCTCCGGCACTCCCTTTTCTGTGCCCTGACCGAGTCGTCATTCCTCCATGGTGACTTCTGCTTATTTTTAACCATTTTAACTTTCACAGGGGCAATGGTGTCCAGAACATTCAAATCACTTGAAGTAACAGAGCTCAACAAATCATCAACATTAGAAAATGAGACATTTTCAAAGTTAATCATTTCCATGAACAGAGCACCTGTGCTGTTATTTATGTGTCTCCTCTGTACTACTGCAGGACCAGCCGGTGGTGTGGGAGAAACAGACAGGTCAAAGAAGACACAGAAATGATCAGACAGGGCAACATCAACCACATTGACATTTGAAATATTAACCCCTTTGTAATGAGCAGGTCCAGAGTGTGCTGCGCTCTGTTATGGGTGGGCTCACACACATGCTGAGTCAGGCCAAAGGTTTCAAGGACAGCACTGAGCTCTTTAGCATTTCTGTCACAGACATTATCCACATGTATACTAAAATCACCTGTAATGACCAAACTATCAAAGTCAGTGCATACAATTGAAAGCATCCCAGTAAAATCATCAATAAAACTTTTATAGTGTTGCGGGGGCTTGTATAGGACTATATCGAGTATGGACGGGGATAGTCTTATCTCCATTTTAAAGGACACATACTCAAATGATGAAAACACCCCAAATGACAACCTGTGCGTAACCATATGATCTCTAAATACTGCACAGACACCTCCACCCTTTTTGTTTTCTTGTGTTTCAGATTCAAATTTGAAGTTGGGTGGAGTTGATTCCATTAAAACTGCATTACCTGTGTTTTTGTCAAGCCATGTTTCAGTTAAAAACATAAAATCAAGTTTATAAGAAGTGATCAAATTATTAATTAAAAATGATTTGTTGGACAGGATCTAACATTGAGCACAGCAAGTTTCAGATTAGTTGCATTAGGACAGGATATTATCTTCTTACAAGGGATATGGATTAAATTTCTCTGATTGGACAATCTAACTGTCCTTCTGTAATCTAGTCTATGTGGTGTGACTGTAGATATGGCACTAGGGAAAATGATGTCTCACAGGGCCCCAGCTTGATATTACCTTTATCATGACTGTAAGTCCTGGGACAGCAGAGGCCCTGTTCATCCTGGCGCTTAGGGATACCAGCTCTGGGGGCAGGCAGGAGGACTAACAGGGAGGAGTTTGGGTGATGGACCAGATGAGAGCCGAGGGGAGGGGCTGGGGAGCTTGTGTTTGTGAGGGGGAGTCGAAGTTCCTGTCGAGAAACTTCAACAGAGGCACAATTTTATATGGAGAAGAGTCTCGAATAGCTAGTGACGGTCTTGACCTTGCTATATTGGGGTGAGGGGAACCATCTGGATCCCTGATTTGATCAGGCCTTCAAGATGGTTGGGAAGGCCCATGGGGGAAGGTGGGGATGAAAAGGAAAGGGACAAGTCTCTAGAGGGGGTAGATGTAGCAGGGGGGTCCCAGGGCTGGTCTGTGGATAGGGGAGGTGATAGGGGTGCTGCTGGGTCTGAAACTTCTGCTGGGGCCTTCATAGGCGAGTCCAAGGCCTGTGATGGGGTCCCGGGGGAAGGTGGAGCTGATGGTGGGCCTGGATCCTTTTGTGGGGCTGGTGGAGGCTGTTGTGGTGCAGCTGGTGCTGTATCCTTCACTGGGGGTGGTGGAGGTTGTTGCAGTGGAGGCTGTGGTGGCGGAGGCTGTTGCGGTGCAGGCTGTTGTGGTGCAGCTGGTGATGAAACTGCAGCAGGGATGCTTCTCTCATTCCTCCTTTCTCTCACTGGTTGCACAGGACCCTGTCCCGTCCCATCCTGATGCCTCAGAGCGTGGAGGAGGTGCTCCGTTAGCACTCTCCTCCCACCTCTGCACAGGTGTGGACCCCTTCCCTTGAACAGGTCCTCTCGTTTCCAGAAGAGATGAAAGTTCTCAATGTAGTGAAATCCTCTGTCGCACACTCTTTGGACAGCCATGTGTTCAGCTGAAGCAGCCGGCTGAACTTGTTTATCTTCCCGTCGATGTTTGGAAGAGGTCCACTGATGAATGTTTTGACCTCCACTTTATCAAGCTCCTTGAAGAACTTAGTGAAATCCCTTTTCAAGACTTCAGTCTGTTCCTTTCTGATGTCCACTGCACCCACGTGCACGATCAGCTGTTTGACTCCTCAGTGTGTTGACAAAGCTTTTGGGAGGAGTGTTGTTATCTCAGAGACGGTGGCACTGGGATAGCAGCATGTTTCGATTCTTGTATGGTTCAGGCCACTGATAGCACCGCCTCCTAGCAGCAGCGTATCTCTGACCTTGACGCTAGTCCAGATTGTCTGTCTGCCTGCTGTCTTTTGCCGACTTTTATGGCTTCCTGTTTAGTGAAAACAATCCGCTTTTCTCTGTTTGTAAGAATCATTGAATTCATTAAAATCAGTCTCTGACAGTGGCAAAAATCTGTTGGTGAGCTGTATTTCAGGTGATTTCCCGTTGGTATTAGCATTGTCTTTCATGGCTTTGTGCTGCTTTGGCTTAGCACCAAGTTCTCTCCAAGATGAGGCATTTTGGTCTTTACAGAGTTTTGGAAAAGACACAGTGTCACTCAGGTTTAAGATGAAAGCAGCGGGTTTGTCACCCTTTTTATTGAAAGTAACTGTGGACTTCTTACCGGATGTCACTGGAAGCGTCTTGTGAAGTCCTTTTTCTGATTCTAAAGCAAAAATCCATGCTTGTAGCTCATTCATTTCCTGTTGATATCTCCGACAGCGTCCACAGAAGGAATTTGTTTGGTTTCTTCCCCCAGACGTGTCGCAGGCTCGTCAGATCCGTTAAAAATCTTAAAATCTTCAAAATCTTGGTTTATGTAAAATAAGTCATGAAATGATGGATGTAGAGATTTCTTCAGTATTTGTAGAAGTAATAAAATGATTAAAATGATTAAAAAGCAGAGTTAAGAAGGAAGCAGGCTGGAGCAAGCAGGGAAGCGTCTGCACTCTTCAGAAGCAGGAAGCACTAACACATCTCCGTCAGTTTGGGTTTTGTTCTCGGGTCCAGTGATCCAGCCTCTAGATTAAGCCACTGCATGGATGTCAGGCGGACGCCTGAGTAGGTCCTTGTTGACCAAAATGTTGGTCAGAGTACTAGCCTCTGTGTTGTTCATTGTTCTTGCTCTGATGTTGAATTAAGTCTGCACAATCCTGATCTTACTTATATAGACATATCAGAGTCTATGTCCATATATGGACTTATGGAATCACCAAAGCAGCACCAGAGGAACGTCCTTTGATCCAGAGGTCCAATCAGCAGCAAGGGAAGATCAAAGGAACATGTTCTGCCTCCTCCCCCTCGTTGACATAGTAACTGTTAAAGAGTGGTGCTGCATTAGTCTGCCTGTGTCAGGCCAACTGTAATAATCAGCCTTTTCATGTGAGACCCTACACTCTGCAGTAAGCTGGCTACAGACCAAACACCCTCAGGGCCTCCTCCTCATCTCTGGGGACTTTAATCACACCTCTCCATCCTCCACTTTGCCCACTTTCACCCAGTATGTCACCTGCCACACCAGAGACAATAAAATACTGAACTTACTGTATGCAAACACCAAGGATGCATACAAGTCATCACCCCTCCCTCCCCTGTGGAGATCAGACCACAACCTGGTTTATCTCCAGCCCATGTAAAAAACCACTTTTCCACAGGCAGCCAGCTGTGACCCGCGCAGTTAAGAGATGATCTGAGGAGACTGAAAAGGCTCTGACGGGAAGGCTTTGAGTCAACTGTGTGGAAGGAGTTGTGTGATCCTCACGGGGAGGACATCGACAACCTCACAGACTGTATAACGGATTACATTGACTTCTGTGTGGAGGACACTGTACTCACCAGGACTGTACGGTGCTTTTCCCATGTTCAGCATGGGAAAAGAAAGAACTAATTCAATTTTGGACCACCTTCATTAGTTACCAAGCAGATCTTCTTCAATGAAGAGTGTGTGTCCTCAGTATCTGTGACAGATGTAAGACTATCTTCATAAGGTATGAAGCAGATCACCATCTGTGAAGAATGTCTGTCATCCTCAGTATCTGTGACAGATGAAGGACTGTCTTCAGTAGGTACCAAGCAGATCTCCATCTGGGAGGAGTGTCTATCCTCAGTATCTGTGACAGATGGACTATCTTCACAAGGTACCAAGCAGATCTCCATCTGTGAAGAGTGTCTGTCATCCTCAGTATCTGTGAAAGATGTAGGACTATCTTCATTAGGTACCAAGCAGATCTCCTTCTGTGAAGAGTGTCTGTCATCCTCAGTATTTAAGACAGATCTCAAACTGTCTTTATTAGGTACCAAGCAGAACTCTGTCTGTGAAGAGTTTCTGTCTTCAGTATCTGTGACAGATTTAGGACTAACTTTGTTAGGTACCAAGCAGACCTTCATCTCTGAAGAGTGTCTGTCATCCTCAGTATCTGTGACAGGTGTAGGACTGTCTTCATGAGTTACCAAGCAGATCTCCATCTGGGAAGAGTGTCTGTCATCCTCAGTATCTGTGAGAGATGCAGGACTATCTTCATTAGGTACGAAGCAGATCTCTGTTTGTGAAAAGTGTCTGTCCTCAGTATCTGTGACAGATGAAGGCCTATCTTCATTAGTTACCAAGCAGATCTCCGTCTGTGAAGAGTTTCAGTCATCCTCAATATCTGTGACAAATGTAGGACTATCTTCATCAGGTACCAAGCAGATCTCCATCTGTGTAGAGTGTCTGTCATCCTCAGTATCTGTGACAGATGTAGGACTATCTTCATTAGGTACCAAGCAGATCTCCGTCTGTGAAGAGTGTCTGTCCTCAGTATCTGTGACAGATGTAGGACTATCTTCATTAGGTACCAAGCAGACCTCCATCTGTAAAGAGTATCTGTCATCCTCAGTATCTGTGACAGATGACTGACACTCTTCATTAGGTACCAAGCAGACCTCCATCTGTGAAGAGTGTCTGTCCTCAGTATCTGTGACAGATGTAGTACTGTCTTCATTAGTTACCAAGCTGATCTCCGTCTGTGAAGAGTTTCTGTCCTCAGTATCTGTGACAGATGAAGGACTATCTTCATTAGTTACCAAGCAGACCTCCGTCTGTGAAGAGTGTCTGTCCTCAGTATCTGTGACAGATGCAGGACTATCTTCAGTAGGTACCAAGCAGATCTCCGTCTGTGAAGAGTGTCTGTCATCAGTATCTGTGACAGATTGAGAGTCCGACATCTGTCACAGATAATAAGGACATAAAGTACCTTGGCATTTGGTACCAAGCAGATCTCCATCTGCGAAGAGTGTCTGTCATCCTCAGTATCTGTGACAGATGTAGGACTATCTTCATTAGGTACCAAGCAGATCTCCGTCTGTGAAGAGTGTCCGTCCTCAGTATCTGTGACAGATGGAGGCCTATCTTCAGTAGGTACCAAGCAGATCTCCGTCTGTGAAGAGTGTCTGTCCTCAGTATCTGTGACAGATGTAGAGTCCGACATCTGTCACAGATAATAAGGACATAAAGTACCTTGGCATTTGGTACCAAGCAGATCTCCATCTGCGAAGAGTGTCTGTCATCCTCAGTATCTGTGACAGATGTAGGACTATCTTCATTAGGTACCAAGCAGATCTCCGTCTGTGAAGAGTGAAGAGTGAATAGTGTCTGTCAACCTCAGTATCTGTGACAGATGTAAGACTATCTTCATTAGTTACCAAGCAGATCTCCATCTGTGAAGAGTGTCTGTCCTCAGTATCTGTGACAGATGTAGGACTATCTTCATTAGTTACCAAGCAGATCTCCATCTGTGAAGAGTATCTGTCCTCAGTATCTGTGACAGATGTAGGACTATCTTCATTAGGTACCAAGCAGATCTCCGTCTGTGAAGAGTGAAGAGTGAATAGTGTCTGTCAACCTCAGTATCTGTGACAGATGTAGGACTATCTTCATTAGTTACCAAGCAGACCTCCATCTGTAAAGAGTGTCTGTCATCCTCAGTATCTGTGACAGATGACTGACACTCTTCATTAGGTACCAAGCAGACCTCCTTCTGTGAAGAGTGTCTGTCATCCTCAGTATCTGTGACAGATGCAGGACTCTCTTCAGTAGGTACCAAGCAGATCTCCATATGTGAATAGTCTTAGTCGTCCTCCGTTTCTGCGACAGATTTAGGACTATCTTCATTAGGTACCAAGCAGATCTCCATCTGTAAAGAGTGTCTGTCCTCAGTATCTGTGACAGATGAAGGACTATCTTCATTAGTTACCAAGCAGATCTCCGTCTGTGAAGAGTTTCTGTCCTCAGTATCTGTGACAGATGAAGGACTATCTTCATTAGGTACCAAGCAGATCCCCATCTGTGAAGAGTGTCTGTCCTCAGTATCTGTGACAGATGCAGGACTATCTTCAGTAGGTACCAAGCAGATCTCCGTCTGTGAAGAGTGTCTGTCCTCATTATCTGTGACAGATGTCGGACTTTCTTCATTACATACCAAGCAGATCTCTGTTTGTGAAGAGTGTCTGTCCTCAGTATCTGTGACAGATTGAGAGTCCGACATCTGTCACAGATACTGAGGACAGACAGTATCTTGGCATTTGGTACCAAGCAGATCTCCGTCTGTGAAGAGTGTCTGTCCTCAGTATCTGTGACATATGCAGGACTATCTTCAGTAGGTACCAAGCAGATCTTCGTCTGTGAAGAGTGTCTGTCCTCAGTATCTGTGACAGATTGAGAGTCCGACATCTGTCACAGATACTGAGGACAGACAGTATCTTGGCATTAGGTACCAAGCAGATCTCCATCTGTGAAGAGTGTCTGTACTCAGTTTCTGTGACAGATGAAGGACTATTTTCATTAGGTACCAAGCAGATCTCCATCTGTGAAGAGTGTCTATCCTCAGTTTCTGTGACTGATGTAGGACTATCTTCATTAGGTACCAAGCAAATCTCCGTCTGTGAAGAGTGTCTGTCCTCAGTATCTGTGACAGATGTAGGACTATCTTCATTAGGTACCAAGCAGATCTCCGTCTGTGAAGAGTGAAGAGTGAATAGTGTCTGTCAACCTCAGTATCTGTGACAGATGTAAGACTATCTTCATTAGTTACCAAGCAGATCTCCATCTGTGAAGAGTGTCTGTCCTCAGTATCTGTGACAGATGTAGGACTATCTTCATTAGTTACCAAGCAGATCTCCATCTGTGAAGAGTATCTGTCCTCAGTATCTGTGACAGATGTAGGACTATCTTCATTAGGTACCAAGCAGATCTCCGTCTGTGAAGAGTGAAGAGTGAATAGTGTCTGTCAACCTCAGTATCTGTGACAGATGTAGGACTATCTTCATTAGTTACCAAGCAGACCTCCATCTGTAAAGAGTGTATGTCATCCTCAGTATCTGTGACAGATGACTGACACTCTTCATTAGGTACCAAGCAGACCTCCTTCTGTGAAGAGTGTCTGTCATCCTCAGTATCTGTGACAGATGCAGGACTCTCTTCAGTAGGTACCAAGCAGATCTCCATATGTGAATAGTCTTAGTCATCCTCAGTTTCTTTGACTGATGTAGGACTATCTTCATTAGGTACCAAGCAGATCTCCATCTGTGAAGAGTGTCTGTCCTCAGTATCTGTGACAGATGAAGGACTATCTTCATTAGTTACCAAGCAGATCTCTGTCTGTGAAGAGTTTCTGTCCTCAGTATCTGTGACAGATGAAGGACTATCTTCATTAGTTACCAAGCAGACCTCCGTCTGTGAAGAGTGTCTGTCCTCAGTATCTGTGACAGATGCAGGACTATCTTCAGTAGGTACCAAGCAGATCTCCGTCTGTGAAGAGTGTCTGTCCTCATTATCTGTGACAGATGTCGGACTGTCTTCATTACATACCAAGCAGATCTCTGTTTGTGAATAGTGTCTGTCCTCAGTATCTGTGACAGATTGAGAGTCCGACATCTGTCACAGATACTGAGGACAGACAGTATCTTGGCATTTGGTACCAAGCAGATCTCCGTCTGTGAAGAGTGTCTGTCCTCAGTATCTGTGACATATGCAGGACTATCTTCAGTAGGTACCAAGCAGATCTTCGTCTGTGAAGAGTGTCTGTCCTCAGTATCTGTGACAGATTGAGAGTCCGACATCTGTCACAGATACTGAGGACAGACAGTATCTTGGCATTAGGTACCAAGCAGATCTCCATCTGTGAAGAGTGTCTGTACTCAGTTTCTGTGACAGATGAAGGACTATTTTCATTAGGTACCAAGCAGATCTCCATCTGTGAAGAGTGTCTATCCTCAGTTTCTGTGACTGATGTAGGACTATCTTCATTAGGTACCAAGCAAATCTCCGTCTGTGAAGAGTGTCTGTCCTCAGTATCTGTGACAGATGTAGAGTCAGACATCTGTCACAGATACTGAGGACATACAGTACCTTGGCATTTGGTACCAAGCAGATCTCCGTCTGTGAAGAGTGTCTGTCCTTAGTATCTCTGACAGATGTAGGACTATCTTCATTAGGTACCAAGCAGATCTCCATCTGCGAAGAGTGTCTGTCATCCTAAGTATCGGTGACAAATGTGGGACTATCTTCATTAGGTACCAAGTAGATCTCTGTCAGTAAAGAGTGTCTGTCGTCAGTATCTGTGACAGATGTAGGACTATCTTCATTAGTTACCAAGCAGATCTCCATCTGTGAAGAGTGTCTGTCCTTAGTATCTGTGACATATGTAGGACTATCTTCATTAGTTACCAAGCAGATCTCCATCTGCGAAGAGTGTCTGTCATCCTAAGTATCTGTGACAGATGTGGGACGATCTTCAGTAGGTACCAAGTAGATCTCCGTCAGTAAAGAGTGTCTGTCGTCAGTATCTGTGACAGATGTCGGACTATCTTCACAAGGTACCAAGCAGATCTCCATCTGTGAAGAGTGTCTGTCATCCTCAGTATCTGTGACATATGTCGGACTATCTTCCTTAGGTACCAAGCAGATCTCCATCTGTGAAGAGTGTCTGTCATCCTCAGTATCTTTGACTGATGTAGGACTATCTTCATTAGGTACCAAGCAGATCTCCGTCTGTTAAAAGTGAAGAGTTTCTGTCATCCTCAGTATCTGTGACAGATGCAGGACTATCTTCATAAGGTAATCAGCAGATCTCCATCTGTGAACAGTGTCTGTCATCCTCAGTATCTGTGACTGATGTAGGACTATCTTCATTAGGTACCAAGCAGACCTCCATCTGTGAAGAGTGTCTGCCCTTTGTATCTGTGACAGATGTAGGACTATCTTCATAAGGTACCAAGCAGATCTCCATCTGTGAAGAGTGTCTGTCTTCCTCAGTATCTGTGACTGATGTCGGACTATCTTCATTAGTTCCCAAGCAGATCTCCATCTGTGAAGAGCGTCTGTCCTTAGTATCTGTGACAGATGTAGGACTATCTTCATTAGGTACCAAGCAGATGTCCGTCTGTGTGTGATTAAAGTCCCCAGAGATGAGGAGGAGGGCCTGAGGGTGTTTGGTCTGTAGCCAGCTGACTGCAGAGTGCAGGGTCTCACATGCAAAGGCTGATTATTACAGTTGGCCTGACACAGGCAGACTAATGCAGCACCATTCTTTAACAGTTACTATGGCAACAAGGGGGAGGAGGCAGAACATGTTCCTTTGATCTTCCCTTGCTGCTGATTGGACCTCTGGATCAAAGGACGTTCCTCTGGGGCAGAGCTATAGAGATAATAAGAGTTATGACACTCATGACCTCGCCGTGGAGAGGTCACGTGGTTCATGTAAGCCTGAATAGTTCCAAACACACGCTGCGCTGACATGTTCTTCTATGGGACAGACAGCGGGGATTGCAATATTTCATGGTAAACATGAATAAAATCACATATCCAAGTACTTGTTTGATTTTTATTGCATTCTTGCATATGTCAATTTTACACTTGGAGTGGTAAGATGACCGCTGAAGACTTTGTAAAGTAGATGTTTTGTTTTGGAGGGAAAGTTTCACGTATGTGTTAGCATGACAAATGGACTTTTACATTGAAATGCAAGATGATTTAAGGTGTTCTTTTTGCTCAACTGGATTATAATATTTCCAAAGAATGTCTATATTCGCTTAAGTTTGCTTCCACTCACTTACCTGTGGCCTGGGAATGACTGAAAAGCAGAGTAGAACGAATCCATTCAGCAGGACCGGACCACCAGTATCATTTTAAGACTAAACCATACACGGAATATCTATCTATCTATATATACATATACAGGGGTTCCCAAAAATGTACACGTTCAATAATTGTAAACTAGGTGTTTATTATAATTACATTTCCAACATGTAAAACAATTTACAAAACATCATTCTATTGTTTTATCACTACTTCTTCTCAAACTGATGTCTGTTCTGATCCACTGATGGTAACTTGTGTTGGTGGTTCTTTTCAAAACTCCCTCTTAAATTGTCTTTGCACTTCAACTGCATTTTCAGACTTCTAGTAGCATTTTATTTAAATTGAGTTATCAGCTGCTAAAACGTGTATTATTTTTTTGGGACACCCTGTACATATCTATATCTACCTATGTATCCCTCTTTTACATAAATATGCATATATATATATATATATATATATATATATATATATATATATATATATATATATATATATATATATGTGTGTGTATATATATATATATATATATATATATATATACACATATATACATCTGTCTATATATATATATATACCTTTATACATCTGTCTATATATATGTATATATATATATGTATATGTGTATATATATGTGTATGTGTGTATATATATATATATATATATATATATATATATATCTGAGTGAGACGTATAGATAAATCAATATATTAAATAACTCATTATGCTGTACCCCTGGTCTGTGAACAGAAAAGCCACCCTGATCACAGAAGACTCCTTCCACCCCCTCTGCCACTGCTTTCAGATGCTGCCATCAGGCAGACGTTATAAAGTTCCTCTGGCCCGGAGAAACATCTTTAGTCTTCATCCCCTCTGCAATAGCAACCATGAACAGAGATAGACACATGCTGCTGTTAACAACTCCCCTCCTTTTTTGTGGAAGAATGTCTGGTGTATTCCTTTTTAAGCATTGTATTTTCTTTTTAATTGGTTTTGTTATGTTATCCCTTTTAAATATTTTGAAGGAGCGCCTAACAAAGACAAATTTATCATTGATGACAGACAATAAAGTCTCTATCTTTGATTCATGAAATATTATTTATTTTTTATTCAACTGGTCAAACAACAACAACAAGTGTGTGGGGGGGTTGGGTCGGGGTGGGTGCTAGGAGACATCCTCTTCTTCATCTGTGTCCTGGACACTAAAAAGCACATGAAGGCAAATAGGGAGAGAACAGATAAAACAGTTAGCACAGCAGGTAGTGATGCACTTAGAGCAAATTATTCAAAATCATATGTTAATGAAACAGCCCTGAAAATTCAGGGAGAGACAGAAAGAGAGATAATCTTGAAAATTATTGTAAATAATTTGTAAATATTTTGTTCTACATCCATTTTAGTTTATTATTTGTTGTGAACAATTTGAGCACTGCAGTACCAATTAGTAAATTTTGTAATATACAAAGTACAAATACTTGAATTAATTATTTTAATCATCCAATTATCTGTAAATTGTTTAATACTAACGTCGTTTCAACGTTCATTTAAGTAATGCTTACTATAACTTCTAATTTGCCATTAAAATTAACACTTGCATTAGCCTACTACATCTGACTGTTGTGATTCTGATTCTGTTCTGTACTCTGCACCGTAATCTACTAATACACACACTTACAGATACGTTTGTGCATTACAAATGACCTCTCATATGGAGTTGACGGTCAAAAAAAGTAGCGATTTGATCAATTTATCCTACATCCAGTCACAGTTAGCAAGAGTCAACCTAAAAAGTAGCAGTAAGTCGGACACCAACTAAGATAAAAATCTATGTAATTACGCTGTGCATATACAACTAAAGCAAAGCATATGCTTCATAACGAGCCTCTGATAGAAAATATTTGATTGAATATTCAAAAGGGGTAGCTTTTTAAACAACATACCTGTTAATATACTCGATGGCCAACAATGCAAATGAACGGAGTCCTTCGCTGTAGAAGCGGTGTTTGGAACTATTCGAGGCTCCACAACCCGGAAGTAGACCCGGAAGAAAGCGTACAACGGCGTCTTATGGGAGTGTCGTAACTCTTCCTATCTCTGAAGCTCTGCTCTGGGGCTGCTTTGGTGATTCCATCAGTCCATATATGGACATAGACTCTGATATGTCTATATAAGTAAGATCAGGATTGTGCAGACTTAATTCAACATCAGAGCAAGAACAATGAACAACACAGAGGCAAGTACACAGACCAACATTTTGGTCAACAAGGACCTACTCAGGCGTCCGCCTGACATCCATACAGTGGCTTAATCCAGAGGCTGGATCACTGGACCCGAGAACAAAACCCAAACTGACGGAGATGTGTTTGGAATTAATTGATGTTGCAGCGACACACATCTTTGAGCTCTTGCAGTGTGAGAGTGATGGTGCGAGCATTATGTTTGTGCCAAAGGACCAGGTGTCTAAGTGTCTTGGAGACATGGGCAGCATCATAGCACAGACATTGGCTGAGAAGATGGGTGTTAAGGGTGACATCCAGAGCTCGAGCACACAGATACTTACAGAGCTCATAGTTGATGAGGTTACAGAGAAGGTGAACAACTAGCTCTCTAGCTTGGAGGAGTGTGAGAAAGCTTTTCCCCAGAGTGTGAGGATCATCGCACAACACATGTGGCAAGTACTTTGTAACATTATGCCCAGGATACCAAAATCCATGAAATCCAGGAAAGTGAACCTGGTTAATGAGTTTGAATGCACTTCTAATGAGAAAGTCCTCCTCATTAGACGTGCATCTTGTTGCCATAGTAATAATACTGTAAAATTTAAAGCAACCCCTTTATAGTGTACCAAATGAAGAAAGTCCTACATCTGTCACAGATACTGAGGACATACACTCTTCACTGAAGAAGATCTGCTTGGTAACTAATGAAGGTAGTCCAAAATTGAATTATTTCTTTCTATTCCCATGCTGAACATGGGAAAAGCACCGTACAGTCCTGGTGAGTACAGTGTCCTCCACACAGAAGTTAATGTAATCCGTTATACAGTCTGTGAGGTTGTCGATGTCCTCCCCGTGAGGATCACAGAACTCCTTCCACACAGTTGACTCAAAACCTTCCCGTCAGAGCCTTTTCAGTCTCCTCAGACCATCTCTTAACTGCGCGGGTCACAGCTGGCTGCCTGTGGAAACGTGGTTTGTACACGGGCTGGAGATAAACCAGGTTGTGGTCTGATCTCCACAGGGGAGGGAGGGGTGATGACTTGTATGCATCCTTGGTGTTTGCATACAGTAAGTCCAGTATTTTATTGTCTCTGGTGTGGCAGGTGACATACTGGGTGAAAGTGGGCAAAGTGGAGGATGGAGAGGTGTGATTAAGGTCCCCAGAGATGAGGAGGAGGGCCTGAGGGTGTTTGGTCTGTAGCCAGCTGACTGCAGAGTGCCAGGTCTCACATGCAAAGGCTGATTATTACAGTTGGCCTGACACAGGCAGACTAATGCAGCACCATTCTTTAAGTTACTATGGCAACAAGGGGGAGGAGGCAGAACATGTTCCTTTGATCTTCCCTTGCTGCTGATTGGACCTCTGGATCAAAGGACGTTCCTCTGGTGCTGCTTTTGTAATTCCATCAGTCCATATATGGACATAGACTCCTATATGTCTATATAAGTAAGATCAGGATTGTGCAGACTTAATTCGACATCAGAGCAAGAACAATGAACAACACAGAGGCAAGTACACAGACCAACATTTTGGTCAACAAGGACCTACTCCGGCGTCCGCCTGACATCCATGCAGTGGCTTAATCTAGAGGCTGGATCACTGGCACCGAGAACAAAACCCAAACTGATGGAGATGTGTTTGGAATTAATCGATGTTGCAGCAACACACATCTTTGAGCTCTTGCAGTGTGAGAGTGATGGTGCGAGCATTATGTTTGTGCCAAAGGACCAGGTGTCTAAGTGTCTTGGAGACATGGGCAGCATCATAGCACAGACATTGGCTGAGAAGATGGGTGTTAAGGGTGACATCCAGAGCTCGAGCACACAGATACTGACAGAGCTCAGAGTTGATGAGGTTACAGAGAAGGTGAACAACTAGCTCTCTAGCTTGGAGGAGTGTGAGAAAGCTTTTCCCCGGAGTGTGAGGATCATCGCACAAAACATGTGGCAAGTACTTTGTAACATTATGCCCAGGATACCAAAATCCATGAAATCCAGGAAAGTGACCCTGGTTAATGAGTTTGAATGCACTTCTAATGAGGAAGTCCTCCTCATTAGACGTGCATCTTGTTGCCAGAATAATAATACTGTAAAATTTAAAGCAACCCCTTCATAGTGTACCAAATGAAGAAAGTCCTACGTCTGTCACAGATACTGAGGACAGACACTCTTCACAGACAGAGATCTGCTTGGTACCTAATGAAGGTAGTCCAAAATTGAATTAGTTCTTTCTTTTCCCATGCTGAACATGGGAAAAGCACCGTACAGTCCTGTTGAGTACAGTGTCCTCCACACAGAAGTTAATGTAATCCGTTATACAGTCTGTGAGGTTGTCGATGTCCTCCCCGTGAGGATCACAGAACTCCTTCCACACAGTTGACTCAAAACAGTCCCTCAGAGCCTTTTCTGTCTCCTCAGACCATCTCTTAACTGTGCGGGTCACAGCTGGCTGCCTGTGGAAAAGTGGTTTGTACACGGGCAAACCAGGTTGTGGTCTGATCTCCACAGGGGAGGGAGGGGAGATGACTTGTATGCATCCTTGCTGTTTGCATACAGTAAGTCCAGTATTTTATTGTCTCTGGTGTGGCAGGTGACATACTGGGTTAAAGTGGGCAAAGTGGAGGATGGAGAGGTGTGATTAAAGTCCCCAGAGATGAGGAGGAGGGCCTGAGGGTGTTTGGTCTGTAGCCAGCTGACTGCAGAGTGCAGGGTCTCACATGCAAAGGCTGATTATTACAGTTGGCCTGACACAGGCAGACTAATGCAGCACCATTCTTTAACAGTTACTATGGCAACGAGGGGGAGGAGGCAGAACATGTTCCTTTGATCTTCCCTTGCTGCTGATTGGACCTCTGGATCAAAGGACGTTCCTCTGGTGGTGCTTTGGTGATTCCATCAGTCCATATATGGACATAGACTCTGATATGTCTATATAAGTAAGATCAGGATTGTGCAGACTTAATACGACATCAGAGCAAGAACAATGAACAACACAGAGGCAAGTACACAGACCAACATTTTGGTCAACAAGGACCTACTCAGGCGTCCGCCTGACATCCATGCAGTGGCTTAATCTAGAGGCTGGATCACTGGACCCGAGAACAAAACCCAAACTGACGGAGATGTGTTTGGAATTAATCGATGTTGCAGCAACACACATCTTTGAGCTCTTGCAGTGTGAGAGTGATGGTGCGAGCATTATGTTTGTGCCAAAGGACCGGGTGTCTAAGTGTCTTGGAGACATGGGCAGCATCATGGCACAGACATTGGCTGAGAAGATGGGTGTTAAGGGTGACATCCAGAGCTCGAGCACACAGATACTTACAGAGCTCAGAGTTGATGAGGTTACAGAGAAGGTGAACAACTAGCTCTCTAGCTTGGAGGAGTGTGAGAAAGCTTTTCCCCGGAGTGTGAGGATCATCGCACAAAACATGTGGCAAGTACTTTGTAACATTATGCCCAGGATACCAAAGTCCATGAAATCCAGGAAAGTGACCCTGGTTAATGAGTTTGAATGCACTTCTAATGAGGAAGTCCTCCTCATTAGACGTGCATCTTGTTGCCAGAATAATAATACTGTAAAATTTAAAGCAACCCCTTTATAGTGTACCAAATGAAGAAAGTCCTACGTCTGTCACAGATACTGAGGACAGACACTCTTCACAGACAGAGATCTGCTTGGTACCTAATGAAGATAGCCCTACATCTGTCACAGATACTGAGTGCAGACACTATTCACAGATGGAGATCTGCTTCGTACCTAATGAAGTTAGTCCTACATCTGTCACAGATACTGAGGACATACACTCTTCACTGAAGAATATGTGCTTGGTAACTAATGAAGGTAGTCCAAAATTCAATTAGTTCTTTCTTTTCCCATGCTGAACATGGGAAAAGCACCGTACAGTCCTGTTGAGTACAGTGTCCTCCACACAGAAGTTAATGTAATCCGTTATACAGTCTGTGAGGTTGTCGATGTCCTCCCTGTGAGGATCACAGAACTCCTTCCACACAGTTGACTCAAAACAGTCACTCAGAGCCTCTTCAGTCTCCTCAGACCATCTCTTAACTGCGCGGGTCACAGCTGTCTGCCTGTGGAAAAGTGGTTTGTACACGGGCTGGAGATAAACCAGGTTGTGGTCTGATCTCCACAGGGGAGGGAGGAGTGATGACTTGTATGCATCCTTGGTGTTTGCATACAGTAAGTCCAGTATTTTATTGTCTCTGGTGTGGCAGGTGACATACTGGGTGAAAGTGGGCAAAGTGGAGGATGGAGAGGTGTGATTAAAGTCCCCAGAGATGAGGAGGAGGGCCTGAGGGTGTTTGGTCTGTAGCCAGCTGACTGCAGAGTGCAGGGTCTCACATGCAAAGGCTGATTATTACAGTTGGCCTGACACAGGCAGACTAATGCAGCACCATTCTTTAACAGTTACTATGGAAACGAGGGGGAGGAGCCAGAACATGTTCCTTTGATCTTCCCTTGCTGCTGATTGGACCTCTGGATCAAAGGACGTTCCTCTGGTGGTGCTTTGGTGATCCCATCAGTCCATATATGGACATAGACTCTGTTATGTCTATATAAGTAAGATCAGGATTGTGCAGACTTAATTCGACATCAGAGCAAGAACAATGAACAACACAGAGGCAAGTACACAGACCAACATTTTGGTCAACAAGGACCTACTCAGGCGGACTATTGCCTCGTTTGTGGACCAGCTGACATCCATACAGTGGCTCAATCTAGAGGCTGGATCACTGGACCTGAGAACAAAACCCAAACTGACCGAGATGTGTTTGGAATTAATCGATGCTGCAGCAACACACATCTTTGAGCTCTTGCTGTGTGAGAGTGATGGTTCGAGCATTATGTTTGTGCCAAAGGACCAGGTGTCTAAGTGTCTTGGAGACACCCTAACCCACGCACACAAACTCGTGTTATAAAATCAGTTTTGACCAGTAGTAGCTAAAAGTTCCTTTATATTAGAATGTGTATAATCATACAGTGTGAAATGATGGAAGTTTACTTTGGGTTGTTAACGTAACAGTAACGGACATTTGAGCAAATGAGGAAGAGAGAGATTTTCTGTTGTTAAGACTTTAGAAACCTATTCTCATTGAGACATTAAGATAAGAGGGGAAAAAATCCCTTTTATCAGTTGTTGCACTATTCAAACCAAAATGTCACCTAAAATAACAGAAACACTGCCAAGAGGAATGTACTACACACATTTAAAAACACACAGAGGGACGTATCTGTTCTCCTGTCTGTTCTCTTTCTGCTGTCAGTGTTGGTCCTCTCTTGAGTTTCTCACCTCCTCTCTGTGCACTAAGTTCTTTTTTTAGCTCTCCTGTCTGTTCTCTCTGTTCTTTTTTTGTTCTCCCTGTCTAATTGTTTTTCCACTCTGGCTTGTCCCTTGTCTTCTCTGTTCTCCATTATGGTCTCCTGTGTCTTCTTGTGTCTCTTGTCTCTCCTCCTTTCTCCTCTCGTCATTCTCTTTCGCTCTGTCCTCATCACACAGCCTTGTTTTTTTTCTTTTAAGAAACAAATCCAGTGTATTCTGTCTGAATCTTTTCCTGTTTGACATTTTCTCCTTTTGCTCTTCTGACTTGCTTTTTTTCTGTGGGGGGTCAAGGAGGTTGATTAGACCCTATAGATTATGCTTCATTTTAGGATCATTTAGAAAGAAGGATTCGATTTTTTTTTAAACTTACATCTCCTTTCTCTATCTATCTATCTATCTATCTATCTATCTATCTATCTATCTATCTATCTATCTATCTATCTATCTATCTATCTGCATAGATACATATACATACTTAAAAAATAGTAAAGGCCCACATTACTTTGCTGTGATATGACCTGTAAATGTAATCGATGCAAATTTAACCCATCAAAGTAAATATTTAAATAAACTACATTTTATAGAAAAAGAAATCAAATGTAAAGTTTGGTGTTATATTGGTACAGACCAGTCAATGACATCCCCTGATTCTTTTATTTAGAGCATTATTGGTTGTTTTAAAGCCAGAAACTCTTAGCAGATTCTCTCACCTTTTTGACATGTTTTGTAAACAAAACAATCTGTTTTAAAAAACTGACACAGTCAGTTCTTGTCATAAAAGCAGCACAGAAAATTCCACATTTGATAGAAAAAATGGAAATGCAAACTAAATCAGTATTGTCAACATATCAATAAAATAACTGTGTTTTAACTAGTGAGCTTTAACTTTTTGAGCTGTATGCTTTGAGTATGTTGCCATGGTTACCTAACGGTTGTGCCAGTCCAGCACTTTAAACTGGCATCAGGCAATTTAACCTGAACGTCTTTTACCCGTTTAAAGTAGGTTTAAACCCAGTCTGAATCAGTATTCACACAGACCATGGGATAAAATGAAATGAATTAAATCCTGCTGAAATATTCGGCGGGTTTGGACCTCGGATCAAACCCCCGGCTTCCTCCTCCTCTTTCTAAAGAGTGATATTCTGCTGTGTCAGCACAGACTGAAAATAACGGACCTGTCTGCATGAAGGTTTACAAGACACTGTCAGATCGTGTTGGTCAAAAACACCTGAAGGTCTGGCTTTATTTACAGCGGGCTGCTTGTTCGTAAAATAATAAAGAATCTGTCACTCACCTCACGGTGTCATTCTCTGCTTCCTGTCAAGCGCGTTCAAAGTCACTGCGATTACAGGCTTCGTCAGATAACTTCCTGCATGCCGCGGTTTCAAAATAAAAGCTGTCCGGTGTGTTTATATGTTTGATGCGCCTATTGGGGCTCGTTTTATTTTTTTTTCACTGAAATTTTTACCGAGGTCCGGACCTCAGTGACCTCATAGCTGGATACGGCCATGGTTAAAATGAGACAATAATTTATTCACTAAAATATGGGGCTGGATTGTTTTAAAAGCAGTCTAGGGTGTAGGGATCTAGGGAGTTCTCCACTACCACAACCAGCTCTTCCTTAACCAGCCTTTCAAAGACCTTCATGACTAAAGAAGTCTGTTCGCTTTCCCAAAACACTGAGGTAAGCATTCATTACCTACAAATAGAAGGATGCACATATTCTGACATTATGGAAAACAGATGAGACAAGGAATGAGTAATTATTGATACAGTACCTCACTCTCCAATTCCTTGCCTGGGGCCAGGTCAAGAAAGTTCTCAGTATAGACCTTGTAGGGTCCAACTTTGGACCATAAGGTCTCTTTACGGCACACCCGCCCACATGTCTGTGATTACTGCAAGGCCAACAAATACAAAAAGTTAGACATTTGTGTAACATAAGGGAAAATAATGTTAAAGTTTGCTCATAATTTTCAGAGTCATGGGACTTCATGGCCCTTCCTGGCAGAGACGGCTTTGGAGGATCCTGGCATTCCATAGACTTTTGATGGACAAACTTCAGGAGCATCCAGGACCTTTATTTTTGAAGGAACTGTCTCCTCTGGCTGGACAAACCATACCAGGTGATCTATATTTATTTATGATATTCTTTATATCATTAAACAAAACCATAGAGCAGGGGTCGGCAAGTAAGTTTGGCCTGGGGCCAAAATTTTTCTGAGCAACTGAATGGTGGTGAAACATGTTTTCTCTCTCTCTCTCTCTCTTTAAAAAAAAAAAAAAAAAAAAAAGTTTCCACTTATCTATAGGCTACTTTTATATCATGTGAATACAAAATGTAGTCTAATTTAAGGAAGTATTTGTTTTAAATAAAGTAACTTTATTTCTCAGACTATTAGTGTGTTATTACTGCTTTAGCTCCACTGTGGCTGCCTTATAAACCTGATTATAACAGTAACTTGGTGATAATAAAGCTGCTGTCTTTAATCAGTGAATTGTTACCCAGACTATCTTTTAAGTCATCATAAATGTGCCATAGCCAACTATATTTTTCCCCCACACTTTTAATACAAATGTGAGTAATTCCATTTTGAAAATAAGTACTTCTTTGAGCCCAGCTAACGCATTTTTAATAAAGATTTTTAAAAAAAGATTTTCAGGGTTGGGCTGATTGTCAAGTGTTTTTACTGTGACATGGTTTCCCACACTTGATAAAGAAAGGACTGAACCAGACTTCAGGTTTTTGCTCAATCCCTTTTTTATTTTTCATCAGGAATCAAGCAGGTGAAAAACCTACAATCACAAAACAAATCAATGTTAAATATTTCAGCATTTTTTAAACAAGGAGAAGAACATTTAATTAAACATTTGCTTTAGAAATTATTAAATATTGTTCATTTTTGAACCATTTGTTTGAAAAAACATTTACTTTTTATTTTAGCCAGGATTTTACACTGATTTTAAACTTAAAACATCAACCTTATTTAAAGCTTTTAACAAAAGGTATTTTTTTAACTAAGATGAAATATTTTTTTAAGTACCATGACATCAAGTTATTAAACCAGATTTAATGTAGGTTTTAATACTTCTATTTAACAGAAACTGTTTTTGTACATTGAATATTTTGAATTGCATTTAAATACGGCAAAATCCGATATTTTAAATCAATACTATTTTACATTTGATGAACTCAGAAGAAACCCACCTTTAACCTTCTAAAAAAACACATTGAGATCACAAAACCCAATGCCAGAAATCCAACACAAAAGTTCCCTTTTCAGCAGAGAAACCAGAGAGATGGCTTCTTGCCCCTTTTGGTTTGAAACGTCCTCTTTCCATGCGCCTCCAAACTTTTGCGTCCTCTGCTTCACTCCTCACAAGCCAAATGACTGATACTCGGCATCTATTGTCTCTAGTACTCGGCACACGCCGCTGATTTCACAAACTCGATTCACCTGCGCTGCAGGGAGCGTGCAGCCGAGTAGCGCGCAGCAGCCGGGGAGCGTGCAGTTACGGAGCGCGCCTGGAGCAGAAGGGCAGAGGGGCATGCTGACTGATTTTAGGAGGCACACACCCGCACTTCCAGACGGGGCGCCACAACAATGATTGTCGTTTTTGTGATAGTAGCTAAATAATTTTCCTTTTTTAAAAAAATACTTCTTTACAGGGACGTGCTGGGGCTGAATATCTGCCCAGGAATTTTTTGGACCAGACCAGCCGAATGTCGTTCATCAGAGCGGGGGGTGATAGTGGTGCTGATTGATATTTTCAGCCGCCCCCAACCAGATGAACACAAGCCACCGCGCTGCGGCCGCCGGCTGTCTGATTTTGTCAGCTGCGCGGCCGTGATGTTCGCGATCTCGGTGGCCTGTGGTCATCAGAATGAGGGCGGCTGCTGATTGATATTTTCAGTGGTGCGCGCTGTGGCCACTCGCCGTCTAGGTGTGCCGACCGTTTGTGAGCTTTACCGGTTTCCCCGATG
The DNA here is from genome assembly GCA_036419115.1 of Scarus forsteni. Taxonomy (NCBI): domain Eukaryota; kingdom Metazoa; phylum Chordata; class Actinopteri; order Labriformes; family Labridae; genus Scarus; species Scarus forsteni. The sequence continues at coordinate 246,683 of JAZDUH010000488.1, read as the reverse complement.
GCCAGCATACCCCTACCCCTTTATATCAGTTTTTCAATTTCATCTGGCGGGCCAGATATTATTGAAGATGGGCCAGTTTTGGCCCGTGGGCCGTTAGTTGCTGACCGCTGCCATAGAGGATACATATGTCCCCATGTGCCAGTTGGTTTTGTTTAATGATATACCCCATCACCTGGGGCTGTAATTTCAATTGGGCCTGGCTGCAGGTACTTGTTCTAATCAGACATGACGGGCAATCTCTTTATAAGGCCAAGTCACAAAGCCAGTTGCAGGCAGTTAGCGAACGTCCACATGGATCCACATATCGTTCAAGAGGTTCTGCAGCTGAAGCTTTAGAACCACTATCCTGGAGGACTGAACAGTAAGCAAAGGTATAAAATAAAGAGATGAGCTGACACCTTGCAGGTTAAAGGTGAGTATACATGCCTTCTGATTTTTTAAAAGTATGAAATCTGTGATTTGACTTCTATAAAAACTAATATCATGGCTTCAATCTCTAGGTGGACAGCTCTACTATATATGTAGACGCAGAAAGAAGCAGCCAGATCACCTTGCAAAGGTGGTCACGACTGCTCAAGATGCCAACTCCATTTTTGAGGAGTTCCACTGTAGCCCGATCGGTGGACACTGTGGTGCTGAGAAAACACACAATGTCAGTATTAGCCGTTATTATTGGCCTGGAATGGAGGGACACATTCGACAATGGGTGGGTAGATGCTGCATAAGACTAACCTTTACTGAGAAGGTATAATTCTATGTCAGGGGTACTCTGAAATGTCATATAGTAAGGTAAAATGTGATTTATGTGAGTTTCAGTCATTAATGTGATTGTCAGTCACTGACCTTATATTACTTTCCATTTTTTTAAGTTGCACAGTGTCCAGAGTGCCAAGAAAAAAGGCCCAATATAAAGGACAAAAAAACAATACAACCCAACTGAAGTAAGGGAAACAATGGCAGACTAGGTCAGTATGCAGACATATCTGTGATATCATTCTCATGTCCTTTTTCCCCTCAGGTTTCAGAGCCTCTGGAGTTGGTAGGCATTGATTTAGTGGGTAAACTCACCAAGACCAATGGTGGCCACCAGTACATCTGCGTTATCGTGGACTATTTCACAAAATGGGCAGAGGCCTACCCACTTACAACAAAAACGGCAGTAGAGGTGACAGCCTGTATCCTCGACTTCTTCTATAAATTTGGTGCACCAAAACGGCTGCTGTCAGATCAGGGAAGGGAGTTCTGCAACAAGGTATGGTAACAATTCCCTTCATACACAAATGCTGTAACTGTGCCTTCTAATGTGTTTGTAAATCATTTGTAGGTCAACTCTGAGGTCTGTGAGAGGCTGGGTATCCAAAGAAGCCTCTGTTCACCTCACCACCCACAGACCAATGGCCTTGCTGAGAGACTAAATGGAATTAAAGCCGCAAGCGGCGATGATCCGGCCCTCGCCCCCCACGCGCCCGTTGGGCCCTGCCGCTACCGCAGCATATTGCTTTCGCCAAATGCTTCTGTTGGGATGCGACGATGCCGCCAAATGTTGCTGGCTCCATATGTGGCAACTGCTGCATGTTGCTGCCACCACTTCTATGTAATTTATGACATATCTAAAGCTTGATGCAATTGGAGAAGCAGAGAATTAAGCTTATAGATGTGTTAGAAGTTGGACCTTGATCATGCTTGTGAACTTTGAAGCAGATTGGACCTTAAATGAAGGAGTTAGAGTGATTCCCAGGTTCATGGCGATCAGTGAAGTTTGAGGCTTCGCCATCGCCACACCGTTTCACCTCAGGACACGACCTCAACACTGATGCTTCATGAAGGTGTGAAGACCCTTTCTGAGAATATTAGAAAAAAATATGTTGAAAAACAGAGGAGATTTTAATGATAGAGTAAAACATCAGACTTCCTGTTACCAGCAGGGGGCGCTATATTTGAGAGTGAAATAAAGCTTATAGATATACTCAGGCATGGACAGTGAACATGTGTACATGTTTTGGTCCGGATCTAACGTTGTACAAGAGAGTTATTAAGCTTTACGTGTTTTCCAAAAATGGTCAACTTTGGGCGTCCTTCCTGGCCACGCCCATTGACTTACGAAAAATCTTTTAACAACTTTTCATTGTCAATGTGTGTAGTATAGACAAACCAAATCTGGAATTGATCCAATAAAAAACCTAGGAGGAGTTCGTTCAAATCGCAAAAATCAGAATTTCAACGTTAATTTACGAACTTCCTGTTCGGAATTCCCTATGACAATTTATATATCTGTGATCGTCTTGGCCTGAGGGTTTTACCCAAAAAATTTTGTGCAAATCGGAGTTAGTGAAAAATTCGCCAAATTTGGGCGTGGTTTCTGGCCACGCCCATTGACCTACGAAAATTCTTTTAACAACTTTTCATCCTCAGTGTGTCTAGTATACACCATCCAAATCTGGAGTTGATCCGACAAAAAACGTAGGAGGAGTTCGTTCAAATACATACCCTGCAAATCGCCAAAACGCGACATTCAACGCTAATTTGCGAACTTCCTGTTTGGAATTGACCATGGTCGTAAGAGACTTTTTTGTAGGTACGGGTATGGTATTATGGTATAAACACTGGATTCATAAATTTTTGGGGGGGACTAATTATTGGACCTAGGCAGGTGCACGTTTAGCTCAAGTTGAAGGCACGCAATTTGGGGTTAAAGTGGCGGAAGAAAAACAAAAAACAAATAAATAATCCTAGCGATTACAATAGGGCCTTCGCCGCCGGCCCTTCGGGTCGGGCTCGGGCCCTAACTATACAAAGGTACATTTTGTCTGACTGGCCTGAATGGGGAACATTATTATGCATACTTAGCAGAATTTACATCTCCCTCTTTAATTGTTTGAAATGTGTGTTCTTAGGTCTTTAAACAAGGTCGTGTTGGAACATCCTAAATGCTGGGACCTTTTTCTGCAGCCTACCATGTTTGCCCTGCGAGCGAAAAAGCAGCTGACGACAAAATTCAGCCCATATTATTTAATGTTTGGGAGGGCAGCCAGGTACGCATCAGAGGTACCAGAGGAGTATGAGGTGAAACTGTTAACTTGTGTCATTTTTAGATGTGTGTCAATGCCTGTTTGTTGTAATACTGAGTGTTATGTGCAGGTGACCGAGGAGAAAGTTCTCAGCCTCCTCATGGCAGAGGACACGTGTGATGGCCTCAAACAGCAAGAATCCATCTACACACAAGTCAAACTGAATGTTGGAAAGCAACAATCAAGAATCAGGAGAAGGAAGGCACAGACTGGTCAGCAGGACCACTTTGTAGTTGGAGATGTTCTTAGAAAAAACATACGACAAGAACAACGGAAAGGTGGCAAACTGGAGGCGGACCTCCTCGGGGCCCTTTACAATAGTAAAAATTGAGGAAAAAAGTGCAGACCTGGTCTCCAAGAAGGGAAAAAAAAAATCATAAATAAATATAGATCACCTGGTACGGTTTGTCCACCCACAGGAGAGAGTACCTTCAAAAATAAAGGTCCTGGATGCTCCTCAAGTTTGTCCATCAAAATCGATGGAATGCCAGGATCCTCCAAAGCCGTCTCTGCCAGGAAGGGCCACGAAGTCATCTGACTCTGAAAATTGTGAGCAAACATTAACGTTATTTTCCCTTATGTTACACAAATGTCTAACTTTTTGTATTTGTTGGCCTTGCAGTCATCAGAGACATGTGGGCGTGTGGCCGTAAAGAGACCTTATGGTCCAAAGTTGGACCCTACAAGGTCTATACTGAGAATTTTCTTGACCTGGCCCCAGGCAAGGAATTGGAGAGTGAGGTACTGTATCAATAATTACTCATTCCTTGTCTCATCTGTTTTCCATAATGGCAGAATATGTGCATCCTTCTATTTGTAGGTAATGAATGCTTACCTCAGTGTTTTGGGAAAGCGAACAGGGGCTTGTATAATAGACTGCTACACAATGACTGAGCTCTGGTAAGGCTCACAGAAGCCGTACAGACGGGTGAGTAGGTTGTCTCATTTATTGGATATTTTCATTAATGCAGATATATAAAATTTCTGCTGTGTAGCTGCGCCTTCTGGACCATAATGTGGCAGCAGGAGCAGTTTGTCACCAGGGGCACTGGACTTATTGTAAGTAATATTAAATTCTGTCCAATTTTTTTAAAACAAATGTTGGAATCTATAGAGTGAAAACTTGTATTTGCAGTCAAAGGTCATTTACCTGCAGAGACGATATTGTTTGTTTCTGGACCCATTTCGGGCCACAGCACAACAACTTGTCCACTGCAGAGACATAACTCGGTAAGTGAGGAATCACCTTTTAATAATCAATTATTTTTTAGATTCTACCGAGAGAAAAGTGTGGCAGTTTGTCTTCCTTGAAACAGATTTATCTAAGCAAACATTTTGCCAGTTATAATCAGATGTATCTTATGAGGCTCTTGTATGTGCTAAAATTCTCACAGCCAAACTGTTTGTGCAGAGCACTGCTGTGCCGATCATGTCCAGCTGTGGGGAAATGGGAATGCTCTACAACTCCTCATCCTAAACAGCAGGACACAACATCATGTGGTGTCTTTGTTTGTAAGGTAAAAATATACAGTAACATAACCTCAGTCACTCAGTTAATGTCAAACTAAACAGTCTTGGTAGCTTGCAGAACAAATCCTGTGTGAGCAGACGGTCGACTACGCAGTGGACCAGGAAGGGGGGGCCAGACTGAGACTGAACATCACAGTCACTTTGCTCACTGACACAGGTATGCAGTACTCACACAATGCTTAAATATTAGCTGTACTGACATGATACTACAGTATTGCCTTTTCATTTTGCAGATGACCTGTCCCTGCATGCAGAGAGGAGAGCTCAGGGGCTGAGATGGACAATTGGGTGAGAAGCTCAGTTCAACTGCAGCTGGGAGACTGGAATCCAGCTGGAATAGAAAACTCCATCACTGGGTGAACATGAGTAACACAGCCCTTGAAACATCACATTTCTATTCACCTACCATGCTTTGCACTTTATGGGGACAGTCGTGCTGCTACAGGTATGTGGGAACTGCCTGGTGACAGCAAGGCCATGCTCTGTACTATTACATGGTTCAATAGAGTGTAAAGACTAAACTGTTCCTGATTGTTCATCCTCCTGGATGAGCTATATGAGCTCACCAAAGTATCTGACATCCATTTAAAAGTTGTCTTTGTCCTTTCCAGACTGAATGCACACACTGCGGTCTCTGGTACCACAGTGTGTGTGTGGGCCACCCCCCCTCCCCACAGGCGGGTTATTACTGCAGAGGCTGTAAACATGAGTATTGGTGGTGGATGATCATCCTCCAAGAAGCTGGGGTCTGCCTGAGGTTTCTTGTAACGTTGTCAGTGAGGACCAAGAAGCAAGTAGGTGAAGGTAGGAATGAACAGTCTTTATTCAACAGCACAACCAGAAACAATTCTGAGCGGGGTGCGAACTCGCGACCAGGTGATCTGCGGCCGGGCGCTCTCCCAACTGAGCTAACCCGGAGCTTCTTAGACAACGGGGCACACAGTCTTTTAGAGGGGTGTAGCTGCGTCTTGAGCGGGGCTTCAACCCGCGACAGCAAACAAAGAGGTGACCACTCACACGGTCCTTAACGGAGAGTAGCTGCGTCTTGAGCGGGGCTTCAACCCGCGGCAGCAAACAGAGAGGTGTCCAAAACAGAGAGCCACACAGACGAGACCGTAACAGGCTGTGGCTTGAGCGAGGGACGAACCTGTGACCACTTGATCCGTAGCCGGACGCCTTACCGACTAAGCCACCCAGAAGAAGCACAGGCAGAAGCTCACTCAATCTTTTAATGCAGGCTTGACTCACACACTGACGCTTGGAGGCGTTCGGGAACACTCGGTGATGTGGTTCAGGCGAGCTCTCATAGTCGAGGACAGGCGGGGAGTCAGACACTAGACGAATGGCACAACGTAGATCAGACAGGGCTCGGCAACAGGAGACGGAAGCAGGGTCAGATACCAGACGTGGGTCACAACGTAGATCAGACAGGGCTCGGCAACGGGAGACGGAAGCAGGATCGAAAGCTGGGGATTCAGACAGGCGGGTGAGTGCAGGACAGAAGCTAGTCGATACCTTGGAGTCAGGCCGAGGGTCAGGCGTATGAGGCAGAGTCTGGGACGAAACAAGTTGGCAACGGGTGATCAATCCGGGAAACAAGTCTGGACCTTTCAGCATGAGTGCGACGACAGTCTGACAACAACTGAGTGTGGAGCTGGGGCTTAAGTAGCTGGCTTGATTGCCAGAGACGAGGTGCAGGTGTGAGCGGCGACACAGGTGAGGAGAGTCTGGACTGATTAGAGTGGAGCAGGTGAGTGACAGGCTGCGGATGAGGCTGAGGCAGAAGCTGAGATTGTGACAGTTTCTGTCTGTTTAAAGAAGTTTTGTCCTGTTCTAAAAGTGCCTTGAGATGACTGTTTTGATTTGGCAGTGCTATATAAATAAGTTTATTTGATTTGACTTGGTTTGTCATGGACTGTTTCTTCACACTAAGGTTTGGTGTCTCTTTTACAACTCAGGTGCTTTCTTTCTGCCATGCTGCTCCTCTTCTCCTTACATGGACACACAGGAGGTTGTTTGCTCTCATTGGTTATATTTAAACACTCTTATTTTCTTTTTTTGTCATGAAAATGATTGCATCTCAAAGAGGTCTGTTTGGAGTTGTCCATGCCCTGAATCCTTTGTACTGACCTATGCTGGTACTATTTGCACTGTCGTCTAAATAAGGGGAAAAAACTACAATTTTGTTTTTTTTCAAAGAGTATTTATTTTGTACTGAGGCAGCATTTTTTTTTGTATTGTATTATTATTTTTCTGCATTAGGAAGAAAATAAAGAAAATGAGTTTTTTGCACAACTTCCTACTGTTGTGGATTTTCCTTAATCTTTATTTCGTATCGTGACTATTTCGTATCGTGAGCCCTGTTTTGTATTTCGTATCGTTTCGTGAGTTGACCTGGTCTTTTAATGAAGAGATGTCAGTAATTGTGTGAAAAAAAATCACAAATTTTTATTCTAAATTATTGGAGGCTGACCACAGTCATGGATATTTCAAGGTTAGTAAACCCACTGACTTTTGTGCATGACTTTTTTGTCTGAAGCATGTATTTTAATTTTTACTCCCTTATGTCTACATTTGGCTGTTAAAAGCCACCGAGGTAACTGCTGTAAAAAGAAATTAGAAATTATGTTATTTTTAATTACTGATTTTTACCCTTTAAATGTCACTTTCATAGGATATGTCGCTGAATTAGAAAAATAAAAACAGAATGGCCAATTTTCAATGTAAAAATGATCCAAGACCAGAAAACTTTTAGATTCTTTTACAGTCTTGTAAATGTCAAAGGTCAATAAAATATTATTTTACTTGCATTTTTTTTCTGCAGCATCATATTTTAACTTTATTTCCTTATGTTCTGTTTTGGCTGTTTAAAAGCCACGACTTTAGCTGCTGTGAAAATAAATCAGAAACATAATTAATTCATATTGTTTTCATCCTTTTTTTACTGAAATCTCTGTTTCTCAAGATCAGCCCTTATTAAAATAATAAATATTTTTTTAAATTTGTGGATATTAAGGAAATGTCATTGATTTGGGAAAAAAACACACAAATGATTTTTAATATAAATAATGATCAGACACTGGAGACAAGACTGACAGCACATCAAATATCTCTGATCATTTTAATATGGAAAATCATTCATATTGTGTTTTTCACTAAATCAGTGACATATTAATGAAATGGGTATTTAGAGGGGTAAAAGACTTTTTTTAATTCTATATTTTACATAACGGCTTGAACAGATCTGAAAGTCAACAAATTGTATTTGATACGTTTCTACAGCAGCTAAAGTTGTGGCTCACAAACAGCTTAAACAGGGTCAAAGGGAGAATCCCCAAATTTGGGACAGCTCCTATGAAATTGGCATTTAAAGGTTACATTGCATATTTTTTTCAAATATTCATCGTTTTTGATCAGGGCTGAGCTTGATGAAGAGAACCGAGCAAAAGAAGAGGAAAAAACATTAAATAAAAGTGTAAGTGGCAAAGCTGCAAAACTTACAGTTCGACCTTAGCTATGGTGGTCTGCTTTGATAAAACTGATCATCTGCACCTTAAACACAGAACATGGTACATTACCATTGGACACAAAACTGGAGACAGACACCCCCCCCCCCCCCCCCCCCCCCAAACACATGCACACACACACCCCAGTAAAGCACCTGAGGCAAGAAAGAAAAAACTTGGGACATGGCTTATTATGGTAATTATACAGGGCTTATACTGACGTGCTAATTCACCTGCAAACAGCACCATGTACAAACAAAAACCTTCGACATAACACAAAACCATTAGCTATTAGGCACTCACTCACCTACAAACACGTCACATGCACAAAGGTGTTGTTAGCTGTCTGTACTGTATTTTAATTTTATTTAAGTGCGCTGGGGTGAAGTTTAGCGAGGTTAGCTTGTAGCTTTCCTTGACAGTAACAGGCAATTGGCGTGTATCACAGCCAAAAGCCGCCGAGGTTTGAGTGTATGAAATAGACAATAAAAGGACATGGCTATTTACTGGCACACAATGCTACTCCTGAGGCGCTGACTGCACTGTTATCAAACATAAGTCATAGCAAGCACCATGAATGTGCTTTTGATACATACATATTTCATATTCGTCCCAGCCACCTGTCATTCGTTTTAATGAAAGTTATAAAAGTACACCCGGTTATGGTTTATTTAGGTTCCCCTCCACTACCACTGCTCCGCATTACTAAGTTGTTGTATCAATGTCCTGTTTTTAAAAATGTCCCCGCGAAATAAAGTCTTTTCTTTACAACCATATTTACAAATTGTGTTGCATTACTGACCTTCATCCACTCGCTCCTCTCTCTTGATGTCCAGACAGCACCGTCACGTCTCCATCGGTCGTGTCAAGCGTGCAGACAGAAAGTAGTCCTCGGCCACTTGACTTTTCACGTCCTCGATCTGCTGTTTTCTTCTACAGTTAATAGGCAACAGCAGCCGGATGGAGCGCTGCTTAAGTGTGTGAAAAAGTCTAATCATAATTATAAGTCCTTTATAAGATGATGTCCAAATTTATGGCACTATTTGTACCTCGCATTAATACTGCTGCTATAGCCAGTTTATAAGTGATCCAGTTACCATTTTTAAAATCACATTGTCAACTTGTGTTAACACATTTAAATTGACATTTAATTGAAGTGGCTTACAATGTTGAGTTGCAATCCCAAAAACTCATAAAATTAACTTCAATTGTTCAAACTCATTTTGTTTATTGAAAGTAACTGAGATAAATAAGTTATGACAACTAATGGAGCTCGTCACTTTTAGTGGGCGGTCTTTCTGGAGCAACGTCGTGCATGTATACTGTGTGTCACAGTTAGAGCAAAGCAACCATGGAGGTGAGCAGTACTGAGTGAAGGTCATCTATGTTTTCAGTTAAAGTTGATTATATCAAAAATAGAGATTCAGTTAATGCTATGTGGAGGTTTTTATAGTGTAGCATTAATTTTACCTTCTGGAAATTTGAGTTTTAAAGTGAAACTTCAGGTTGTATTTAGAGAGCAAAAGAGAGACGTGATAATGACGTTCGCCAAGGACGTTATGTTTTCGGAAGTTTGTTTGTTCGTCTGTGAACAAAATAACTCAAAAATTATGGATGGATTTGGATGAAATGTTGAGGAAATGTTCAGCATGGGAAAAGGAAGAACTGATTACATTTTGGTTTTGATTCAGATCAGCGTCTGGTTGAAAAATGTGATTTTGGTAATAACTACTGAACTAAAGTAGATATCATGATGAATTTAATTGCTAATGGTGTTTTCATGGTCAAGGACTCTAAATTTAGATGATTTAGATAAAATAAAAGTAGGACTAATTTTATGGTGAAAATCACAATATGGCTGAGCACATGGTGGAGGTCTGTGCTCTCTGAGTGCTTTTCTAGTGATACTTATGTTGCCAAGCTAGCTCAGAAAAATGTATTGTAAAGGCATCAGATATTCCTGGTTTAAGATACCTAGCCTAAAGAGTCTTTATTTTAATCTTGTTTGATTTTGTCACGTGGGAATGTAAAAACGAAAATGATGGGACAATTTTTTTAGAAGTGCATTTCAAATGTACATTGAACATTTTGTTATGGAAAGTTTCCAATAGACTTCAGGCAGTTTCAACCAAGGTAAATTTAAATATTGGTGAAGAATATGAGTACAAATATCCAATCTTATATTACATACAACTGATAATGTTTAAATAATAGAGAAGGTTACAGGAATGTAATTCCTCATTACAGGAATGGTTTTAGTGTTTTAGAGGGACTGAGTGACAATATGAGTCCAGTTTTCAATTTCTCTAAATTTATGTGTAGTGTAGTGTGCAGAAGATGTATCGTGTGCCCTGATTTATTTCTTTTTGTATGTTTATCCAGCAGAACCCAAATTTCTCACCTTCAAGGCTGCCAAGTTCAGCGGATCCCGACCTGGCGGCCTTGTGCCAGACATGTGAGCTTTTATGTGTAAGTACTAAAAGAGTTTGAATTAATCGAGTTACAGTATGTGTGATCTTTTTTTTGGTGTTAGAACTACAGAATGGCAAGTATTTAATTTACTGAATAATTGATTTAAACCCTAAAAGAGGGGCACATTTTTAAGGTTGTATTTCCTGAGAGTATTATTTAAATATCTATCATGTTCTAAATGGAGACAGATATCTGTTTTTGTTGTGAAACTTCTGTGACATAAAGAAGCAGTGCTTGATGTGGTCAGAGATAATGTACAGTACTGCATTTCTTTACAGATGTAACATATTAGAGTTACAGTAAATGTAATATAACAGTCATAGGGATGTTTTCATTAGTGTGTAATTAACTGATTATTAAAATGGTTTGATTAAACTTCAAATGCCTGTCTTTGGATTGATATAAAAACTATGTCTACTGTTCTAAAAGTTATTATTAATTTGTTCATTGGATGGGTCAAATTGTTTTTTTGTTTTTTTTACCCATGTTTTTAAAATGTACTTTAGAGAGAGTTAAAGGCTTTGAGGTATTTGATCTTCCTCAGAACTCATCCACAGTTCTTTCTTTCACTGTTTCTTCCATTATTCAATGATGTTTTCCTTTTGTTGTCATTTCTTTCAGTACAAGTGTTTGGATTGTGCTATTCCAAGGAATGCACTGTATGAAGACTTGGGGGGTTGGGCTGGCCAGGCTCTTCAATTGGCCATCAGAGAGCGGAGACTGAAAAAGGTAGAGGGTATTAGGAGGAGGAGGGCTGAGGCGGAGGTGGACAGAGTGACGGAGCACCTAAGAAGAGCACAAGAACGGATAGAGGAACTGGAGGCCATCCTGGCCCTCCAGAATGATGGTGAATATTTTATATTATTATTTTGAGTCTTTGTTTTTAAAAAGATTGATTATTAATGATTATGTATTTAATAATTATATTTGTGTTTTCACGTTTGGCTGATGTTGAAGGACGATGGGAAGCATTTGTCTGCATTGTCAGTAAATTTCACCTGACATTTTGCCATTCCCCATACTAATCAATGTGATGTCCTTGTTTTGTGCAGGTGCAGGAGTGGATGGTGTGGAAGACGGACGCTTCAGGCAACACCATTATTGGTGTGAAAGAGCACAAAATGGCCGCACAGCAAGTTGCCACGTTCGCTCTGTCACAGGAGGAGGAGTGTGTAAGTTCATCAGACTTCCTCTGAGGATCTGTCAGTCAGAACCTGTTCAAAAGCAGAAATTAATCTTTATTCCTATGTTCCCTCTACCAACAGTGGTTTGATATGTACTTCACAAATGTGCGGTCACAACTCCTCAACTTCTCCATGAAGCACAAGCGGGTTGACTCGGATGATGATGATGATGAGGAAGAGCGCTTTTTCATATCCACCACGGGGAGGCCGATCTACAACGCCACCAATGACCTGAACCGGCTGCACTCAAAGTAAGCTAACCATCATGATTCATTTTCCCTCCAAAATGTACTTCTGTAAACAGCTGTCTCAGCTCTCTGGTGCGATGTGTTAATTAATGTCATATTAAAATGGTTTTTAAACTTTCACTTTAGATACAATCTCAAGCCAGTGATCAGCCAAGTGGCACGCAGGGTCTTCGAGACGGCCACAAAGACTATGAATGACACAGATAAGTCTCTGGTGGCCGACTACCTGACGCATTCCACTGCGACGGCAGAGAAACACTATCACATGAAGCAGCCAGAGAACATTGTGAGGGCCAATCAGCTGCTGGCAAGGCTCACTGGTGAATCAAGGTAAGGATTTCTTCTATTTGTCAACAATTAATACCATCAGCAATTTGTAAACATAATCAAACCCACCGTAATTTATATGTAGGCACACTGAACACTTATCAAATACTCTTCTTCTCCTTCTCCTCTTATGTAGTGGTGACTCTGGAGATGAGGGTCCCAGTCATGGTACCCGTGGCGCTGCTCGCGAGGCTGCTGGCAAGCCTGCCTCTGGTACAAATGTGCAAATGGACATACAAGTGGCATTTGACACACTGCAGGTGACACACCCGGTGACTCTGGACGGGGACGTGCCAGACAAGTCGGAGCGTAGGAAGGTGTCACCCGACTTGCAGCGGCAGTTGTACGAGCGTTGGCTGAAGGCACAGATGAAACTGCGCGTGCAGCATGTTCTCTGTGAGTATTTACTCAATGTTTAATTAAATATTTTCACTTATCTATCACCTATGTACATGATTCAAAGTTGTCAATTCTATTTCGCTTAAGTAACGAAACATTGTAATGTGTTCTCCACAGCATACTTCAGCCGACGTCTCCCGACTGAGAACCGGGTCAGCGGATGGATTTCTAAGCAGGGATGGAAAAGTAACGTCCCCACCTCTGCCAGCATCATCAAGGGGTGGAAGCCATCTGGATCTGTGGACATGGTCATGGATTCCAGACACATTCGAAAGTTGACCAGATCTCAGAAGTAGAAAGGACTGATGGTGGCGGACATTGAAGGCAAAGGTAAGGGTGTTGTTGCCACCCGCAGGTTTCAGACTGGTGAGGTGGTCTGTGACTACCATGGCAGGGTAATCACAGCCAAAGAGGGTCAGACTATACACCAGAACACCAGTGAGGAGGAGACTGGGTACATGTTCTTTTTCACAAATCATAAAGGACAGAACATGTGCATCGATGCACATTCACCCATTTGTCAGTGTCACCCTGACATGCAGACTGTGGGAAGGTTTATCAACCATTCCAAATCCAAAGCCAACCTCAAGCCCAGGTTGTATGCGGGAGAGGAAAAAGATGTCATTCTTTTCCTCGCTAGCAGAGACATCGAAGTGAACGAGGAACTCCTCTTTCACTACGGCGTGGGCAAGAAGTCCTTTCGGGGAGAGGGCCTGGACCTTTCTTGGCTGGGTTAGACTCATCCACTGTCATCATCTGTTTTCAAGTTCTAATCCAGGGACATTGTTTAGCCAGTCTAGTCCACCATCAGCAGATTTACCTCAATTACCCCAGCCAGCACCAGCACCACCACCAGCGCCAGCATCAGTACCAGTACCAGCACCGCCACCAGCACCAGCACCGGCACCAGACTTTACGGAGAGACGCATCTCAACGGTCCTGTGTAACTGTCAGTGTCCTCTGCCAGCACCAGCATCAGCGCAAGCAGCATCAGCACCAGCATCAGCACCAGACTTTATGCAGAGACGCATCTAAGGAGGCATGACTGTACCACGTAAAAACGTAAGTATAGTGTTTCTTTTTTAAATATCAAAGGAGATTTTGTCTTTTGGTCGTCTGTAAATATATGCCTTCATCTTTGTGTTTTGCATCTTGATCTGAGAGTGGGTGATAGTTACTGACCATACATCTCTCTTAGGGTCTCTGAGTCTGTCTTTTAGATTCATCTGGATTGGTGATGTGGGCGGCCTGCTGCTGTTTTCCTGTCAGACTCCAGCTGCTACAGCTTTGGATTTTTGCCGGGAATGGCCTGCTGGTTTCACCTTAACCGTCGCTACAATGCCAAGCTTCGGACTATGTCTGTCTGTTTGTGTGTCTCCCTCTCCCTCTCCCCACTTTTCTATCCATACTATCTCCCACTCTCTCTCCTCTATCTGTCTCTCTCTATCCCCAACACAGTCGAGGCAGATGTCTGTCTAACATGAGTCTGGTTCTGTCCGAGGTTTTTTCTGCCCGTTAAAGGGAAGTTTTTCCTTGCCACTGTAACTTGCTAAATGCTGCAAAGTGCTGTACTCATGGTGGGTTAAGATGAGATAATACTCCTTATCTTGTCTTCATGTTGGGTTTCTGTTAATAAAATTTCATTGACATTCACGGGTCTAGACCTGTGAATGTTTTTGTAAAGTGTATTGAGATAACTTTACTTATGATTTGGCTGATTGATTGACAGATTTTTTTTCCAAAGTGTTCAATAAAGGGGATTTGTTTGAACTTTGAATCGGCTCTCTGTGTATGCTTATTTGTCTCTCACGATTGACTTGAAACTGTTTGATACAAATAGTCTCCTGTAGACATTCACAATGAACCAAATTAGACTAACTCTAAAAGCTTTGTGTACTTAACATGTTTTATCAGGTACACTGAAAGAGATAAAATGCACAATTGTTTGTTAGTTACTTAATTTAGTACAGAAGACATATCCATTTGGGTTGGCAGCAGTGACTTACTTATTTGGGGAGCCTGAGCAGATATGCTTAAAATCTAAGCTTAAGTGAATCTGACCAACATTGTTGGATTTGATTTGATTTATTGATTTATTTCGGTCACGTCAACACACTTATACAGCATCACACATTGTCAATAGTTGATCAAATGTTCATGTCCGAAAGGGAAGACGGGAGAAGCAGAGCTTATCTAGTCCCGTCCCCATTTTCCCAATATTTAGTATTTAGTCTCCTCTTTTCCACATATTAACAATTCGTTATACATTTTTATTTATTTATAGGGGTATCACATAATTCTTGACTCCCTTTTAATGTCCGTATTTGACATATTACATAATCCTTTGTTCTATGTAAGGCTTTTTTTTTGTTGTTGTTGTTGTTGTTGTTAGTCCGGTTTGTGATGTTGGGGTTGTGATGTTGTAGATGGTGATGGTGGAATGGTGTGTCCGCGTTGCTTTTCTTTCTTCACTTTTCAGACGTGTTAGACGCGTGACTCCTCGTCACTCTCCTCTTCACCCAGGCGTGCTCCTGCACTGTCGTCTCGGGCTCTGCTGTAGTTTTCAGCCATGCGGGCATTTCCGCCTCCCAGTCGGATTTTGTTGAGAGGTGCGCGAGCCATCTTTCTCTGACCACCGACTCTCTTGATTTCGCCACATGCTAGCAGCATCGCCTCTCTTGTTGCTGAAAACTCAGCCTTCATGCGTCTCAGCCTCCACATAATCCCTCCGAGGCCGAGTCCCATGATTAAAATCGCTGTCTGATTATGCAAACAAGAATTCATCTTCCACGTCCTCCACCTCCAAGATTGACAGACACACCACTCTCCATTTATTCCAGCTGTCCATTGCGTACCCAGCTAGGAATGTTCCATCGGGACATTTTGGTTCTCCCGGGCCAGCTTGACGGGTTGAGAAAACCTTATCGATTGCGTTCAGTGCCCAGCTTAGTGGATCCATTTTGAGACTGTCTGTGTCTCTGCAGTAGTTTGATTTGTTATACGGCCTCACTTCCTTACATAGTCAGTTCATTCACTATCATTGTTTTGGTACATTTCGTCTTTCCTGCTGTCTTATAGACCAAACAACCACATGTTTTGTTTCATCATCCTTCAGCATCCTTCAGCTCTGCACATGTTTTGTATCATCACCCTTAGATATTTTCATATTTATATCCGTCAAAGAACCTTCTCAGTATTCTCTTTTGAAATTCTTTTATGGTACCGCTGCACCTGGTTTCTTCTTGGAGTCTGTTCCATTAATTTACTCCATTAACTATGATACTCATCCCTTTCAATGTCGTTCTTACTGTTTTCTTTACGAGAATTGTGACACACAGAAATGTGTGATCACAATTTCGTTGTGTATTTTGTTTCTAATATGTTATATTTTATATAAAAGTTCTTGAATGGGAGCATTTGTATTTTTGTAAGTTTGTACAGCTTGTTTAGGGTGTATTACCAGATTACGCCACAAGGGGGCTCAACCCTCCTTGGAGACGGCTTAGAGTGTACTGCAGCCCTCGTCTTCAGACTGGCAGAAGCGAGGAAAGAAAGCACTACTTGATGTCCGTCTCATTCTTTTCTCCTGGTTTACACAGGTTAGTTCAAGTCATGAAGCACAAATGATGTCAAAACAACTTTTACAGTTTGTTGTTGTTAAAATAATGTCGTGATGACAGTAGTTTTAGGGCCAGTAGGTGTATTTTGTTTATTGTAATGGTGTCAGCGGCTAGTAAATATTAGCCTAGCATACTACCTTTATATGAGTGACACGTTGTGATTGCCGTGTCCTGTTTGGCGCTCCCTTTTGTTTTGTGAATTCTGTAAGGCTCCCCTGACATTCTTTAAGAGTTGAAAAGTCCGGAAAATACCAGTTATTTGTTTTTATCTTATATATATTGTGTGTTCAGATGATTTTTGTGTATTAACCTGCCCTGCTAGTACTTAAATGGGGTTTCCCATAATCCAAGTTAGAAACACATGCTAAAAGACCTTTTTTGTATGAAAATGCAAAGCTTTGTATAAGGAAAGATGAAAGAATGTGTAAAGTATGGACACAATGATACACAATTTGGCTTTGAAATAATGAATGTTTGTGGATAAAGACTAACAGAGGTGCAGTTTGTGCTAAAGAGAAACATATTTCTATGTAAGAAATAAACAGACTGGCAGAAGCGAGGAAAGAAAGCACTACTTGATGTCCGTCTCATTCTTTTCTCCTGGTTTACACAGGACATTTTAATCTGGACACAGACCCTTCGCACGGGGCCTGTTACAGAATCATAGACCCTCTTAAGTTGTATGTCGCCTCTCTCTTTATGAACCTTGTTTGTAGGTTCCTCGGTAGCTGCTCATGTGCAGCCTTGTATAACATCTGCACAGTCCTGTATTTTATTAGGTCATACAGTTTTAGGATCTTTGCTGTAATAAACAGCTGATTTGTGTGTGCTCTATATCTTGCGTGGTGAATAATTCTCAATGCTTTTTTCTGGAGTGTTAATATACCTTTAATATTCGTTTTATAGGTATTTCCCCATAATTCACAGCAATATTGTATGTGTGGTGCCACCAGAGCCCAGTACACTGTGAAAAGTGATTTCTGATTTAGTAGTTTTTCTTCTTTCCACAGTATTGATACACTCCTGGCTATTTTTTTTCTGTATAAGATATATGAGGTTTCCAGTTTAGCTTCTCATCGATGATTACTCCTAGAAATTTGAATTCATTAACCCTTTGTATCTTGGTTCCGTTTATATTTACATTAGCCTCACAGTCTCACCAGACACTGGTCAAGAATGACTTAAAAAATGTATTTCATGAACCAAATTAGACTAACTCTAAAAGCTTTGTGTACTTAACATGTTTTATGAAATCTCAGCTTAAGTTAAACAGCTCATGATTGTTGGTGCACCAGACACTGGTCAAGAATGACTTGAAAAATGTATTTCATGAACTAAATTAGACTCAATCTGAAAGCTTTGTGTACTTAACATGTTTTATCAGGTACACTGAAAGAGATAAAATGCACAATTGTTTGTTAGTTACTTAATTTAGTACAGAATTCATATCCATTTGGGTTGGCAGCAGTGACTTACTTATTTGGGGAGCCTGAGCAGATATGCTTAAAATCTAAGCTTAAGTGAATCTGACCAACATTGTTGGATCACCAGACTCTGGTCAGGAATGACTTAAAAATGTATTTCATGAACTAAATTAGACTAAATCTAAAAGCTAAATATCTGCTTTAGATTTAGACTGTGGGACACTGTCAAGACTAGTCTAATGAGAACAGGAAGTGAAAACGAGTTAGTTTAAAGACATAAGAACTTTTATATAAACTATGACAAACTATCCTTAACAATACTGAAAGTACATGCATAGTTTTTTAAAATTCAGCTGAGTGCTATGAAACTGTGAGAGACATCAAGTTCACACCCTCACTGCTAAATGTGCTAATGAGGTGGGTGAATTTCTATGGAGGACATTCAGTTATTGTTGAGAGATGATGGCTATGCTAATTAGACTGTTCACAAGAGCTTAAAGGTGCCCATCTAAAGTTCAAAACATGGAAATTTCTTTGTCCCAGCCAGTTACAAAAACAGCCAACAGCAGTTTTTAAATCCCAGACTTTGTAAATAAACAAACTAAAATAAAACAACATAAATTAAAATGGTCTGTTTCATCACAGTTGTTCTCTTAGGCTCTCTGTAAGGATTAACTTGAAACTAAATGAAACAGTCTCCTGTAGACATTCACATTCACAGTGTGATAGTCTGCTTCAAGTTGAGATCTGGGTAACTTCATCACATATGATTGATATCTCCAGATCTCACTATAAGGGCCTTAGCAGTTTTAGCACAAAATATACACCAAATGTCTCAGAGTGAAATCCTCTCTCCACTACAAATGTTTCTTTCTCTTATTTCTTTTAATTCAAACAATTAAAAGTAAGCCAGCAAGGTCAGAGGTAGAGAGCTTCAACAATGTTAAGATGTCTAATGAAAAAAAGGCAGCTTATCACATATCAACTGTTATACTTAAATAAAATACAGAGTTTTCTAAAACTTAACTAAAATAAAACTCTGTGTTTCATTACATTTGTTCTTTTAGGCTCTCTGTAAGGATTCATTTGAAACTGAGAGAAACAAATAGTCTCTTGTAGAAGATCTCAGTATAAAGGCTCTAGGTCAGGACAATCTCACAGCCAACAAAGATGTGACTTTCCCAGATTTTATTTTAAATAAAATTAAGAAAGTTATTAATTCTAGTTAAATCTAAGTTTTGAAAGTTTAAAGTTATTTCTGAGAAACTTTCACTGCCATAATGCAAATGACCCCACAGGCCAGCCCCAGCTCACCTGACCAATCCCAGCCATCCATGCATGAAAATGGGTGGGGCTGGCAGAGGGGTTGGTATAAATACAGGAGGTACATTCAATGAAATTCACTGTGCTTTTTGTCACAATGACTTTGCTGATCTTCGTGGATTTATGCTTCGCTGATCTACTTGGATTCTCCCTCACTGATCTGCGTGGATTCTCCCTCACTGATCTACGTGGATTCTCCCTCACTGATCTGCGTGGATTCTCCCTCACTGATCTACGTGGATTCTCCCTCACTGATCTACGTGGATTCTCCCTCACTGATCTGCGTGGATTCTCCCTCACTGATCTGCGTGGATTCTCCCTCACTGATCTGCGTGGATTCTCCCTCACTGATCTGCGTGGATTCTCCCTCACTGATCTACTTGGATTGTCCCTGCCCTGATCTTTTTGGTTTCCATCTTCAGTGATCTTTTTGGTTTATTCTACAATGGCTGCCAATGCTGAGAAGAGGTAAGACTTTGATTTTTATTTATTCACTCTACAAACTTGTCCTTTTGGTTCAGTTGAATTTTCCTGCAGCTTAAGCTTGAGAGTACCTCAAGATTAGTCTGATGAAAACAAGTTAGTTTAAACACATATCAACTTTTACATAAACTATGACAAAGTATCCCTCACAATAACATAGTTTTATAAAGTTCAGCTGAGTGCTCTGAAACTGTGAGAGAGACATCATGTTCACACCCTCACTGCTAAATGTGCTAATGAGGTGGGTGAGTTTCTATGGAGGACATTCAGTTATTGTTGTGAGATGATGGCTATGCTAATTAGACTGCTCACAAAAAGACTTTGTAAATAAACAAAATACAATTCACATTCACAGTGTGATAGTCTGCTTCAAGTTGAGATCAGTTGAGACTTTGATTTTTATTTATTCACTCTACTAATCTGTCTTTTTGGTTCAGTTGAATTTTTCCTGCAGTTTAAGCTCGAGAGTACCTTAGTTCACACTGTTATTAATGGCTTTTTTAAGTTCCCATGCCTGACCACACTGCTGTCCATTTCTCTTTCTTTTTCAGAAATCTGACGTCAGCAGCACATGTTGTTCAACATGGAGGACACATGTTCAGGACAGTCCCGCTCCAAGAAGAAGGTATGTTTGTGCAAAGTCATTTTGTAATTAACTTTTGGTATTTCGTTTCCAACAGGGGCATTTAGTAATTTGAACATAGTAGCTTTTTCCTAATTCAAAGATATTTGTTGCAATTTATAACCTTGATTTAAATCTATGGCTGACAAAGTGAGGTTTATGTCTGAATGAAAAATAAAACATTGGACAATAAAGATTAATGTTTGTAATTTACTGGAAAGATTTCATTTTTTTTCCAATGTGGTCCTAATATGGTACTTTTTTTTCCTTCAACAGCATGCAAAGTCTGGATTTTGGGCGACAGCTACATCCGCCGTGCTGAACAACGTGCCAGGAGTACCATCGGGACCAATCTTGGTGTTTCTGCCCAGGTCCAGTGGTTTGGCAGGGGAGGCTTGTGTTGGGACGGCCTGCTTGAGCTCTTCTACCAGGGCCTGCTGGTAACAACTGCTCCGGATGTGCTGGTGATTCACTGTGGCGGCAATGATCTGGGACGTGTTAAAAGCGTGCTGCTTCTCAAAGCAATGAAGGAGGATCTACATTACCTACACGAAAAGTTTCCTGCCATGAAGATTTTATTATCTTCCATAAATGAGAGGCGCCAGTGGAGGTATGCCTCACCTCGCAAGATTGAAAAAGTGCGGAAGTTTGTGAACAATGTCATGGCCACATTTGTCACAGGTGTTAATGGAAATGCTGTGCGTCATCCTTATATCTTGTTTGACCAGCCTGACTTATTTTTAAGTGATGACGTTAACTTAAGTCCTAAGGGAACTGATTTGTTTTTATTAGCTATTGCCCAGGGTCTAAAAGAGGCTCTAGCCTGATTGCCTAGTGTAAGTCATTTAGGATTTCTTCTGTGGGACTGATAAATGCAGTCATCCCCAGAGGGTCAGCGCTCGTTTGCATGTATTAGCTCTAGAAATGTTTTATAGTTTTATAAATGAGGTCCCTGGACTCCATGGTGGAGTATGTGTTTCATTGCATTTGCACAAAACGGCCCAGCACCAGACTTTAACGCAGAGACGCATCTAAACGGTCC
This sequence comes from Scarus forsteni, assembly GCA_036419115.1. Lineage (NCBI taxonomy): Eukaryota > Metazoa > Chordata > Actinopteri > Labriformes > Labridae > Scarus > Scarus forsteni. Next base: position 225,435 of record JAZDUH010000488.1, on the reverse strand, counting down.
TGTGTTACTGTCAGTGCCACTGTAGTTTTTTCAAATGTTCAATAAAGGCAATTTGTTTGAACTTTGAATCGGCTCTTTGCGTATACTTTGTGTGAAACACGTGTTAGTCTGTAGTTGGGTAATGGCTTCGTGTGAAGAGGTTTTATGTTTTGTGTACAAAAATCTGCAGAACTTTGTGATATTTCACCCAGAAAGGGAGAGATAGCAGCTTATTACTGTTTCATACAAATGGTCTCTTGCAGAGAGTTTTGTTGAGATCTGGGTAACTTCATCACTTATGGTGGATGTCTCCAGATCTCACTATAAGAGCCTTAGCACCTGAAATCACTTTGTGTGTGTTTCTTGTTTTAAATCATTTAACTTAATAAGTCAGAGGTCAGAACTAAGTAATATATATTTACAATAGTGTTCTCAGGCTGCAGGGGAAACTGTCAGTGCAGCTTGACAGCCTGTGGCTGTCAAACACATGTAAATTTCCACCATCCCCCACAGGCTTCTGAAGCCCAGCTAGACAGCAGGAACATGTGTGGTCACTAGCACCGCGAAGTAGTGAGTGTCTTGATTACACACAGGTTATTCAGTTCTCAGAGGACTCATAATGTACCACTGTTTAAAAAAATGTATGAACACACCATGCATAGATATATTTATGCAACAAAGTTCCAAAGATTTGCTGGCATGTTTGTAGAGAGCGTGTGCTAATACAGTGACCTTTGACACTTGATGGAGATTAACAGAAATAAGACAGAATAAAGGAAGACAATGACAGTTTAATCCCTTATATCCACATTGTAATGATTTCATTATGATAATTTCACTCCATTTGATGGACATACATAGACAGGCAAAAAAGTGACATATTCCAGTAGACTTTGAAAGTTTCTGTAGCTTTAGGCTCAGAGAAATGAATTTAACTGAAGTTGATTTTTATCCCTTATATCTGGAAAGTTATGATTGTATCATGTATGAACATGCTCTAAGTTCAGCCTCCTAGGTCAAAGCATTGATTTGTCAATGAATTTAAAGGGATTTTTCCTGATTTGACTTGACCTTTGGTCAAAACTCGTGACTTTTGACACTTAGGAAGGTCGCAGCTAAACCATCTTTTGCACACTGATTCTACAGGTACCCACGATGAACATACTCAAATTTCAGCCTCCTAGGTCAAAGCATTGATTTTTAATGGATTTAAAGGGATGTCACTTACGGAGCTCCAGAGGGAAGAGGGGAGATTCTAGGTTGTCCTGCCCGCCTGAGAGTGCTCTTCTGGGTGTAAGCATCAGGCCTCTCCCCCCCTCTCCAGCCTGGAGGTCTTTTTTTTTTTTTTTAAACAGATTCCCCTGATACTCTAGACTTCATTTACATCCCTTGGTACAGCCTGGTGCTCTAGACTTTATTTTAATCCCCTGCCCTCTGTGAAAAGGTCTGATTTGAAGCTTCAATTTGAGAATTGTGGATCTACCAAGATTCTAAAAGTGTTTAAAGTGTGTGTGTTTCCTTGCTTTAAATCAGTTTAAACAACCTCATAAGTCAGAGGTCAGCACGAAATAATTTATATATATATACAGTCATGGAAAAAATTATTAGACCACCCTTGTTTTCTTCAATTTCTTGTTCATTCTAATATCTGGTACCACTAAACGTATAATACAATGAACACAACATAAAATGCAGCTGGTCACATAATACTTTATGTCCTATTTGACATTCTTAAGCTTAATTGATTCCCAGGGTATATAAGAGGCCATTTCATGTCACAAGCAGCACTGCACATGCAAAGGCCTAGAGTGGTTTCCTGCTTACATTCAAGCCTTAGCACAACTCAGAAGTTGTCAGCTCTCACATAATGCCTAAAACAAAAGAATTATGTGAAGCCACAAAGGCAGCCATCTTGGCACTGCTGGAAATTGGCATGAGTGAGAGACAGGTAGCGAAAAAACTGAAGATCTCCAAGACAGCCGTTCATTACAACAAAAAAAAACAAGCTGAACATGGCACTACCAAATTGCTACCTGGCCGTGGCAGGAAACGTCTTTCTACCCCACGAGATGACCGTGCACTCATCCGTTCCTGTGTCAGGAATCGCCGTCAGACCTCCAGGGACCTTAAAAATGAGTGGGCACTGTCGAGAAATGTGACTTGTTCAGCAAGGACAGTTCGAAACCGACTTGTTGAAGCTGGTTTGAAGTCACACAGAGCACGCAAGAAGCCCTTCATCAATGAAAGGCAGAGGAAGGCCCGGTTACTCTTTGCTCGAGACCACAAGGATTGGACTGTTGATGATTGGACTAAGGTTCTCTTCAGTGATGAATCCAATTTTGAATTGATGCCCACTCCAGCCAACTGACTGGTTAGGAGGAAGCCTGGAGAAGCTTACAACCCAGACTGTCTTGCCCCTACAGTAAAACATGGGGGTGGATCAGTCATGATCTGGGGTTGTTTCAGTCTGAGTGGAACAGGGCAAATGCAATTGTGTGAAGGCCGAATGAACCAGGTCATGTACAGGACTACCCTTGAAAACAGTCTTCTTCCATCAGCTAGAAAACTCTTTCCTGCCTCGAATGACTGGATTTTCCAACAAGACAATGCCCCTTCCCACACGGCAAGGTCAGTTAAAGCCTGGATGGAGAACCACAACATTCGCACCATGCCTTGGCCTGCTCAATCACCAGATCTTAATCCAATTGAAAACCTGTGGAAAATCATCAAACTCAAAATGGAGAACCACAAGCCCAAAAACAAAGAAAATTTGTTTGAATTTGTCCAACAGGAATGGGCTGCTGTGACAGCAGAACAATGTCAGAAGCTGGTGGAGAGCATGCCAAGACGCATGGCTGCAGTCATCAAAAACAATGGTTATGCAATCAAGTATTAACTCTTGTGTGTATCATGTGTTTAAAGCAAACAGAAAAGAAAACATGGAATGCTTAAAAGTAGTGTTTTTGGCGGTACAATGCCATAGCTATTGATGTAAGAATTTAAGTAATTTTGGTTATTATCAAGAAAACCATGGAAAATGAATAGTTCTTAGTTCTTAAATTAAAGTCTCATGAGCTATTTTTTGTTGTTATCATTATAATTGTCCAAACAAATGTACCTTTAGTTGAGCCAGGCATTAAAATTAACAAGAAATTGAAGAAAACAAGGGTGGTCTAATAATTTTTTCCATGACTGTATATATGTTTATGGAAAATGTATATAGTTGAAAAATATTGTTGAGAAATATTTTGCTCAAGTTTCTATGTTAAAGCTATGGTCTACGATTTGGAAGCTTTGTACATATTAATAACACCGTTTATAAGGCTGTTATGGTCCTATGGTCCTATCTACACAGTATAAAGACCAAAAAGAATGAAAAAAATCCATTTTGAATATGATCACTCCAGCCAACTGACTGGTTAGGAGGAAGCCTGGAGAAGCCCCAGACTGTCTTGCCCCTACAGTAAAACATGGGGATCAGTCATGATCTGGGGTTGTTTCAGTCTGAGTGGAACAGAACCGTCTGTGTGTGAAGGCCGAATGAACCAGGTCATGTACAGGACTACCCTTGAAAACAGTCTTCTTCCATCAGCTAGAAAACTCTTTCCTGCCTCGAATGACTGGATTTTCCAACAAGACAATGCCCTTGCCACACGGCAAGGTCAGTTAAAAGCCTGGATGGAGAACACATGCACCATGCCTTGGCCTGCTCAATCACCAGATCTTAATCAATTGAAAACCTGTGGAAAATCATCAAACTCAAAATGGAGAACCACAAGCCCAAAAAGAAAGAAAATTTGTTTGAATTTGTCCAACAGGAATGGGCTGCTGTGACAGCAGAACAATGTCAGAAGCTGGTGGAGAGCATGCCAAGACGCATGGCTGCAGTCATCAAAAACAATGGCTATGCAATCAAGTATTAACTCTTGTGTGTATCATGTGTTTAAAGCAAACAGAAAAGAAAACATGGAATGCTTAAAAGTAGTGTTTTTGGCGGTACAATGCCATAGCTATTGATGTAAGAATTTAAGTAATTTTGGTTATTATCAAGAAAACCATGGAAAATGAATAGTTCTTAGTTCTTAAATTAAAGTCTCATGAGCTATTTTTTGTTGTTATCATTATAATTGTCCAAACAAATGTACCTTTAGTTGAGCCAGGCATTAAAATTAACAAGAAATTGAAGAAAACAAGGGTGGTCTAATAATTTTTTCCATGACTGTATATATGTTTATGGAAAATGTATATAGTTGAAAAATATTGTTGAGAAATATTTTGCTCAAGTTTCTATGTTAAAGCTATGGTCTACGATTTGGAAGCTTTGTACATATTAATAACACCGTTTATAAGGCTGTTATGGTCCTATGGTCCTATCTACACAGTATAAAGACCAAAAAGAATGAAAAAAATCCATTCAGTATATCCGCTGAAAAGCTGCATACTAGCTGACCAATCAAGCCTAAGAACCTGCAACTATTAATTGGTCCGTGAGTTAGTCCATGAGTCCATCCAACTCGCTCTCCTCACTACGCAGCACGCAGCATCTTGCCCATGGTCCCGCCTCCTCCCTCTACCTCCGTGAGCAGCTAGCAGCGTTAGCTACTGAACTATCATGGAGCTGGAAAAGCCTAGCGCCAACCCGAATCCGCCTCTCTCCCAAGACAGTCTGGCTGCAGACCACCCTTCTCCTCTCCCTCTCCCTCGTCTCCCTCACTACGCAGTACGCAGCATCTTGCCCATGGTCCCGCCTCCTCCTCTACCTCCGTGAGCAGCTAGCAGCGTTAGCTACTGAACTATGACAGTCTGGCTGCAGACCATTCTCCTCTCTCCTCATGCTGGCCCAACGGAGCTCTGCCCGCTGGTTGAGGCCTGTTAGCGGGCTAACGGCTTAACGAATAGCCTCAGCCGCCGCCAGACCTTCAGCATCGGGCCGCTTTCGCCCCTGGTTGATCAGGTAATGGCTTTGTTTACTACAGTGTGAGATGTCTGCTGAATAACTCTGGTTAGTTTGTGCCTGCACGGGCTAATAACTTGTAGGGAGCGGGTTAGCCTGTTAGCCGCTAATCGTTAGCACTGTAAGCTGAGCTGGGGAGGACAGGCTGAGAAAGATAAATCCTCCCCACACTGCTCTGCTCTGGCGGCGCCAACCCCGCATTGCCGCCGGTCCAGTTGAAATGGCTACTGCTGTGTGTTATAAGGGAGATGTCTGTCGTGTTTGATACTTTCAGTTGAGCTGAGCTGTTTTTGATTGAGTTTGCTGCTGATATATTGTGCTAGTCGCTCGTAGCTCTGCCGGAGGGGGCTATATGAGCCGACACGAGCTGGGGGCGGGATCTTGGAACACGGAGGGGAGAGGTGAGGGAAGGAGGGGCAGGCTGCGGTTTCAAATCGTAGACACCAGCTTTAAGTACTGCTTTGGTTCTGCAGTAGTGATCAAACTAAAAGAAAAAACGCCTTTGTAGTTTTTACATAAAAATAATCATATCTCAAAAATTAAAATAGGTATTTTGTTCAAATCACTACTGGTGTGTTCAGAAATATTTTGTTTATTTTTCTAAATGTGAAAATCATTTCGATCAATGTGTTTTGTGTACATATTTTGTAAATATAATGAAAAAAACATATCTGATTTTTGTATTTTCTAATTTATAACACAACTTGAACACCTTTACCTAATTTTTATGGTTTATTTATATGTATACCATTTTAGATTAAGTTGTAAGGATTCTAGGGATATTAGGTATTTGAAGATATTCCAAGAAATGACATCAGAATGAACAAAAATACAAATGTATTTACTGGCGAACCCTTACAATTGCAGTCCCTTAAGGGTTAAAGTCCCCAGAGATGAGGAGGAGGGCCTGAGGGTGTTTGGTCTGTAGCCAGCTGACTGCAGAGTGCAGGGTCTCACATGCAAAGGCTGATTATTACAGTTGGCCTGACACAGGCAGACTAATGCAGCACCATTCTTTAACAGTTACTATGGCAACGAGGGGGAGGAGGCAGAACATGTTCTTTGATCTTCCCTTGCTGCTGATTGAACCTCTGGATCAAAGGACCTTCCTCTGGTGCTGCTTTGGTGATTCCATCAGTCCATATATGGACATAGACTCTGATATGTCTATATAAGTAAGATCAGGATTGTGCAGACTTAATTCGACATCAGAGCAAGAACAATGAACAACACAGAGGCAAGTACACAGACCAACATTTTGGTCAACAAGGACCTACTCAGGCGTCCGCCTGACATCCATGCAGTGGCTTAATCTAGAGGCTGGATCACTGGACCCGAGAACAAAACCCAAACTGACGGAGATGTGTTTGGAATTAATCGATGTTGCAGCAACACACATCTTTGAGCTCTTGCAGTGTGAGAGTGATGGTGCGAGCATTATGTTTGTGCCAAAGGACCAGGTGTCTAAGTGTCTTGGAGACATGGGCAGCCTCATAGCACAGACATTGGCTGAGAAGATGGGTGTTAAGGGTGACATCCAGAGCTCGAGCACACAGATACTGACAGAGCTCAGAGTTGATGAGGTTACAGAGAAGGTGAACAACTAGCTCTCTAGCTTGGAGGAGTGTGAGAAAGCTTTTCCCTGGAGTGTGAGGATCATCGCACAACACATATAGCAAGTACTTTGTAACATTATGCCCAGGATACCAAAGTCCATGAAATCCAGGAAAGTGACCCTGGTTAATGAGTTTGAATGCACTTCTAATGAGGAAGTCCTCCTCATTAGACGTGCATCTTGTTGCCAGTATAATACTGTAAAATTTAAAGCAACCCCTTTATAGTGTACCAAATGAAGAAAGTCCTACGTCTGTCACAGATACTGAGGACAGACACTCTTCACAGACAGAGATCTGCTTGGTACCTAATGAAGATAGTCCTACATCTGTCACAGATACTGAGGGCAGACACTCTTCACTCTTCACAGACGGAGATCTGCTTGGTATCTAATGAAGATAGTCCGACATATGTCACAGATACTGAGTACAGAAACATTTCACAGATGGAGATCTACTTGGTTACTAATGAAGGAAGTCAGACATATGTCACAGATACTGAGGATGACAGACACTCTTCACTCTTCACAGATGGAGATCTGCTTGGTACCTACTGAAGATAGTCCTACATCTGTCACAGATACTGACGACAGACACTCTTTACTGATGGAGATCTGCTTGGTACCAAATGCCAATATACTGTCTGTCCTCAGTATCTGTGACAGATGTCGCATCTGTCACAGATACTGAGGACAGACACTCTTCACAGACGGAAATCTGCTTGGTACCTACTGAAGATAGTCCTGCATCTGTCACAGATACTGAGGTCTGACACTCTTCACAGACAGAGATCTGCTTGGTACCTAATGAAGATAGTCCTACATCTGTCACAGATACTGAGGGCAGACACTCTTCACTCTTCACAGACGGAGATCTGCTTGGTATCTAATGAAGATAGTCCGACATATGTCACAGATACTGAGTACAGAAACATTTCACAGATGGAGATCTACTTGGTTACTAATGAAGGAAGTCAGACATATGTCACAGATACTGAGGATGACAGACACTCTTCACTCTTCACAGATGGAGATCTGCTTGGTACCTACTGAAGATAGTCCTACATCTGTCACAGATACTGACGACAGACACTCTTTACTGATGGAGATCTGCTTGGTACCAAATGCCAATATACTGTCTGTCCTCAGTATCTGTGACAGATGTCGCATCTGTCACAGATACTGAGGACAGACACTCTTCACAGATGGAGATCTGCTTGGTACCTAATGAAAATAGTCCTACATCTTTCACCAAGGGCGTCAGTTTGTTTTAAAAAGTGGGGGGGACAGCTACTGGTACAAGTGACTTTTAAGAAGTGCTTGTGATCAGGGGCGCTGCTGGGATTTTAGCCCCAAGATAAGAAATGTGACTAGGACACCCACAGCTGGCAGTTAGGCCGGCGAAAATTTTTGATACAGTTTTACAAAAAAAATGCATTTTAGTGATATTTTGACTATCATTCCTATATTTGTGAAAAAAACAACATGATAGCTACTTGGTAGGGGGAGCACTGAAAATACAATGAAATTCATTTAGATTTTATTTGCTGCAAGACTGATACTCTATATTCCAAAAACCCATCTCTTTATTTAAATACTTGAACATAAAATTCTCTTTAGAATAATTACAAGACAAAAACAACCTAAAATACAAAATAACCTCTTCCTTTAAAATTAAATGCAATTATAATCTGTGGAGAAAACACCATCAAAGAAAAAAAAAAGGCCAATTGTCTTTTATGATATATTGTAATTTGAACATGTAGCTCCACATGCAGGTTTAATTTATCTCCAATACTGTGGGCTCACAGGTGATGCCATTAGATTTGTGTTGAAAAAATACATATATGAGGCTATGCGGTTTTTGCTTTATAACCTTCCAAAAACCCATTGAGAGCTTCACCCAGTCTGACACAAAACTCTGTTCCTGCTGCAGATTCCAACAAAAAAAAAAACAAAAAAAAATACAAAAATAAATCCTTTTTTTTAAAATTAAAAATAAATTATAAAATAAAAAAAAAAAAAAAAAAATTTTTTTTTCAGAATGATATTTTTATATTGTATGTGTTTTTTCTCCATTATAATCTTTTAATGGAACACACAGCTACATTAAGTAACATTAATTCTTCTTGTCACATCTTTCTTGTTTGTAGGCTGGAAACATTTATTATTATTATTATCATTATTATTTTTATTATTATTCAGGCCTAATTATTCGAGGAAAATATAAATAAATAACTGGGATTACACCGGTTTACACGTGAGGGATTTGAGTGCGGTGGAGACAAAATGACCTCTGACAGAAAGTGGGGGGGGGACACATCTGTTCCTAAACTGACACCTATGTCTTTCACAGATACTGAGAATGACAGACACTCTTCACAGACGGAGATCTGCTTGGTACCCAATCACGATAGTCCTACATCTGTCACAGATACTGACGATGACAGACACTCTTCACAGACGGAGATCTGCTTGGTACCTAATAAGGTTGTCCTACATCTGTCACAGATACTGAGGATGACAGACACTCTTCACAGATGGAGATCTGCTTGGTACCTTATGAAGATAGTCCTACATCTGTCACAGATACTGACGATGACAGACACTCTTCACAGACGGAGATCTGCTTGGTACCTAATAAGGTTGTCCTACATCTGTCACAGATACTGACGATGACAGACACTCTTCACAGACAGAGATCTGCTTCGTACCTAACAAAGTTAGTCCTACATCTGTCACAGATACTGAGGACAGACACTCTTCACGGATGGAGATCTGCTTTGTACCTAATGAAGATAGTCCTACATCTGTCACAGATACTGAGGACAGACACTCTTCACAGACGGAGATCTGCTTGGTACCTAATGAAGATAGTCCTTTATCTGTCACAGATACTGAGGACAGACACTCTTCACAGATGGAGATCTTCTTTGTACCTAATGAAGATAGTCCTACATCAGTCACAGATACTGAGGATGACAGACACTCTTCACAGACGGAGATCTGCTTGGTACCTAATGAAGATAGTCCTACATCAGTCACAGATACTGAGGATGACAGACACTCTTCACAGACGGAGATCTGCTTGGTACCTAACAAAGTTAGTCCTACATCAGTCACAGATACTGAGGATGACAGACACTCTTCCCAGATGGAGATCTGCTTTGTACCTAATGAAGATAGTCCTTTATCTGTCACAGATACTGAGGACAGACACTCTTCACGGATGGAGATCTGCTTTGTACCTAATGAAGATAGTCCTACACCAGTCACAGATACTGAGGATGACAGACACTCTTCACAGACGGAGATCTACTTGGTACCTAACAAAGTTTGTCCTACATCAGTCACAGATACTGAGGACAGACACTCTTCACAGACGGAGATCTGCTTGGTACCTAATGAAGATAGTCCTACATCAGTCACAGATACTGAGGATGACAGACACTCTTCACAGACAGAGATCTGCTTGGTACCTAATGAAGATAGTCCTTTATCTGTCACAGATACTGAGGACAGACACTCTTCACAGATGGAGATCTTCTTTGTACCTAATGAAGATAGTCCTACATCAGTCACAGATACTGAGGATGACAGACACTCTTCACAGACGGAGAAATTCTTGGTACCTAACAAAGTTAGTCCTACATGTGTCACAGATACTGAGGACAGACACTCTTCACGGATGGAGATCTGCTTGGTACCTAATGAAGATAGTCCTACATCTGTCACAGATACTGAGGACAGACACTCTTCACAGACGGAGATCTGCTTGGTACCTAATGAAGATAGTCCTACATCAGTCACAGATACTGAGGATGACAGACACTCTTCACAGACGGAGAACTTCTTGGTACCTAACAAAGTTAGTCCTACATCAGTCACAGATACTGAGGATGACAGACACTCTTCACAGACGGAGATCTGCTTGGTACCTAATGAAGATAGTCCTTTATCTGTCACAGATACTGAGGACAGACACTCTTCATGGATGGAGATCTGCTTTGTACCTAATGAAGATAGTCCTACACCAGTCACAGATACTGAGGATGACAGACACTCTTCACAGACGGAGATCTGCTTCGTACCTAACAAAGATAGTCCGACATATGTCACAGATACTGAGTACAGACACTCTTCATAGATGGAGATCTGCTTGGTACCTAATGAAGATAGTCCTACATCTGTCACAGATACTGAGGACATACACTCTTCACTGAAGAAGATCTACTTGGTAACTAATGAAGGTAGTCCAAAATTGAATTAGTTCTTTCTTTTCCCATGCTGAACATGGGAAAAGCACTGTACAGTCCTGGTGAGTACAGTGTCCTCCACACAGAAGTTAATGTAATATCTTATACAGTCTTTGAGGTTGTAGATGTCCTCCCCGTGAGGATCACAGAACTTCTTCCACACAGTTGACTCAAAACAGTCCCTCAGAGCCTCCTCAGTCTCCTCAGACCATCTCTTAACTGCGCGGGTCACAGCTGGCTGCCTGTGGAAAAGTGGTTTGTACACGGGCTGGAGTTAAACCAGGCTGTGGTCTGATCTCCGCAGGGGAGGGAGGTGTGATGACTTGTATGCATCCTTGGTGTTTGCATACAGTAAGTCCAGTATTTTATTGTCTCTGGTGTGGCAGGTGACATACTGGGTGAAAGTGGGCAAAGTGGAGGATGGAGAGGTGTGATTAAAGTCCCCAGAGATGAGGAGGAGGGCCTGAGGGTGTTTGGTCTGTAGCCAGCTGACTGCAGAGTGCAGGGTCTCACATGCAAAGGCTGATTATTACAGTTGGCCTGACACAGGCAGACTAATGCAGCACCATTCTTTAACAGTTACTATGGCAACAAGGGGGAGGAGGCAGAACATGTTCCTTTGATCTTCCCTTGCTGCTGATTGGACCTCTGGATCAAAGGAAGTTCTGGTGCTGCTTTGGTGATTCCATCAGTCCATATATGGACATAGACTCTGATATGTCTATATAAGTAAGATCAGGATTGTGCAGACTTAATTCGACATCAGAGCAAGAACAATGAACAACACAGAGGCAAGTACACAGACCAACATTTTGGTCAACAAGGACCTACTCAGGCGTCCGTCTGACATCCATGCAGTGGCTTAATCTAGAGGCTGGATCACTGGACCCAAGAACAAAACCCAAACTGACGGAGATGTGTTTGGAATTAATCGATGTTGCAGCAACACACATCTTTGAGCTCTTGCAGTGTGAGAGTGATGGTGCGAGCATTATGTTTGTGCCAAAGGACCAGGTGTCTAAGTGTCTTGGAGACATGGGCAGCATCATAGCACAGACATTGGCTGAGAGGATGGGTGTTAAGGGTGACATCCAGAGCTCAAGCACACAGATACTGACAGAGCTCATAGTTGATGAGGTTACAGAGAGGTGAACAACTAGCTCTCTAGCTTGGAGGAGTGTGAGAAAGCTTTTCCCCGGAGTGTGAGGATCATCGCACAAAACATGTGGTAAGTACTTTGTAACATTATGCCCAGGATACCAAAGTCCATGAAATCCAGGAAAGTGACCCTGGTTAATGACTTTGAATGCACTTCTAATGAGGAAGTCCTCCTCATTAGACGTGCATCTTGTTGCCAGTATAATACTGTAAAATTTAAAGCAACCCCTTTATAGTGTACCAAATGAAGATAGTCCTACATCTGTCACAGATACTGAGGACAGACACTCTTCACAGACGGAGATCTGCTTGGTATGTAATGAAGATAGTCCTGCATCTGTCACAGATACTGAGGACGACAGACACTCTTCACAGACGGAGATCTGCTTGGCACCCAATCACGATGGTCCTACATCTGTCTTAAATACTGTAGAAAACTTTTATTGATACTTTATTTTGAAGGTCTAAGCTCCCAACACCTTTGTTTATCCGGTCTGGTCCAGTGTCAGAGGCAAGAGAACACAGAGGCTTGGTCAAGTATAAAAATATAACCTTTATTTAATCACAAATATATTAAATATGAGTCTGTGTCTTGGATCTCACTGAGTTCTGCGCCTGCTGAAAGGGACAGCCCTAGCCCCTAAGAAAGCCACAGTGAAACACACATAAAATACACTGCACACTGATTTACCATAACCATGCACAGACCAATAAATAAAGTGAACTGCATGCGTCTCTAAACTAAGGACCACTACACACTAGGCGGGTCAGAACCACTACAAGCACCAGAGGGGGGCAGGGAGCTACCCTGGAGCACGGCGCCACCCCTCGGTGAATCTCAGACAGAGCTCAAACAAAATTCTAAAATAGGCCTAAACACAAAACAAGAAAACAAAGATTATTCACACAATGGATGAGTTTTAAAACAACTTAACTCACCCGGGCTGGCGACGAGACCCCCCCCATGGGGTCCAATAATGGACTCCGCTGCAGGCGGCCCTCAGGATCGTGGAAACCAGGGAGGAGCAGCCAACAGCCGGTATGGGGAGAGACGGCTTATCGACGTGGAGAAACAGCACGACACAGCGGGGCGAGAAGAAGGCGACAGACAGCCTGGCACGTGGAGAAACTGCACCCAGACACGGCGAGGCAGGAAGGCGGTGGGCGACTTACACGTGGAGAACCTGCACCCCAAAACGGCAAGGCAGGAAGGCGTGGGGCGACCTCACGTGGAGAGAAACTGCACCCCAAAACGGCAAGGCAGGAAGGCGGTGGGCGACCTCGTGGCTCCAGTCAAGGGACTCACTAACCCCCCCTTCTCTACCTAAAGGAGGCGACCAGCCTCCCCTCCTAGCGCAGGAACCGCTCCCCTATCTAACTGTCTTCACTGCCAGTGACACTAAAAGTCACGGGCAGCCTGCTCGGTTTGTTTCTCTGTCCCCCAGCCACGGCCACAGGCGCCAGCAGTCCAGCTCCTCTCTCTCGCGCCGCTCATTCAGATCCTTTTTTTAACCCCCACAGTGTCCCTCCACCTCCTACCACAGGTGAGTGTGATCAGCTAATCAGTGCCTCAGTTCACCGCCAACACAGTTTCACTACACTGAGGATGACAGACACTCTTCACAGACGGAGATCTGCTTGGCACCTAACAAAGTTAGTCCTACATCTGTCACAGATACTGAGGACAGACACTCTTCCCAGATGGAGGTCTGCTTGGTACCTAATGAAGATAGTCCTACATCTTTCACAGATACTGAGGATGACAGACACTCTTCACAGACAGAGATCTGCTTGGTACCTTATGAAGATAGTCCTACATCTGTCACAGATACTGAGGACAGACACTCTTCACAGATGGAGGTCTGCTTGGTACCTAATGAAGATAGTCCTACATCTTTCACAGATACTGAGGATGACAGACACTCTTCACAGACAGAGATCTGCTTGGTACCTTATGAAGATAGTCCTTCATCTGTCACAGATACTGAGGACAGACACTCTTCACAGACGGAGATCTGCGTGGTACCTTATGAAGATAGTCCTACATCTGTCACAGATGCTGAGGATGACTGACACTCTTCACAGACGGAGATCTGCGTGGTACCTTATGAAGATAGTCCTACATCTGTCACAGATGCTGAGGATGACTGACACTCTTCACAGATGGAGAATTGCTTGGTACCTAATGAAGATAGTCCTGCATCTGTCAGAGATACTGAGGATGACTGACACTCTTCACAGATGGAGATCCGCTTGGTACCTACTTAAGATAGTCCTACATCTGTCACAGACACTGAGGATGACAGACACTCTTCACAGACAGAGATCTGCTTGGTACCTAATGAAGATAGTCCTGCATCTGTCACAGATTCTGAGGATGACAGACACTTCACAGACAGAGGTCTGCTTGGTACCTACTGAAGATAGTCCTACATCTGTCACAGATACTGAGGATGACAGACACTCTTCACAGATGGAGATCTGCTTGGTACCTAATGAAGATAGTCCTACATCTGTCACAGATGCTGAGGATGACTGACACTCTTCACAGATGGAGATCTGCTTGGTACCTAATGAAGATAGTCCTACATCTGTCACAGATACTGAGGACAGACACTCTTCACTGAAGAATATCTGCTTGGTAACTAATGAAGGTAGTCCAAAATTGAATTAGTTCTTTCTTTTCCCATGCTGAACATGGGAAAAGCACCGTACAGTCCTGGTGAGTACAGTGTCCTCCACACAGAAGTTAATGTAATCCCTTATACAGTCTGTGAGGTTGTCGATGTCCTCCCCGTGAGGATCACAGAACTCCTTCCACACAGTTGACTCAAAACAGTCCCTCAGAGCCTCTTCAGTCTCCTCAGACCATCTCTTAACTGCGCGGGTCACAGCTGGCTGCCTGTGGAAAAGTGGTTTGTACACGGGCTGGAGATAAACCAGGTTGTGGTCTGATCTCCGCAGGGGAGGGAGGGGTGATGACTTGTATGCATCCTTGGTTTTTGCATACAGTAAGTCCAGTATTTTATTGTCTCTGGTGTGGCAGGTGACATACTGGGTGAAAGTGGGCAAAGTGGAGGATGGAGAGGTGTGATTAAAGTCCCCAGAGATGAGGAGGAGGGCCTGAGGGTGTTTGGTCTGTAGCCAGCTGACTGCAGAGTGCAGGGTCTCACATGCAAAGGCTGATTATTACAGTTGGCCTGACACAGGCAGACTAACGCAGCATCATTCTTTAACAGTTACTATGGCAACGAGGGGGAGGAGGCAGAACATGTTCCTTTGATCTTCCCTTGCTGCTGATTGGACCTCTGGATCAAAGGACGTTCCTCTGGTGCTGCTTTGGTGATTCCATCAGTCCATATATGGACATAGACTCTGATATGTCTATATAAGTAAGATCAGGATAGATACAGTCGGCCTACAGAAGAACGCCCACAAAACGTCATATCCGGTTTACACCGAGGGGGAAAACAAACCGTCTTCCACAATGCAGAAGAGTTGTCGTGCGTCCTTTTGCACCTCAAAATAGATTAAAAAATCCCTGTCTTGAGTTTTATATCCCACGGAGCAGAAGCACAGAGCCAAGGAGAAGAATGCGGTGGCTTTAAGTGATCCGGTGGGAGATAAGTTAGTCGCCTGTGGGATCCAAAATCCAACATGTGTAAGTCTGTAGTAAGTATTTCATTACAGGTATGACAATGCTGCTTTTATTTACAGTGATATGTTTTTCATAGTTAACGTGGATGGTTAATGAATAGTTTTAATAAAAAATACCGTATTACTGCACCATGCATGCTACCTTATCACGTTACAAAAGCTCAGCGAGTATACAGCCGTATACATACAATCGGCGTTATTAGCATAGCTCTGTATTTTGCTAATACGGTTGTATACTCGCTTAGCTTTTGTAATGAAAAACACATCACTGTAGGGTATGTGAAAGCAGCATTGTCATACCTGTAATGATGGGTCTACTACAGACGTACACATGTTTGGATTTTGGATCCCACACGCGGCCAAACTAATCCTCCGGCCGGATCTCATAAAGCAGACTGACAACACGGTCCGAGCTATGGGGAGTCTGTCTTGAGAAGATCTGCTAAATTTCCACCTGCTGCAAGCTGGTTCGTCAAACACTTGTTCTTACTCATTAGACTACTGCCCAGTAGTTTGGTCTAGTGCATCAAATACTGACTTGGAGAAATAACAGTTGGTACAAAATAGAGCTGCAAGGCTGGTACTGAGTAGTGACAAAAGGTCAAACATCAATAAAATGCATTTAGCATTAGGTTGGTGAAAGAAATACGTATCCCCTCTTTGCTTTATTTTTTAGAAACATTTGTACATCACAGGTTCCAAATGTTCTTTATGGTCAATGTAATTACGGTGGGGATGGTCACAGTTTTAGTAAGGCATGTTTCCAGAGGTTGTTTTACTCTACCCCCGAGATTAAGTGTATGATGTTTGACATTGGACATTCACAACAGTCACTGTTTCACATTCAAGGGGAAGAAATATAAATCTATTCTCTGAGGGAGAATAATAGATTTATGTGCGTTTTTACAACTTTAAAAATATTTAAAAAATAGCATTTTAAAAAGAAGTCTTGTGGCATGTAGAGAATATGACTATTTTGCACAACTGGTTTAACATTGATAAATCACATTGTCAGGTAGAATAATAGAAAAACATGCGTTTCTTCCTTGGAATGTGAAACGCATTTAATGTCAGTGTCCAATATCAAACATATCTCGGTGACAAGTAATGCAGGCCAAAGTACACTTTGAAAAGATCCTCCTATAGGTATCAACATATGGAATAGTCTTCCATTAGAGATCACAAGGTTAACCAATAAAATTGTTTTTAAGAAGACCTTGAAGAAATATATAATGTCATCAAGATTATCTAAATAGTATATCCAATCACTTAAAGTAACATGCAAAATCTGTAATTATCTTTTAGAAACATTTATGCCGTAATTATGTTAAAAAATACTATTTAAAGTGGAATCATTTATTTCTAGAAATGTTTTCATGATCATTTATTTGATTTGCATACACCCTGATCCTTGGGCATCTAAGAGCCTGTCGCCATGACTGTCAGATTGTTGCTGTTTTAATTGTCTTTTATTTCTTTTTTTTAAATTTATTTTTAGAGTACATAGATTGTCATTTATGTATATTGTTGGATGTTTTTTTTAATATGTGGACCCCAGGAAGAGTAGCTGTTGCTTTGTCAATAGCTAATAGGGATCCCAAAGAAAAGAAAAATAAAGCACCACGTTCTTCTCCTTGGCTCAAATACAGCTATGCTAATATCACGAGCTTCCCAGATCTACACAGTTAAAAATTATTTCGTGAGCTCTCCTCCTATCTTTACTGTCTAGTAGCGTAATTTTTTATGTATCTTTACTTGTCAACTGGCTGTAATTAATCAATGTCTGACATTTTAGCGCTTAGCATATTGCATATTAGATATCAAAATTCGCAGGCTATCAGTGCAGCAGTCGAGGGGGAAAGGATTATTTTCCCCCTCAAAATGCCCCGCCCCCAACTGTGACGTAACTATGACACGACGCCGACTGTATCTATTGTGCAGACTTAATTCAACATCAGAGCAAGAACAATGAACAACACAGAGGCAAGTACACAGACCAACATTTTGGTCAACAAGGACCTACTCAGGCGTCCGCCTGACATCCATGCAGTGGCTTAATCTAGAGGCTGGATCACTGGACCCAAGAACGAAACCCACACTGACGGAGATGTGTTTGGAATTAATTGATGTTGCAGCAACACACATCTTTGAGCTCTTGCAGTGTGAGAGTGATGGTGCGAGCACTATGTTTGTGCCAAAGAACCAGGTGTCTAAGTGTCTTGGAGACATGGGCAGCAACATAGCACAGACATTGGCTGAGAAGATGGGTGTTAAGGGTGACATCCAGAGCTCGAGCACACAGATACTGACAGAGCTCATAGTTGATGAGGTTACAGAGAAGGTGAACAACTAGCTCTCTAGCTTGGAGGAGTGTGAGAAAGCTTTTCCCCGGAGTGTGAGGATCATCGCACAAAACATGTGGCAAGTACTTTGTAACATTATGCCCAGGATACCAAAGTCCATGAAATCCAGGAAAGTGACCCTGGTTAATGAGTTTGAATGCACTTCTAATGAGGAAGTCCTCCTCATTAGACGTGCATCTTGTTGCCAGTATAATAATACTGTAAAATTTAAAGCAACCCCTTTATAGTGTACCAAATGAAGAAAGTCCTACGTCTGTCACAGATACTGAGGACATACACTCTTCACAGACGGAGATCTGCGTGGTACCTACTGAAGATAGTCCTACATCTGTCACAGATACTGAGGATGACAGACACTCTTGACAGATGGAGATCTGCTTGGTACCTTATGAAGATAGTCCTGCATCTGTCACAGATACTGAGGACAGACACTCTTCGCAGATGGAGATCTGCTTGGTACCTACTGAAGATAGTCCTACATCTGTCACAGACAGTGGTGTAGTGGTCCCTTGAGAAGTGGGTATACTCTAAATTTTGGCCTTTTTTTTAAGTAGTACAGAAAAAAAGACGGTTTTAGAACCAGTGACATGTAAGACTACTCTATTTAACCAAAAATCTGTCATTTCTACTTGCTCACTATTATAAAATTATCATGACTTAATTAGGAGCAGTTTGTAGTCACTACTGGTCACACAAGCAGAATGGATGAATGTAAAATGTATTCATCATGAGGCAAACATGGTGTTTCGGTTATTTTTTGAACATTTATTTACATAAAATACTAAATCTGAAGTTGACAATGCATTCATGTTAATATTTAACCTTAAATAAAACACAAATCATTCTCTTCCAAACATCAAAACCATTCAGATAAACTTAAAAGCGCAGTCATAAAGTTGAAATAAATTATTTAGTTTTCAATAGCTGAACAGAATCTTTCAAAAAAATATGTTACAATGAACAAAAATAAAAAAAATAATTTAGATTTACATCATTTGTGTCATATAGTACAACTAGGGTGCTGACACTTACACCAGGACATGTGAATAAAATACAAAGGAAAATAAAGTACGCTCTCACACACACATACATACCCATACACACACGCATGCATGCATGCATGCTCGGGGGCACATGCATGCATGCATGCGACCCACATTCACAACCATATGCAATCCAAAAAAACCCCAAACAAATCAAAAACAAACAAGTGCTAGAGCTCCCAGGACTTAAATATATGCAAATATATGAAAAATAAATGCAAAAACTATTAAAAAATATATGCATTCACTTTCTCAACCCAGCACATCTAACCATCTGACCTTTGCTCATACTACAGTATATTCCAGACAGATTTGCTTTCTGCAGGAGTTTTCACACTGCACTGTCTAGAGCACACAGAAGAGGCAGTACGATGACTCTTTAACCAGGTCCTTGTATATTTTCCAGGATCAAACTTGGAAGTTGGTGGGCCGTTAATATTAATCATCATTAAGTGTGAAATGTTTGAGATGAGCAGGACAGCCCTCTTGTCTGAGCATATATTATTCATTAGGCTGAAGTTTCTCTCACACTCTGCTGTACTCATGGGGAATGTTTTCATACAGTTTATGAGTGGTTTTAGGTCATCAGGCTCACTACTGGGGTCTTCTAGTAGGTCCCGCATCCCATTGAGTGCTTGGTCTGTGCACAAGTTAAAACGCTTGCACAGTCGCTTTACTTGTTCTTCACCATGGCTAATGTTTGGCTTTGATGGCCACTTACTTTGGTCAAGGATGCTGAGGTCCAGTATGGTCTCATCTTCAAAAGACAAGCGCTTCTCTAGATTGTTTACAAGACTTTGTAGAAACCGGCCTGGATTGATTGACTTCAGCTTTGCATTTGTTTTCAGGGCTATAGACCGATACTCCCCAGTCTGTTTTGCTTCTAAAGCCTCACTATATTTCTCACCTGGACTCTTTTTTAAATGACTGAATCACTCTGATTGAGCGTTTCAGCAGATGTTCTGCTCTGAGGAGAGTTATAGAACGAGACTGAAGCTCCTGTGACAGGAGACTTAGTTCATGAAGAGTGTCATACATGAGCCCAAGGTCACAAATAAATTCTGGACTTTGAACACGGTCTAAAAAACCTCTGTACATCTGCCTGTCTTTGGTGGACCTCATCTCATCACTGGAAGCATTTTTAAAGTGCTGCACAAGAGCTCCCAGGATGTCCAAACAGCACGAACAGTCCTGAAGCTACTGGCAACCCAGCGACATCCAAGATTCTGCCAATGCGAAGAAGCTGAGAGCCTACTTCAGCTGCTGCATTTACAAGTTCACCTTCATTTTGCTTGAAACACTATACAGAGAGTATAGCTTCTGGACAAAAGTTTTAAAGTGATTGACAGAGTTTACCTCATCAACTGCATCTGACACAGCAAGTTCAAGTCTATGGTTCATACAGTGCCATACAAAAGCTTTGGGAATCTTGAAGTCAGCCTGGTTGCTACTCCAGATTTCTTTCCTAGCATTACACTGGCTCCATCAGATACAAATGTTACCCAGTTTTCACTAAGCCACTCCTCTGTAAAGCCAGCATTAGTTAAACAGGTAAGTAATGCCTGTACTATGCCTAGTTCCAGGAATATGAACTCAGGATCTTCTTCTTGAATTGATGCTTTGATAGAAACTGTAATGATAGCTTTGTGACTTAAAGAAGATGCCTCCCAATTAGGACAGCTAACTTACTTGATGATGCTATAATGCTTCTGACGATTTTGCTCTGCATCTCACGAGCAACATGTTTTATAATTTGTGTTGCACTGTAACGTGAATGAAGTATTGAGCCCATTTTTACACCATTTAGTTCCTGAAGCTCAATGAGGCTCTCGTGGTCAGAAAAGGGTCGGTTCTTTTGGCCAGATGGTAGGCTGTTCAAACACAGCTTCAGTTTCCTTCATGTAGGACTCAGTCATAGTCTCCATTGCATTCTCAATGGCAGCTTTTTTCTGTTGCTCTGCCACCTTCACAGCCTGATTGTGGGCCTTGGACAACGATGTTTCTCACCTTATTTCTCAAGACTGACAGATTTGTTGTTCTACTTCCTGGCCAGACACTTGAATTTCAAAGTTCATCCATTCTTTTGAGAGTGATACACTTTGCTCCTTGTTGATCCCAATGTAGTTCACACTGCTACAGACCAGACATCCTGTGAAGCATAAACAAACAATGTAACTACTGGTACTGTACACACACACACACACACTCACACACACACTCACTCACCCAATTTTGTGTTTTTGGATCCCAACCATGGGTTCTTGGATTGGAATTCATCTATTTGTTTTGCACTCCACAGGTCAGGCCAGTCATTATTGATTTCTACAACAAAAGAAATAAAAAATGATGCATCTCCCTGTCTCTCTCTCACACACACTACTGTGATCACAATAGTCATCAGCAAGACATGGGACCCCCTCTTTACATTAACAATCTGCATCACCAAGTGGAAATATTTTCAGCAAGTTAAGATGAAGCATAGGAGATTAGTGAGTGAAATACTTGGGAGAGTTTATTTAACATAAAACACCAAATTTAACAAAAAATGTACAAAATAATAACAGTAGCTTTGTAAAAAACGAAAAAAAAAAAACATGGATTGGCTACAGACAAAATAAATAGAACGGCAATAAAATACCACACAGAAATGTATCTATTGTTTCAAGCTAGTAACATTCAAAATGAGGCTTAATTTGTCAAATTCACCTTTTGTTACAGTGTAAGGCTTCACTTTTCAATAAATTGGAGATGCAATTTACTGCCTCTGTATGTTCTGACCTGGTGGTGGTAGACTTGGTCCTTGTCTGTCCTCATACTGTCTTCCCTGGCTAGCTCCTGGCTGGGAGCTGCTGCTTTCAGGGCTGGGGTCTGCCTGGGGCTGCTCTTGTCTATACTGACTTCTTCTGCTTTCAGGGCTGGGGTCTGCCTGGGCCTGGTCTGGGCCTGATCTGGGCCTCTTTATAAAAAAGTCAAATATGTTTCCCTTTCTTTTCATTGCTATCTGTGCCTATACAAGAAAAAGACAGCCTGGTTAGACCTTAATATTGTTCTAGGCTGAATCTCAAACTATTTGTCCCATTCTTGTGTTTTAACTTACTTAAAAATCAACTACCAGCTACTATAAAAATAAACTAGATCATGTAGGTTAGTTAAGGCTAAGTAACTTGTCTAACGTTATAATTAAGACCTTTACAATAACAAACAAGCTTAGACATTGAGATAATCAGTTTCTAAAACTAGAAGAAAAACTTTAATGAATAATCAAGCTACATCAAACTATTCTTAAAGCATATGCTTTCATTAAACTGTCAAAAAGAAAACAAACTCTGAATATATAACAAAACTTAAATTAACAAACCTTTTAAATTAAATATTGAGTGTAAAATCACCTGACTTAAATAATAATGTAAAAAGTGTTTCAATTCGAGGATTATAGGAGTGGAATTTAAAAGTCAGAAGTAATCAGAAACTGGATGTTTTAAAGTAAATATTAAGTCCAAGTTACGGTATAACTACTTTTTTTCTAAATAAATAAATCTGAATTAGAAGCAAAATAATTGCTTAAAGTGAATTCTAATACAGTGTGATATCTGTGTGATATATGAGAGGATGAGGATGTCAGCATGTCACCTGTCTGTCCTCTCTCTCTGTCACAGTCTGCTGCATCAGGCAGAGAGGAGAGAAAATCTCGACAATTCACAGATTCATCATTCATTACAAACTATGATGAAAAGATGGGCTACTACAGAGCAAATTTGTCTTGCTATGGGTGTGTCTATCAAATAGTCTATGTGTTTATCTCTTGAGTATGGCTGATATTGTCCTCTATCTTTTCTTTCCTGCACAAAGACAGAATACGTACAAATATAGACACAGAAAAATGACGAATCGGATGGAACACAGCCAAAAAAAAAAAAAAAAACTATAGAGGCGGGAAAATCCTTTCCGCAAAATATATCACAATGTTTCTCTTCACATCCGAGCATTAGTGCTTCATTAGACCACCTTATAAGCTTCAGAAAACACAGAAAGTAAATACTTTGGATAACTCATGGCATGACAAGCTCTGAATTTTTATTTTGACAAAATTACTATCATCGAAAGAATCCCAAACTTTCAAGGGGTAAAGTCAGATAATGGATCGACTGATGGATGAATAATGTAAAAGTGTCACTGACAAAGAGTAAGCTACAGGACGAGAACTCATTGATTCATCAAACTCTTGATCTATAATTAATTTATATATAGGCTATATATTAATTTAAATCTATAACCATCCTTATCCTCCAAGACAAGCTTTCAATATCATTCTGAGGCCAAACTTAAACAATTAAAAGTAATGTTAATCTACTGTGTGTATGCTTCTTACCTTCACCGCCTTTCATCTTCATCCTCCTCTGAGTAACCGCCGCTGTCGCCATGAGAAAGTTTTGACCAAACCATTTTGAGGGGAGGGGGTTGTGATCTTTAACAACTAAAGTTGTCACTGTGTTTTTTAGTAGCGTTACTTGTATTGAACCTTTAAAACACGCTTACTGTGCGACGAGAAAAATGTTATTTAAAAAGATTTTTTGGGGGACTATTTTGTGGAGGGGGGACTCTGCCCCTGCATCCTCGGGCTTAGCGCCCATGAGTGTCTACTCTCTAGTGCAGGAGTCGATAGATAAGTTTGGCCTTGGGCCAAAATTTTTCTGAGCAACTGAATGGTGGACCAAAACATCACATCAATCAGAAACATGTTTTTTTTTTTTTTTTTTTACGTTTTTCCCTTATCTATAGTTTCCTTTTATATCGTGTGAATACAAAATGTAGTCTAATTTAAGAAAGTATTTGTTTTAAATAAAGTAGCTTTATTTCTCAGACTAGGCTATTAGTGTGATATTACTGCTTTAGCTCCACTGTGGCTATGCGTTATAAAACTGCTTAGTAACTTGGTGATGATAAAGCTGCTGTCTTTAATCAGTCAATTGTTACCCAGACTGTCTTTTAAGTCATCATAAATGTGCCATAGCCAACTATATTTTTTCCCCATACATTTAATAAAAAATGTGAGTGATTAGGCTACATTTTGAAAATAACTACTTTTTTGAGCCCAACTAACACATTTTAAATAAAGATTTTTTTAAAAAGATTTTCATGATTGTTGATTAACTCAGAAGAAACCCAACTTTAACCTTCTAAAAAAACACATCGAGATCACAAAACCCAACGCCAGAAATCCAACACAAAAGTTCCCTTTTCAGCAGAGAAACCAGAGAGATGGCTTCTTATCAGTAGCCCCTTATGGTTTGAAACGTCCACTTTCCATGCGCTTCCAAACTTTTGCATTCTCCACTTCGCTCCTCACAAGCCAAATGACTGATTCTCGGCATCTATTATTGCTAGAACTCGGCACACGCCGCTGATTTCACAAACTCCATTCATCTGTGCTGCAGGTGAGCGTGCAGCCGAGGAGCGGGCAGCAGCCGAGGAGCGGGAAGCAGCTGAGGAGAGCGCAGTTACAGAGCGCGCCGTTGAGCAGCGCGCAGCCGAGTGTTGCAGAGCGCGCCTGGAGCAGAGGAGCAGAGAGGCAGACTGATTGATTTTAGAAGGCACACACCTGCACTTCCAGACGGGGCGCCGCAACAATGATTGCCGTTTTTGTGATGATATCTAAATAATTTT
The DNA here is from genome assembly GCA_036419115.1 of Scarus forsteni. Classification (NCBI taxonomy): domain Eukaryota; kingdom Metazoa; phylum Chordata; class Actinopteri; order Labriformes; family Labridae; genus Scarus; species Scarus forsteni. Next base: position 200,749 of record JAZDUH010000488.1, on the reverse strand, counting down.
ACTTTTTTCAAAATACTCATTTTCAGAGACGTGCTGGGGCTGAAAATCTGCCCAGGAATCTTTTGGACCAGACCGGCCGAATGTCGTTCATCAGTGGGGGGGGGGTGAGGGTGGTGCTGATTTATATTTTCAGCCTCCCCCAGTCGGACGAACACAAGGCACCGCGCTGCGTCACCGCCGCCTGATTTTGTCAGCTGCGCTGCTGTGATGTTCACGATCGCGAGGAGGCTTGTGTTCGCCTGGCATGGGTCGGCTGCTGATTGATATTTTCAGTGGCGCGCACTGTGGCCACTGGCCGCCTAGGTGTGCCGACCATTTGTGAGCTTTCCTGGTTTCCCGGCGGGGTTTAGAAGTGGGTATACGCAATGCTGACAGAAAATAAGTGGGTATACGCCATATACCGGCGATACCCTCGACTACACCTCTGCCCTAAACTGGTCCTCAGATGATCGCAGGGCCACACAGAGAGACAGCCCACCATTCACACTCACACTCATACCTAAGTTTACAGTCACAAATTGACTTAAATGAGAATGTTTCTGGTCTGTGGGAAGAAGCCGGTGCCTGGAGAGAACCCACACATGCACGGGACGAACATGCAAACTTCTTACAGAAAAGGCCTTGCCAGACCCGGGGGTCGGACTGGGTATCTTCTTGCCATGAGGCACGTGCACCACCTGCTGCGCCACCGTGGTGGAATGTCTCAATGACAGCTGCTTCTTGTTTTTATCATTTTGTTTAATCATGTTTTTCTTACATTTAAATTTTCAGAATAAACACTCCAGTTTTGTCAATCTTTGTGGTCTGAAGGTCTTCTCTGCTTTTTTCATGTGGTAAGTTTCAGAAATCCACATTAGGTTTCATCAAGTCAACATTATTTACACCTTTGATCAGTGTATATAATTTTAGAGGTTGGTCTTCATCTCATAAGGTATAATTGGTGTTTATAGTTGATATAATAAGATATATCTTAATTCATTTCAAAAGAACGGTGTGGACTCTGTTGAATGAAAACTATTCATGTGCTAAAAAAGTGAAATCCAGTCACAAATGGCAAATTTTGATCACTTGCTGATTTTGCTGTTCACTCACTCAGTAGGGTATTTAATTAGATGTGAACAGCCTCTAAAGGCATGTTCCCACCAAAAGTGTCGTGAAATTTTTCACGCTGCTGATATTACATACAAAGTCAGCATTTAGCGGCATCAACACCGCTCAACATTTGACGCTCGAGTTGAAATAATTGAACTTTTGGAGCGAGTGAGTGTGTTGATGCGCCGGGACAGCCTATCAGCCTATCAGGATTCTGGGGTTTTGGCGCACTACTGATCTTCACTCAGCGACAATGGAGGAGAGGCTGATCATCGCGGTCGCTGCCCACCTAGAGATCTATGATGTGTCCTGTCCTTTATACAAGGACAGGCGCAGGAAAGACCAGGCCTGGGTGAGCATCAGCCAGGAACTCAGAGAACCAAGTAAGGTTTTTTTCTCTGTCCTGCTCGCATTGCATCACTTTTTTTCAGTCTGTTGAACAGTTGAAGTTATAACTGCATAACCCCAGCATGGCTGGCTTTACTGACATAACTTCACCTGTCTTGTTCATTCAACAATTAATAAAGGCAGCTATTTAAAATGAATTGATTTACGTGCATTAGGTTTTTACAGCTGAAAGGTGTAAAACAAAGTGGAAGAGCCTCAGGGACACATACACGAGAAAGAGAAAAAAGCTCCCCAAGAGTGGGGCAGCAGCAGGGACAGGAAGGAAGTGGAAGTACCTGGGGGTCCTTTCTTTCCTCGACCCCTTTATTGCTCCACGGGCAACAAGTGGGAACATGGAGCAGGGGGTCGAGGAGGATTAGACCCCCAGAGTAGGGAGTCGGAGGAAGAAGGAGAGACAGCAGGCCCGTCCCAGAGAGGTTTGTTTAAAAAATACACCATCATGTAGGAGGATGCCTGCTGTCAGACTCAGCAAATGTTTTTATTTTTCACAGCCTCAACTAATCAACATTTAAAAAAAAAAATGTGGAGACTTTGTATTACTGTGACTGAACTGTTTGATTTGAGTGTATTATTATGTGTTTGTAAAATTCATACATTTTTGTCATAAGTGCAGAAGAAGAATTTCCTGAGGAGGAGCCTGCTGTCTCCACACCGGCTCCACCAACTCCCCCGACTCCAGGCCCTTCTTCTTCTGCCCCTGCTGCTGCCCCCGCCTCATTGTTGACACCTCGGAGTGGTATGTACATGACTAATTTTGGCCTTTTATTTTTTTTTTACATCAGGTGCAAAGATTTTGCATCATCACACACACATTGATTTTATGCATTGTGTTTCTTTGACATTCAGGAAGGAAGAGAACCAAAAGGGTGCAGGAGGATGAGGACCGCAGAAACATGGAGATCCAGAGGCTGCTCCTGGAAGAACTCCAGGAAATACGCAACCAGAGGCTGCAGCGGAACCAGCAGGACCAGCCTCATCCTCCTGCACCACAACCTGTCCGCTCCGAGGATCAATTATTCCTCGATAGCCTCGCTCCTTCCCTGGAGAAATTGGAGCCCCAGGTGAAGGCCCTTGTAAAATTCCAAATTCATAAACTTGTTTATGAAGCTAGCACAGTTATGCTCAATCTGGAACCAGCCGAGTAGCTTATTAGCTCGTGGGGTTCCAATTTCTGCAGGGAATGAGCTGGCTATCAAGGAATAGTGGCCCCAAGTATGTGTCACTGGGGCTCTTCTGTTTTTTTTTTTTATTTATTTTTTATTAAAGAATTTTATATTTTTATATGATTTCGATTATTTTTATTTTTAAACATATTTTTCTAATAAATGTATAAACTGCATTGCTTTTGCTGTCTTTTATCATATCTCTATAGACAATTATCAGACTTAAGATTTGTTATATAAGTAAATATGTTTATAAAAAAGTCTATGACCACTTGATTTTAATTTCCAAAACTGCCAAGGGTCAGACATTCAACCTGGATCTGTCATAAAAACACAACAAATTTAATAATAAGCAGAAACAGTATGGCTGCTTCTGCAAAAGTTGCCTTTAAAGTGAGTTCTAGCCTACATTACAGATGCAGGACATGCAGAAGCTGTTTGACTTTTCCTTTTTATTAATACCTGTGATTTCCTGGATGAAAAGGGGAGAGCTGGAGATGTTGAGTGGATCTGGAAGAAAGAGGAGTTGATGCAGAGGACGATGGGACAAACAGAAGAATCCTGACCATTGCTGCTGTGCAATGAGGAGGGTTGTGATCTTTTAAAAATGACAGCTGACATCAAGAACGTAACAGAAATTGGTTTTGGCAGACATATTGCCATTTTATCAATGATTAGTTTTTGAAAATTAACTAGCTATGTTATTGTTTTTTATAAATAAAAGATTATGCAATTTTTAAATATTAATTACAACCTAATAGGCCTGTCACGATAATAAATTCTGCTGGACGATAATTGCGCTACAAATATTGCAGATAATATTATTGTCTATATTATTTTGGCACAGTTTTTTAAGTTAATGCAATGATAAAATATGGCACAATAGCAATAAAGTTTAATTTTTCGAGATTGGAGTGTCAAAGCTTTAAAATAGCTCTATTAGACAAATGCACAGAGTGAACTCCTCTCATCCAGTGTGTATGTTAGAGAGAGGAGGAGGGGGAAAACAAACACGCACATACCGGTCAGTACATCAAGGCCGGCAAAATTAATGAGCTTGTTTTTATTCATTCATTAAATGATTTATTGATTGTGACAGGCCTACAACCTAAATTGTAATACATCTGCTAAAAGGCTATATAATACATAAAACATGCCGTGCTGACATTCATGCTTTAATTTTATTTCTGGGACTGTGTGGTGATTCTGCAGGACGTTTGCTCTTTAGGATGTTTGGGTGGCTCTGAAAAGAGCCGTTGGAGGTGTGCTCATGCACTAAATGTTGGCCTGCCACTGGACTGCTCCTCTGCAGAGAAGTAGGACGAGAAGGTCTCCGCACCCTGATGGCCTCTCGGCCCTGAGTTGTTGGCTGAAACTCTGCCAAGACCTGGCAGCGCCTCCACGCCTCCACCTGGACTGATGCCCTCACCGCAGGCGAGTGGTCGACATCCTCAGGAAGTTGTGGAGCACGATGTTGCCTTGACACACTTCTCTGCGACATCTGGTTGGACCTCCAGAGCACGCCGGTACAGCCGCCACTGAGATGCCAGGATACCAAAGGCACACTCAACCACCAGCCGTGCGTGACAGGCGGTAGTTGAATACCCTTTGGTCCCTGGCAAGGGTGCGCCCGGGAATGGCCTCATAAGGTTTCTCCGGAGGAAAAGCCTCATCAGCCACAAAGACGGCGGCTGGGGTCCCCTGTGGTCAGCTCCAGGCAGCAGATGGTCAGCAGGCAGCTGGAGGGTGCCAGAGCGAGGGCCTGACCAAAAGCAGAGTTGGCCAGGATGCCACCATCGCTGGTCCTCCCGTACCCCCCCGACATCTACCACCCAGAAGCAGTAGTTGGCATCCACCACAGCCAAGAGGACAATGGAAAATGTCCCCTTGTAGTTAAAAAACTGGGACCCAGAGTTGAGTAGATCCTGACATGCTTCCCATCCAAAGCACCGCAGCAGAGAGGAAAGTTCCACCGCTCCTCAAACCTCTCTGCGATGGACCTCCACTCCTCAGTGGTGGGAACAGCCATGAACTCCCCCACAAGGCAGTCCCAAATGGCAGACACAACATCTGGCACGATCACTGACACACTGGAAACACCAACACGGAAGCTATTGGCAATAGTCCGGTATGAGTCACCAGTGGCCAGGTATCTACAAGAGAGAAAAAAAAGTAATTTAATATTTGCTCTATTCAGATTCTTACACATTATTGCTTAGTTGGATCATTCTAGGAAAGCTTGCAATTTTGTGTCCTCTGTCTAAACTCTGAAATGAATACATGAATAAAATAGATAAAAAGCAGAAAAACCCAAATAAGAAAATAAAAACTTTAATATTAAAGCACAAGTGTTTTTCACTAATTTTGAATGGATTTAAAAAGCAAACATGTCAACAAAATATTCTGATATGTCACATTAAATTTATGACTGTCATCTATCTCCATATCACCTTAAAAAACTACATTACACATACAAACTTGAACAAGCTGCATAACCATTTCAATTACTGTGTCTATCCTGTTACCGAGGTGTCAACCCTTTTACTTGTACAATAATCTAATGTTAAAAAAAAATAAAGTGAACAAGCTCATTTGGTGTAAAGTAATAGGAAACAGTGGCTCTAAAAAAAAAATTGGGATATTATAATTTTGTTTTAAAAAATTTTTTCTTTAATCAAAGATACTGTGAAAACGGTGACTGTGATTTGGGCGATTTATCAATAGGAAAAAGTTAAATCTTTAATATTCTAACTCTAAAACCACATTGTTGAAACAAGGGCTTTTATCTTTCATTTGATATCATAGTAGCTCAACATAAAATTTTCAACTTTTTAAAAATACATTTATATGTTTTTGTCAGCTAGTGATGTTCTGAGGCTGTACTGGCATGGGGTCCTGCTGATTGATATTTTCAGTGGCGCTGACACCACTGCGAGGTGTGCCGACCATGACTTTTGGTTTCTAGTTTAGAAGTAGGTTCTGACAGACGGGGGGTTCTGACATCTTATTTAATACTCATGGTGTGTTTGACACTCTTCTTGTTTTTATCATGTTTAATAATGTTTTTCTTACGTTTAAATTCAGAAAGTTTTGTCTTTTGAAGGTCTTCTCTGCTTTTTTCATGTGGTAAGTTTCAGAAATCCACATTAGGTTTCATCAAGTCAACATTATTTACACCTTTGATCAGTGTATATAATTTTTAGAGGTTGGTCTTAATCTCATGTATAATTGGTGTTTATAGTTGATATAATAAGATATATCTTAATTCATTTCAAAAGAACGGTGTGGACTCTGTTGAATGAAAACTATTCATGTGCTAAAAAAGTGAAATCCAGTCACAAATGGCAAATTTTGATCACTTGCTGATTTTGCTGTTCACTCACTCAGTAGGGTATTTAATTAGATGTGAACAGCCTCTATTGGCATGTTCCAATTTTTTTCATGATAATTCAATTTAAAGACTAATTGACGCTGCATCGTGGGGTTTTACACATCAAGCGTTAGCGTTTCCAGTGAAAAATGCTCACCGCTCAACATTTGACGCTTCGAGTTGAAATAATTGAACTTTTGGGCGAGTGAGTGTGTTGATGCGCCGGGACAGCCTATCAGCCTATCAGGACTCTGGGGTTTTACTACTGATCTTCACTCAGCGACAATGGAGGAGAGGCTGATCATCTCGCTGCCCACCTGAGATCTATGATGTGTCCTGTCCTTTATACAAGGACAGGCGAGGAAAGACCAGGCCTGGGTGAGCATCAGCCAGGAACTCAGAGAACCAAGTAAGGTTTTTTTCTCTGTCCTGCTCGCATTGCATCACTTTTTTTCAGTCTGTTGTACAGTTGAAGTTATAACTGCATAACCCCAGCATGACTGGCTTTACTGACATAACTTCACCTGTCTTGTTCATTCAACAATTAATAAAGGCAGCTATTTAAAATGAATTGATTTACATACATTATGTTTTTACAGCTGAAAGGTGTAAAACAAAGTGGAAGAGCCTCAGGGATACATACATGAGAGAGAGAAAAAAGCTCCCCAAGAGTGGGGCAGCAGCAGGGACAGGAAGGAAGTGGAAGTACCTGGGGGTCCTTTCTTTCCTCGACCCCTTTATTGCTCCTCGGGCAACAAGTGGAACTGGAGCAGGGGGTCGAGGAGGATTGACCCCCAGAGTAGAGTCGAGGAAGAAGGAGAGACAGCAGGCCCTGGTCCAGAGAGTTTGTTTAAAAATACACCATCATGTAGGAGGATGCCTGCTGACAGACCCAGCAAATATATTTATTTTGCACAGCCACAACTAATCAACATTTAAAAAAAAAAATGGATACTTGGTATTACTGTGACTGAACTGTTTGATTTGAGTGTATTATTATGTGTTTGTAAAATTCATACATTTTTTGTCATAAATGCAGAAGAAGAATTTCTGAGGGGAGCCTGCTGTCTCCACACCGGCTCCACCAACTTCCCGACTCGGTTCTTCTTCTGCCCCTGCTGGTTCCCGCCTCATTGTTGACACCTGGAGTGGTATGTACATGACTAATTTTGGCCTTTTATTTTTTTTTACATCAGGTGCAAAGATTTTGCATCATCACACACACATTGATTTTATGCATTGTGTTTCTTTGACATTCAGGAAGGAAGAGAACCAAAAGGGTGCAGGAGGATGAGGACCTGAGAAACATGGAGATCCAGAGGCTTCCTGGAAGAACTCCAGGAAATGCAACCAGAGGCTGCAGCTGAACCAGCAGGACCAGCCTCATCCTCCTGCACCACAACCTGTCCGCCTCCGAGGATCAATTATTCTCGATAGCCTCGCTCCTTCCTGGAGAAATTGGAGCCCCAGGTGAAGGCCCTTGTAAAATTCCAAATTCATAAACTTATTTATGAAGCTAGCACAGTTGTGCCTGACCTGGAACCAGCCGAGTAGCTTATTAGCTCGTGGGGTTCCAATTTCTGCAGGAAACGAGCTGGCTATCGGGGAATAGTGGCAAGTATGTGTCACTGGGGCTCTTCTGTTTTTTTTTTTTTTTTTTTTTTATTAAAGAATTTTATATTTTTATATGATTTCAATTATTTTTATTTTTAAACATATTTTTCTAATAAATGTATTAACTGCATTGCTTTTGCTGTCTTTTATCATATCACTATAGACAATTATCAGACTTAAGATTTTTTATATAGTAAATATGTTTATAAAAAGTCTATGACCACTTGATTTTAATTTCCAAAACTGCCAAGGGTCAGACATTCAACCTGGATCTGTCATAAAAACACAACAAATTTAATAAAAAGCAGAAACAGTATGGCTGCTTCTGCAAAAGTTGCCTTTAAAGTGAGTTCTAGCCTACATTACAGATGCAGGACATGCAGAAGCTGTTTGACTTTTCCTTTTTATTAATACCTGTGATTTCCTGGATGAAAAGGGGACAGCTGGAGATGTTGAGTGGATCTGGAAGAAAGAGGAGTTGATGCAGAGGACGATGGGACAAACAGAAGTTCTGACCATTGCTGCTGTGCAATGAGGAGGGTTGTGATGTTTTAAAAATGACAACTGACATCAAGAACGTAACAGAAATTGGTTTTGGCAGACATATTGCCATTTTATCAATGATTAGTTTTTGAAAATTAACTAGCTATGTTATTGTTTTTTATAAATAAAAGATTATGCAATTTTTAAATATTAATTACAACCTAATAGGCCTGTCACGATAATAAATTTGCTGGACGATAATTGCACTACAAATATTGCAGATAATATTATTGTCTATATTATTTTGGCACAGTTTTTAAGTTAATGCAATGATAAAATATGGCACAATAGCAATAAAGTTTAATTTTTCAAGATTGGAATGTCAAAGCTTTAAAATAGCTCTATTAGACAAATGCACAGAGTGAACTCCTCTCATCCAGTGTGTATGTTAGAGAGAGGAGGAGGAGGAAAACAAACACGCATATACCTGTCAGTACATCAAGGCCGCAAAATTAATGAGCTTGTTTTTATTCATTCATTAAATGATTTATTGATTGTGACAGGCCTACAACCTAAATTGTAATACATCTGCTAAAGGCTATATAATACATAAAACATGCCGTATGACATTCATGCTTTAATTTTATTTCTGGGACTGTGTGGTGATTCTGCAGGACGTTTGCTCTTTTAGGATGTTTGGGTGGCTCTGAAAGAGCCGCTTGGAGGTGTGCTCATGCACTAAATGTTTGGCCTGCCACTGGACTGCTCCCTCTGCAGAGAAGGACGAGAAGGTCTCCGCACCCTGATGGCCTCTCGTCCTGAGTTGTTGGCTGAAACTCTGCCAAGACCTGGCAGCGTCTCCACGTCTCCACCTGACTGATGCCCCTCACCGCAGGCGAGTGGTCGACATCCTCAGGAAGTTGTGGAGCACGATGTTGCCTTGACGCACTTCTCTGCGACATCTGGTTGGACCTCCAGAGCACGGGTACAGCCGCCACTGAGATGCCAGGATACCAAAGGCACACTCAACCACCAGCGTTCTGACAGGCGGTAGTTGAATACCCTTTGGTCCCTGGCAAGGGTGCTGGGGAATGGCCTCATAAGGTTTCTCCGAGTGGAAAAGCCTCATCAGCCACAAAGACTGCAGCGGCTGGGGTCCCTGTGGTCAGCTCCAGGCAGCAGATGGTCAGCAGGCAGCTGGAGGGTGCCAGAGCGGAGGGTTCTGACCAAAAGCAGAGTGGCCAGGATGCCACCATCGCTGGTCCTCCGTACAACATCTACCACCCGAAGCAGTAGTTGGCATCCACACAGCCAAGAGGACAATGGAAAATGTCCCTTGTGGTTAAAAAAACTGGGACCCAGAGTTGAGTAGATCCTGACATGCTTCTAAAGCACCGCAGAGAGGGTTCGCCTCAAACCTTTGGGGTCCACTGACTCAGTGGTGGGAACAGCCATGAACTCCCCACAAGGCAGTCCCAAATGGCAGACACAACATCTGGCACGATCACTGACACACTGGAAACACCAACACGGAAGCTATTGGCAATAGTCCGTATGAGTCACCAGTGGCCAGGTATCTACAAGAGAGAAAAAAAGTAATTTAATATTTGCTCTATTCAGATTCTTACACATTATTGCTTAGTTGGATCATTCTAGGAAAGCTTGCAATTTTGTGTCCCTCTGTCTAAACTCTGAAATGAATACATGAATAAAATAGATAAAAAGCAGAAAAAACCCAAATAAGAAAATAAAAACTTTAATATTAAAGCACAAGTGTTTTTTCACTAATTTTGAATGGATTTAAAAAGCAAACATGTCAACAAAATATTCTGATATGTCACATTAAATTTATGACTGTCATCTATCTCCATATCACCTTAAAAAACTACATTACACATACAAACTTGAACAAGCTGCATAACCATTTCAATTACTGTGTCTATCCTGTTACCGAGGTGTCAACCCTTTTACTTGTACAATAATCTAATGTTAAAAAAAAATAAAGTGAACAAGCTCATTTCGTGTAAAGTAATAGGAAACAGTGGCTCCAAAAAAAAAATTGGGATATTATAATTTTGTTTTAAAATTTTTTTCTTTAATCAAAGATACTGTGAAAACGGTGACTGTGATTTGGGCGTATTTATCAATAGGAAAAAAGTTAAATCTTTAATATTCTAACTCTAAAACCACATTGTTGAAACAAGGGGCTTTTATCTTTCATTTGATATCATAGTAGCTCAACATAAAATTTTAAACTTTTTAAAAATACATTTATATGTTGTAACAGGGCTGACGAACAAGGCTGACGAACATTCATGTGCAAGCTGTTTTAAATGTGCAAAAAAACTAAAAACAATCATTCCTGAGAAGGCACGACACATTTTTTAGATAAGGATTCACTTAATTTAAAAAGTGAATTCAAAATTTTCAAAAATGTGAAGTGAAAATGGCGCTCTTCATAGTTGTGACACCAACACACACCAAACACAGGTATAGCTATTACCAAATAATTGACTTATCTATGTTTTCATTCATGATTTTTCTGATGTACCGTTGGAGTCTTGCTAATTTGACAAACTGCTAAACTGAGACTCACCGGAGACAAATGGACAGGCGCTCCGCAGCTGGAATGGAGCACCTGTAGTTGGTATCCAGGCGGGAGATCCTGGCACCAACCCGGGATAGCAGGTCTTCAAACTGGGCAACAGTCAGCCTGAAGTACCGCTGGAACCGGCCGCCGCCCAGACGCATCACTGCCTGGTGGAACTCACCGAGCTCACACCGCCTCCGTAGGGTAGCATGCATCCAGTACCGGCGCCGGGCGCCAGCCCAAGCTGACATCTCTACAGCAGGTACAGAGCAGTGATGGTGGTAATCGGAGCCATGTTCAACGATGAAATGATATGATGAAATGATAATGGCGGACGATGACGCGGTGAGCGACGAGCGGCGAGCGATGAGCGTTTTTTTGCATATTTGTACCAGCGTCAAAATTCGCCTAGCGGTGCGATTTCACTTGACATGCAAATACCTTCGCTTTCAACACTTTCGGTGTGAACACGCCGTAACACTGACTTTTGGGGTTCTGACTACTTTTGGGGTTCTAACACTGACTTTTGGGGTTCTGACTAGTTTTGCGGTTCTGACACTGACTTTTGGGGTTCTGACTACTTTTGGTGTTCTTACACTGACTTTTGGGGTTCTGACAACTTTTGGGGTTCTAACACTGACTTTTGGGCTTCTGAAACTGACCTTTGGGGTTCTGAGACTGAATTTTGGGGTTCCAACAATGTTTGGGTTCTGACACTGACTTTGGGGTTCTGAAATTGACTTTTGGGGTTCTGACACTGACTTTTAGGGTTCTGACACCGACTGTTGGGGTTCTGCCAGTCAGAACCCCGACACTGACTTTTGGGGTTCTGACACTGACTTTTGGTTTTCTGACACTGACTTTTGGGGTTCTGACTCTGGGTTTTGGGGTTCTGACTAATGTGGGGTTCTGACTCTTTTTTTTTGGGTTCTGACGCTGACATTTGGGGTTCTGACTAATTTGGGGTTCTGGCACTGACTTTTTGGGTTCTGACTACTTTTGGGGTTCTGACACTGACTTTTGGGGTTCTGAGACTGACTTTTGGGGTTCTAATACTGACTTTTGGGGTTCTGACTACATTTGGGGTTCTAACACTGACTTTTGGGGTTCTGACTACTTTTGGGGTTCTAAAACTGACTTTTGGGGTTCTGACGACTTTTGGGGTTCTGACTACTTTTAAGGTTCTGACTGCTTTTGGGGTTCTAACTACTTTTGGGGTTCTTACACTGACTTTTGGGGTTCTGACTACTTTTGGGGTTCTGACACTGACTTTTGGGGTTCTGACACTGACTTTTGGGGTTCTGACTACTGTTGGGGTTCTTGGGATTCTGACTAATTTGGGGTTCTGACACTGACTTTTGGGGTACTTACACTGACTTTTGTGGTTCTGACTACTTTTGGGGTTCTAACACTGAGTTTTGGGGTTCTAACACTGACTTTTGGGCTTCTGAAACTGACCTTTGGGGTTCTGACTACTTTTGGGGTTCTAACACTGACTTTGGGGGTTCTGACTCTGACTTTTGGGGTTCTGACGACTTTTGGGGTTCTGACAATAACTGTTGGGGTTCTGACTACATTTGGGGTTTTTGAGGCTCTTACTAATTTAGGGTTCTGACTACTTTTGGGGTTCTAACACTGACTACTTTTGGGGTTCTAACACTGAATTTTGGGGTTCTGATTACTTTTGGGGTTCTAACACTGACTCTCGGGGTTCTAACACTGACTTTTGGGGTTCTGACTACTTTTGGGGTTCTAACACTGACTACTTTTGGGGTTCTAAGACTGACTTTTGGGGTTCTGAGACTGACTTTTGGGGTTCTAACACTGACTTTTGGGGTTCTGACTACATTTGGGGTTCTAACACTGACTTTTGGGGTTTTAACACTGACTTTTGGGGTTCTGACTACTTTTGGGGTTCTAACACTGACTTCTGGGGTTCTGACTACTTTTGGGCTTCTAACACTGACTTTTGGGGTTCTGACTACTTTTGGGGTTCTTACACTGACTTTTCGGGGTTCTGACACTGACTTTTGTGGTATTAACACTGACTTTTGGGGTTCTGACTACTTTTGGGGTTCTAACACTGACTTTTGGGGTTCTGACTACTTTTGGGGTTCTAACACTGACTACTTTTGGGGTTCTAAGACTGACTTTTGGGGTTCTGAGACTGACTTTTGGGGTTCTGACTACATTTGGGGTTCTAACACTGACTTTTTGGGGTTTTAACACTGACTTTTGGGGTTCTGACTACTCTCGGGGTTCTAACACTGACTTTTGGGGTTCTGACTACTTTTGGGGTTCTAACACTGACTTTTGGGGTTCTGACTACTTTTGGGGTTCTAACACTGACTACTTTTGGGGTTCTAAGACTGACTTTTGGGGTTCTTACACTGACTTTTGGGGTTCTGACTACTTTTGGGGTTCTAACACTGACTTTTGGGGTTCTGACTACTTTTGGGGTTCTAACACTGACTAGTTTTGGGGTTCTAACACTGAATTTCTGGGTTCTGATTACTTTTGGGGTTCTAACACTGACTTTCGGGGTTCTGACACTGACTTTTGGGGTTCTAACACTGACTTTTGGGGTTCTGACTACTTTTGGGGTTCTTACACTGACTTTTGGGGTTCTGACTACTTTTGGGGTTCTAACACTGACTTTTGGGGTTCTGAATACTTTTGGGGTTCTAAAACTGACTACTTTTGGGGTTCTAGCACTGACTTTTGGGGTTCTGAGACTGAATTCTGGGGTTCTAACACTGACTTTTGGTTTTCTGACTACATTTTGGGGTCCTGACACTGACTTTTGGGGTTCTGAGACTGAATTTTGGGGTTCTAACACTGACTTTTGGGGTTCAGACACTGACTTTTGGGGTTCTGACTACTTTTGGGGTTCTAACACTGACTTTTGGGGTTCTGACTACTTTTGGGATTCTGACACTGACTTTTGGGGTTCTGAAACTGACTTATGGGGTGCTGACACTGACTTTTGGGGTTCTGACTACTTTTGGGGTTCTTACACTGACTTTGGTGTTCTGACTACTTTTGGGGTTCTAACACTGACTTTGGGGTTCTGACTACTGTGGGGTTCTGACACTGACTTTTGGGGTTGTGACTACTGTTTGGGTTCTTGGGGTTCTGAACACTGACTTTTGGGGTTCTGACACTGACTTTTGGGGTTCTAACACTGACTTTTGGGGTTCAGACTACTTTTGGGGTTCTAACACTGACTTTTGGGGTTCTTACTACTTTTGGGGTTCTGACACTGACTTTTGTGGTTCTGACTACTTTTGGGGTTCTGACACTGACTTTGGGGGTTCTGACGCTGACTTTTGGGGTTCTGACTACTTTTGGGGTTCTAACACTGACTTTTGGGGTTCTGACTACTCTGTGGGTTCTAACACTGACTTTTGGGGTTCTGACTACTTTTGGGGTTCTAACACTGACTTTTGGGGATCTGAATACTTTTGGGGTTCTGACACTGACTTTTGCGGTTCTGACTACTTTTGGGGTTCTGACACTGACTTTGGGGGTTCTGACTCTGACTTTTGGGGTTCTGACTACTTTTGGGGTTCTAACACTGACAATTGGGGTTCTGACTACATTTTGGGCTTTTGAGGTTCTGACTAATTTAGGGTTCAGACTACTTTTGGGGTTCTAACACTGACTTTGCGGGTTCTGACTACTTTTGGGGTTCTGAGACTGACTTTTGGGGTTATAACAATGACTTTTGGGGTTCTAACACTGACTTTTTGGGTTCTGACTACTTTTGGGGTTCTAACACTGACTTTTGGTGTTCTAACTACTTTTGGGGTTCTAACAGTGACTACTTTTGGGGGTCTAACACTGACTTTTGGGGTTTTTACTACTTTTGGGGTTCTGACACTGACTTTTGGGGTTCTGACTACTTTTGGGGTTCTAACACTGACTTTTGGGGTTCTGACTACTTTTGGGGTTCTGAAACTGACTTATGGGGATCTGAATACTTTTGGGGTTCTAACAGTGACTACTTTTGGGGTTCTAACACTGACTTTTGGGGTTCTGACTACTTTTGGGGTTCTTACACTGACTTTGGGGGTTCTGACTCTGACTTTTGGGGTTCTGACTCTGACTTTTGGGGTTCTGACGACTTTTGGGGTTCTGACGACTTTTGGGGTTCTGACAATAACTGTTGGGGTTCTGACTACATTTGGGGTTTTTGAGGCTCTTACTAATTTAGGGTTCTGACTACTTTTGGGGTTCTAACACTGACTACTTTTGGGGTTCTAACACTGAATTTTGGGGTACTGATTACTTTTGAGGTTCTAACACTGACTCTCGGGGTTCTAACACTGACTTTTGGGGTTCTGACTACTTTTGGGGTTCTAACACTGACTTTTGGGGTTCTGACTACTTTTGGGGTTCGAACACTGACTTTTGGGGTTCTGACTCTGACTTTTCAGGTTCTGACTCTGACATTTGGGGTTCTGACTGATTTGGGGTTCTTACACTGACTTTTGGGGTTCTAACACTGACTTTTGGGTTCTGACTACTTTTGGGGTTCTGACACTGACTTTTGGGGTTCTGAAACTGACTTATGGGGTTCTGACACTGACTTTTGGGGTTCTGACTACTTTTGGGGTTCTTACACCGACTTTTGGTGTTCTGACTACTTTTGGGGTTCGAACACTGACTTTTGGGGTTCTGACTACTGTTGGGGTTCTGTCACTGACTTTTGGGGTTGTGACTACTGTTTGGGTTCTTGGGGTTCTGACTTATTTTGGGTTCTGACACTGACTTTTGGGGTTCTAACACTGACTTTTGGGGTTCTGACTTCTTTTGGGGTTCTAACACTGACTTTTGGGGTTCTGACTACTTTTGGGGTTCTGACACTGACTTTTGCGGTTCTGACTACTTTTGGGGTTCTGACACTGACTTTGGGGGCTTCTGACTCTGACTTTTGGGGTTCTGACTACTTTTGGGGTTCTAACACTGACTTTTGGGGTTCTGACTACTTTGTGGGTTCTAACACTGACTTTTGGGGTTCTGACTACTTTTGGGGTTCTAACACTGACTTTTGGGGATCTGAATACTTTTGGGGTTCTGACACTGACTTTTGCGGTTCTGACTACTTTTGGGGTTCTAACACTGACTTTTGGGGTTCTGACTACTTTTGGGGTTCTGACACTGACTGTTGGGGTTCTGACACTGACTGTTGGGGTTCTGATTACATTTTGGGCTTTTGAGGTTCTGACTAATTTAGGGTTCAGACTACTTTTGGGGTTCTAACACTGACTTTGCGGGTTCTGACTACTTTTGGGGTTCTGAGACTGACTTTTGGGGTTATAACAATGACTTTTGGGGTTCTAACACTGACTTTTGGGGTTCTGACTACTTTTGGGGTTCTAACACTGACTTTTGGGGATCTGAATACTTTTGGGGTTCTAACAGTGACTCATTTTGGGGGTCTAACACTGACTTTTGGGGTTTTTACTACTTTTGGGGTTCTGACACTGACTTTTGGGGTTCTAACACTGACTTTTGGGGTTCTGACTACTTTTGGGGTTCTAACACTGACTTTTGGGGTTCTGACTACTTTTGGGGTTCTGAAACTGACTTATGGGGATCTGAATACTTTTGGGGTTCTAACAGTGACTACTTTTGGGGTTCTAACACTGACTTTTGGGGTTCTGACTACTTTTGGGGTTCTTACACTGACTTTGGGGGTTCTGACTCTGACTTTTGGGGTTCTGACTCTGACTTTTGGGGTTCTGACGACTTTTGGGGTTCTGACGACTTTGGGGGTGCTGACAATAACTGTTGGGGTTCTGATTACATTTGGGGTTTTTGAGGCTCTTACTAATTTAGGTTCTGACTACTTTTGGGGTTCTAACAACTGACTACTTTTGGAGTTCTAACAATGACTACTTTTGGGGTTCTGACTACTTTTGGGGTTCTAACACTGACTTTTGGGGTTCTAACACTGAGTTTTGGGGTTCTGACTACTTTTGGGGTTCTAACACTGACTTTTGGGGTTCTGACTACTTTTGGGGTTCTAACACTGACTTTTGGGGTTTTGACTACTTTTGGGGTTCTGACACTGACTTTTGGGGTTCTGACTGACTTTTGGGGGTTCTGACTGACTTTTGGGGTTCTGACACTGACTTTGGGGGTTCTAACACTGACTTTTGGGGTTCTGACTACTTTTGGGGTTCTAACACTGACTTTTGGGGTTCTGACTACTTTGGGGTTCTGACACTGACTTTTGGGGTTGACTACTTTTGGGGGTTCTGACTACTTTTTGGGGTTCTGAACACTGACTTTTGGGGTTCTAACACTGAGTTTTGGGGTTCTGACTACTTTTGGGGTTCTAACACTGACTTTTGGGGTTCTGACTACTTTTGGGGTTCTAACACTGACTTTTGGGGTTTTGACTACTTTTGGGGTTCTGACACTGACTTTGGGGTTCTGACTTTTGGGGTTCTGACTACTTTTGGGGTTCTAACACTGACTTTTGGGGTTCTGACTACTTTGGGGTTCTAACACTGACTTTGGGGTTCTGACTACTTTTGGGGTTCTAACACTGACTTTTGGGGTTCTGACTTCTTTTGGGGTTCTAACACTGACTTTTGGGGTTCTGACTACTTTTGGGGTTCTGACACTGACTTTTGCGGTTCTGACTACTTTTGGGGTTCTGACACTGACTTTGGGGGCTTCTGACTCTGACTTTTGGGGTTCTGACTACTTTTGGGGTTCTAACACTGACTTTTGGGGTTCTGACTTTTGGGCTTTTTGGGGGTTCTGACTGACTTTTGGGTTCTGAGACTACTTTTGGGGTTCTAACACTGACTTTTGGGGTTCTGACTACTTTTGGGGTTCTGAGACTGACTTTTGGGGTTCTAACCTGACTTTTGGGGTTCTAACACTGACTTTTGGGGTTCTGACTACTTTTGGGGTTTTAACACTGACTTTTGGGGAATTGAATACTTTGGGGTTCTAACAGTGACTACTTTTGGGGTTCTAACACTGACTTTTGGGGTTTTGTCTACTTTTGGGGTTCTGACACTGACTTTTGGGGTTCTAACACTGACTTTTGGGGTTCTGACTACTTTTGGGGTTCTAACACTGACTATTGGGGTTCTGACTACTTTTGGGGTTCTAACACTGACTTTAGGGGTTCTGAATACTTTTGGGGTTCTAACACTGACTACTTTTGGGGTTCTTACACTGACTTTTGGGGTTCTGACTACTTTTGGGGTTCTACACTGACTTTGGGGGTTCTGACTACTTTTGGGGTTCTGACACTGACTTTTGGGGTTCTGATGACTGACTTTGGGGTTCTGACACTGACTTTGGGGGCTTCTGACTCTGACTTTTGGGGTTCTGACTACTTTTGGGGTTCTAACACTGACTTTTGGGGTTCTGAATACTTTTGGGGTTCGAACACTGACTACTTTTGGGGTTCTAACACTGACTTTTGGGGTTCTGAGAATGACTTTTGGGGTTCTAACACTGACTTTTGGGGTTCTGACTACTTTTGGGGTTCTAACACTGACTTTTGGGGTTCTGACTACTTTTGGGGTTCTAACACTGACTTTTGGGGTTCTAACACTGACTTTTGGGGTTCTGACTACTTTTGGGGTTCTAACACTGACTTTTGGGGTTCTGACTACTTTTGGGGTTCTAACACTGACTTTTGGGGTTCTGACTACTTTTGGGGTTCTTACACTGACTTTTGGGGTTCTGACTACTTTTGGGGTTCTGACACTGACTTTTGGGGTTCTGAATACTTTTGGGGTTCTAACACTGACTACTTTTGGGGTTCTAACACTGGATTTTGGGTTCTGATTACTTTTGGGGTTCTTACACTGACTTTCGGGGTTCTGACACTGACTTTTGGGGTTCTAACACTGACTTTTGGGGTTCTGACTACTTTTGGGGATCTAACACTGAATTTTGGGGTTCTGACTACTTTTTGGGTTCTAACACTGACTTTTGGGGTTCTGAATACTTTTGGGGTTTGAACACTGACTTTTGGGGTTCTGACTACTGTTGGGGTTCTGACACTGACTTTTAGGGTTCTGAGACTGAATTTTGGGGTTCTAACACTGACTTTTGGGGTTCTAAAACTAAGTTTTGGGGTTCTGACTACTTTTGGGGTTCTAACACTGACTTTTGGGGTTCTGACTACTTTTGGGGTTCTGACACTGAGTTTTGGGGTTCTGACTGACTTTGGGGGTTCTGACGACTTTTGGGGTTCTGACTACTTTTGGGGTTCTTACACTGACTTTTGGGGTTCTGACTACTTTTGGGGTTCGAACACTGACTTTTGGGGTTCTGACTACTGTTGGGGTTCTGACACTGACTTTGGGGTTGTGACCTGACTTTGGGTTCTTGGGGTTCTGACTTATTTTGGGGTTCTGACACTGACTTTTGGGGTTCTAACACTGACTTTTGGGGTTCTGACTACTTTTTGGGGTTCTAACACTGACTTTTGGGGTTCTGACTACTTTTGGGGTTCTGACACTGACTTTTGTGGTTCTGACTACTTTTGGGGTTCTGACACTGACTTTGCGGGTTCTGACGCTGACTTTTGGGGTTCTGACTCTTTTTGGGGTTCTAACACTGACTCTTGGAGTTCTGACTACTTTTGGGGTTCTAACACTGACTTTTGGGGTTCTGACTACTTTTGGGGTTCTAAGGGGTTCTGACTACTTTTGGGGTTCTGACACTGACTTTTGCGGTTCTGACTACTTTTGGGGTTCTGACACTGACTTTGGGGGCTTCTGACTCTGACTTTTGGGGTTCTGACTACTTTTGGGGTTCTAACACTGACTTTTGGGGTTCTGACTACTTTTGGGCTTTTGAGGTTCTGACTAATTTAGGGTTCAGACTACTTTTGGGGTTCTAACACTGACTTTGGGGTTCTGACTACTTTTGGGGTTCTTAGACTGACTTTTGGGGTTCTAACACTGACTTGTTGGGGTTTTAAGACTGACTTTTGGGGTTCTGACTACTTTTGGGGTTCTAACACTGACTTTTGGGGTTCTGACTACTTTTGGGGTTCTAACACTGACTACTTTTGGGGTTCTAACAATGACTTTGGGGGTTCTGACTACTTTTGGGGTTCTGACACTGACTTTTGGGGTTATACCACTGACTTTTGGGGTTCTGACTGACTTTTGGGGTTCTAACACTGACTTTGGGGTTCTGACTACTTTTGGGGTTCTGAACACTGACTTTGGGGTTCTGACTACTTTTGGGGTTCTAACACTGACTACTTTGGGGTTCTAACACTGACTTTTGGGGTTCTGACTACTTTTGGGGTTCTACACTGACTTTGGGGGTTCTGACTCTGACTTTGGGGTTCTGACTCTGACTTTTGGGGTTCTGAACACTGACTTTTGGGGTTCTGACTACTTTTGGGGTTCTAACACTGACTTTTGGGGTTCTGACTACTTTTGGGCTTTTGAGGTTCTGACTAATTTAGGGTTCAGACTACTTTTGGGGTTCTAACACTGACTACTTTTGGGGTTCTAACAATGACTTTGGGGGTTCTGACTACTTTTGGGGTTCTGACACTGACTTTTGGGGTTATAACACTGACATTTGGGGTTCTGACTACTTTTAGGGTTCTAACACTGACTTTTGGTGTTCTGGATACTTTTGGGGGTCTAACACTGCCTACTTTTGGGGTTCTAACACTGACTTTTGCGGTTCTGAGACTTTTGGGGTTCTAACACTGACTTTGGGGTTCTGACTACTTTTGGGGTTATACCACTGACTTTTGGGGTTCTAACACTTACTTTTGGGGTTCTGACTACTTTTGGGGTTCTAACACTGACTTTGGGGTTCTGACTATTTTTTGGGGTTCTAACACTGACTTTTGGGGATCTGAATACTTTTGGGGTTCTAACACTGACTTTTGGGGTTCTGACTACTTTTGGGGTTCTAACACTGACTTTTGGGGTTCTGAAACTGACTTATGGGGATCTGAATACTTTTGGGGTTCTAACAGTGACTACTTTTGGGGTTCTAACACTGACTTTTGAGGTTCTGACTTCTTTTGAGTTTCTGGCATTGACTTTTGGGGTTCTGACTACTTTTTGGGGTTCTGAGACTGACTTTTGGGGTTCCTAACGACTTTTTCGGGTTTCTGACTTCCACTTTTGGGGTTCTGCTGACTTTAGGGGTTCTGACTACTTTTTGGGGTTCTAACTTACTCAGAACCCCAAAAGTCAAATTTGCAGAACCCCAAAAAGTAGTTCTGACTCTCAGGGTGTAAGGGGTAGTCTGAACCCCAAAAGTCAGTGTGTTAGAAGCCCAGGTAGTCTGAACCCCAGAAGTCAGTGGCTTTGGGGTAGTCTGACACTGACTTTTGGAAAAGTTCAGTGTTAAAACCCCCAAAAGTCAGTGTTAGAACCCCAAATTTAGTAGTCAGAACCCCAAAAGTCAGTGTTGAACCCCCTGAAAAGGTCTTAGTCTCAGGGTCAGTCTTAGAACACCAAAATGAGACTAGTCAGTCTTTAGAACCCTCAAAAGTAGTTCTGAACTCCCAAAAGTCAGTGTTAGAACCCCAAAGTAGTCAGAACCTCAAAAGTCAGTGTTAGAACCCCGAGAGTCAAAAAAAATATATGGAAAAAAAAGAACCTCAAAAGTAAACTCAGTACCCAAAAATTCAGTAAGTTAGAACTCAAAAGTAGTCAGTGTTAGAACCCCAAAAGTAGTCAGAATCAAGGCTTAGTAAGAGCCTCAAAAGTCGACCCCAAATGTAGTCAAAACTAACAGTTATTGTCAGAACCCAAAGGATCACAGAACCCCAAAAGCCAGAACACAAAAGTCAGAGGTGCCAGAAACTTCAAATGTCAGAGTCAGAACTAAAATCAGTGTTAAGGAACCCCAAAAGTAGTCAGAACTCAAAAGTCAGTGTTAGAACCCGAAAAGTAGTCAACAGTCAAGAACCCCAAAAGTTATTCAGAGGCCCCATAAGTCAGTGTTCAGAACCCCAAAAGTAAGGTCAGAACCCCTGCAAGTCAAGTGTTAGAACCCCAAAGTGGGATTTTAAAACTTAGTCAGAACCCAAAAGTCAAGACTTGAGGTCAGTGTCAGAACCCCAAAAGTCAGTGATCAATGAGCAAAAGTGTCAAAACCCCAAGAGTTAGGGCAAAAAAAAAGTGACTGAGGTTAAAACTGAAGTCGATCAGGACGAGTTAGTGGGACCCCCTGCAAAGTGGGAGCAAAGGTGGGAGGCTTGAGATCAGTATTCAGATCCGAGAGGTCAGTGCAGGTTAGAACCCCTCAAAGCAGAAGTCAGGCCCCAAAGTCGTGTTAGAGTGAGGTCAGAACCTGGTTAGTCATTGTTATTACCCCAAAAGTCAGTCTCAGAACTCCCCAAAGGCCTGTGAGTCAGAACTCAAGAAGTCAGTGTTACGAACCCCAAAAGTAGTCTTCGGAACCCCTAAATTAGTCAGAACCTCAAGAAGCTCCAGATGTCAGACTTCGAACCCCAAAATCAGAGTTAGGAGACCCCCAAAAGTAGTCAGTTGGGAACCCCAAAAGTCAGATGTCAGAACCCCCAGAAGTCAGTGTCAGAACCCCAAAAGTAGCGCAGAGACTGCAAGAGTCAGTGTCCAGAACCCCAAAACCCAGCAGTGGTCAGGGCTAAAGTATCAAACAACGTGTGGTCAGAACCCCAAAGTCACAGAACCCCAAAAGTCAGTGTTAGAACTCACAGAGTAGTCAGAACCCTGTAAAGCGGTGTTAGAGAGCACCCATAGAGTCGATTTCAGAACTCCAAAGGCCAGTCAGCGCGTCAGGAACCCCCAAGAGTCAGTGTCAGGCCCCGTGTCAAGTAGTCAGAACCTGAGAAAAAGTCAGTGTCAGAACCCCAAAAGTCAGAGTCAAGAACCCCAAGAGTCAGTGAACTGAAAAGTGATCCAGGAGCCAAGTCAGTGTTAGAACCCCAAAAGTCAGTGTCAGGAAGCCTTCAAAGTCAGAATGTAAGAACCCCCAAGAGTCAGTCAAGGCTAAAAGATCAGGAACCCCAAAAGTCAGTAAGTTAGAACCCCAAGAGTAGTCAGAACCCCCAAAAAGTCGATGTTAGAACCTCAAAAGTCAGTGTCAGAACTATTAGAACCCCCAAAATGTCTGTGTAAGATTCCCCAAAAGTCACTGTTCAGGAACCCCACAAAAGTAGTCCAGTGTTAGAACCCCAAAAGTCATGTTAACTCCCCACCAAAGTAGTCAGTGTTAGAAGCTCAAAAGTAGTCAGAACCCCCAAAAGTCATTGGCGATTCAATAACCAGGTAGTACCCCAACTTGCCATCACACACATTTTACCTGGTGCCAAAACCGTTCCTGTCATCCTGGACAAACTCCTCACCTACTCCCCTCCCTTCCCTCCTCTGTCTGTAAAAGATAGTTGTGCATGTTTTATAGGATTCTTAGTCTCCAGAACCTTGCTCCAGGCCGCTTGCCCCGCCCACAACTTCCAAAAAGTCAGTCTGACAGAATCTCTTTTGGGACAGAGTTCAGTTTCTTACGCCGCGACGGGATCCACCCAACAGGCGGGGTAGCCAAATGCTGTCATCTGACATTAATTCAAGATCCACTCCTCCGTGTCTGTAGTCAGTCTGCACCCAGCAACTCATTCCCCCACCTCAAAAAGTATTCAGAACCTCTCCTCACAACAAGATCAGTGTTAGAACCCCAAAAGCAGTCCTGCTAACCCGCCCACTCACCTGCCCCATTCCCACCTGCCCCCACTTCCCACATCAGTACCACCAGTGAAAGTAGTCCTTTAGAACCCCAAAAGTCCACACCACCTCCCCGCATTCTTCTCAACCCCAAAATCCAGTCAGAAACTGTACCCCCCTCAAAGTCCACATCCCCCTGCTCCCCGTCAGAACCCGCCCTGCTTTTAAAGTAAACGCCTGTGAACTTTTGGACTTTTAAAAGTAATCAGATCAATCCAGCGACCCAAAACCTTTTCACAAGTAGATTTTATTTCCCCAAAGTAGTCAACCTGGACTGTTTTTCTTTTAGAACCCCAAACTTAGCTCACCCGGACGATACCTCCTCGTAAGAGACTCAAAACCACCCCCCTTGACTTTACTCACTCCATCAACCCCGGCTGACAGTGGGGGTCAGAACCCCATTCAGAAGAAACTTTCAGAATGCACCCCCATCACCATCAGCACTTTTAATTCCTTTGAGCACCTTGCAGAACCCCAAGTTGAAAGACCCTGTCTTAGTCAGAACCTCATAAGTCAGTGTTAGAACCCCTAAACACAGCACTGTTTTATCCATGAGTTCTCTGGTTTTATCATTTTTTATGTAATTATGACAGTATTCTTATTTCAGGTGTCGAACATACCGTCTGTAGTAAGAACCCCGTACTGCTGATTTTATTAGAAATTCTTGACTCTTTAACCTAACTTAGAGCAATACATGAACCAACGCTGTCTGAGACACTGTCTAGATTTAGTCAGTTTTTACTGGCAAGATCTTAGCCCTGGTGAGTTTTTAACAAGGATATCTGTGTGTCAGAACCCCAAGCTAGTTTTTATTCTCAGTCAGAACTTTACAAGAACCTTCTTTTATTGACCAGTACTCAGAACCCCAAAAGTCAGTGTCGCCGAAGGGTTTTTTAATTCACGTCTGCTAACAGAATTTATGGAGCATTTTATTTCTGCATCTTTGGCTGCCTTTAACCCAAATCAGTTTTTTAACACAGAAGAGCATCTCTTTTAACCCCATGTCAAGACCATCCTGGACTCTGTAGCTCCCTCAAAGTCAGTGTAAGAACCCATAAGTCAGGCCCCCCAACCCGTGGCTTACAGAGTCAGGAACTGAAAAATTTGAGTCGAAGAAATGAACGTAAATGGAAAAAAGACGCAAAAGTCTGGTAGTTTTTCATAGCATCTGGAACCCCAGATGCCATGAAAAACTTACCAAACTGATTAAAGATGCAGAGTCAGCATTTTTATTCTCGATTTGATTTTAGCCAATCAGAGTTCAGAACCCCTAGAGTTTTTATTTAAGTGTTTTAGAACTCCTTACTAACCCCCTCCCCCTCCATTTTAAGTCAGATGCTTCTCCAAGACACCTGTTGAAAGTTTTAACTCCAGAAACCCCTAAAAGTCAGGGACATTAGAGCATCAGGCTCACTCCTCCTGAAAGGTAGTCCCGTGCTTTTAAGTAGGGAAGTCGCTGTAATTTAGAACAGTTTTGAGCCGGGGTCATAGTCCTTTTTATCAGATATTAACCCACATGAAAGTCAGCTCGTGCAGTCAGATTTTATTCCCCAAAAGTAGTCAGAACCCCAAAAGTCAGGGTGTTAGAACCCCAAAAAGTAGTCAGAACCCCAAAGTCAGTGTTAGAACCTCCCAAAGTATTAATAGTTCACTGGCAGAACCCCAAAGTATTCAGATTCCCAACACCCAAACACGCTGTTAGTCAACCTCCCCCAAAAGTCGCCAGAACCCCACTGATTTTAACAATTTTTAGTCAGTGTTAGAAACTTCCCTTTTATCGACTTTTTAGTCAGAACCTGCCACCACGCTGATCATTGGCGAATCAATAACCAGGTACATCAAATTTTTTAACACCATCACACACTGTTTTCCTGGTGCCACCGTTCCTGTCATCATGGACAAACTCCTCCACCTACTCCCCTCCCTTCCCTCCTCTGTCTCAAAGATAGTTGTGCATGTGGGCTCAAACGACACATCCTGCAAGCAGTCTGAGGTCACCTAGACTGACTTTAACTTGCTTTTTAACATTTTAAAGGACACTGGAAAGACAGTTTTTATCTCTGGCCCCATCCCCACACTCGGTCGCGGAGCAGAGCGTTTTAGCAGGATTCTTAGTCTCCATACCTTGCTCTAGGCCACTTGCCCCGCCCACAACTTCCAATTCATTGACAATTTTAATCTCTTTTGGGACAGAGTTTCGTTTCTTACGCACGACGGGATCCACCCCAACAGGCGGGGTAGCCAAATGCTGTCATCTGACATTCAATTCAAGATCCACTCCTCACCTGTCTGACAGTCTGCACCCAGCAGCTCATTTCCCCACACTCAGGTCACTGCCCCCCTCTCCTCACAACAACATCTGGTCACCCCAAAGCAGTCCTGTTAACCCCGCCCACTCACCTGCCCATTCCCACCTGCCCCCGCCCCCCCACATCAGTACCACCAGTGAATCCTTTATCCCAGTCCACACCACCTCCCCACGTCCTCACCCCCGTCCAGTCAGAAACTGTACTTATTATTTATCGGAGCTTTTAATACCATATGTGCCTGCCCGCAGCCTCAGATCCTCTGGTGAAGGCCTGCTGGTCGTTCCAAAGTCGAGACTCAAAACTAAGGGTGATAGAGCTTTCTCCATCTGAGCTCCTCGACTTTGGAACGACCTGCCAGAGGAGATAAGGCGTGTGGAGTCTGTTGCTTCTTTTAAGTCCCTTTTAAAGACTTACTTTTACAGACTTGCTTTTATGTGATGCCGTCTATTACTGTCTTGTACTGTATTTTACCATCTTTTAATGTCTTTTATCTCTATCTTATTTTGTTTTACTGTTTGTTTTTCTTTACCTTCTTTTACTCCTTTTCGTTAATTTATTAATACTATTATGTGCTATTAATTATGATTATAACTTTTTAATGGTTCACCTTTTTAAACTTTTTTATAGATAATTTTTAGACCTTTCTAATTGTCTTAATGCTTGCACATGCTTATTACTATATTTTATCATCGCCACTTATTTTTTATTATTTTGTAATTGTATCATCATTGTTCATTTCATCTTTTTATATTTTCTGACCTGATTTCTGCTTTCATCCCTTTTTTATTATGCTTCCTATTCTTGCTGATCTTGTGGTTTTTATGTTTGGTCCTCATGGTCTCTTTTTATGCTGCACGGTTCTTGTATCGTCTGAGTTCCTATAAAGTACTATAAATTATGGAAAGGACCTTTCCACCTCATGTCTTTTTACATTGTGTTTCTCTGTTAGTCTTGATTTAAGCTGTGCTTTTTGTTTTTACTTCATTATGCTCATTGTTTGTTTGTATTTTATTATTTTGTGCTGAATGCTTGTCAAAGCACTTTGTAAACTATGTTTTTAAAAGTGCTATACAAATAAATTATTATTATTATTATTATTCAGTCTCCTCAGACCATCTCTTAACAGCCAACTGTGTGTCACAGCTGGCTGTCTGTGGACAAGTGGTCTGTACATGGGCTGGAGATAAACCAGGTTGTGGTCTGATCTCGCCCGGGGATGGAGGGGTGATGACTTGTATGCATCCTTGGTGTTCGCATACAGTAAGTCCAGTATTTTATTGTCTCTGGTGTGGCAGGTGACATACTGGGTGGAAGTGGGCCAAGTGGAGGATGGAGAGGTGTGATTAAGGTCCCCACAGTTGAGGAGGAGAGCCTGAGGGTGTTTGGTCTGTAGCCAGCTGACTACAGAGTGCAGGGTCTCACATGCAAAGGCTGATTATTACAGTTGGCCTGACACAGGCAGACTAATGCAGCACCATTCTTTAACAGTTACTATGGCAACGAGGGGGAGGAGGCAGAACATGTTCCTTTGATCTTCCCTTGCTGCTGATTGGACCTCTGGATCAAAGGACGTTCCTCTGCTGCTGCTTTGGTGATCCCATCAGTCCATATATGTACATAGACTCTGATATGTCTATATAAGTAAGATCAGGATTGTGCAGACTTAATTCGACATCAGAGCAAGAACAATGAACAACGCAGAGGCAAGTACACAGACCAACATTTTGGTCAACAAGGACCTACTCAGGCATCCGCCTGACATCCATGCAGTGGCTTAATCTAGAGGCTGGATCACTGGACCCGAGAACAAAACCCAGGCAACTGATGAATGAGGAAACTAATGAAGATAGTCCTACATCTGTCACAGATTCTGAGGATGACTGACACTCTTCACAGATGGAGATCTGCTTGGTACCTACTGAAGATAGTCCTACATCTGTCACAGATACTGATGATGGCTGACACTCGTCACAGATGGAGATCTGCTTGGTACCTAATGAAGATAGTCCTACATCTGTCACCAGCGCCGTCGTATAGGGGGTAAAGGTGTTGACGATTATAAGGGCCCACAGCCCTCCAGGGCCCACACACAGCCCCCAGTAGCTTCTATATCAAAATTATTATACATACACTGAAATAATATATATTTATACGAATGAATCCGAATTAAAACAAAGCCACAAGGCATGCAATTTCCTAATTTTAATTATTTCAATAACCGCCTTTGCCCCTTCTTAAAAAATTGTTTGGTCCACACCAAGATGCGTTCTTCCTCAGCGAAAGTACGTGAGCGCGAGCGAACTCCAGCAGGGTTAGGGTGGCTCCCAAAAAACACAAGTCTGGACACCAAAAAAAGAGTTGAAAAGGAGGCCAGGAGTAGAAGCAGCAGAGCAGGGTTCCAGGACATCAAAAGCTTTTTTTCTAAGAACGGTGAGAGTAAAACTACCGAAGACGGCTGAAACACCGCCTACTTGTTCATTCATTTAATGTCTGCAACATTAGCTTACGTTGAAGGGGCGCAGGCTGGAGCCCACGTTAGCTGTCATCTGGCCGCGCTACACTCTGGACAAGTCGTCAGTTCCTAATTACTACTAATTCGTTATTACTAATTCAGAGGCTACTGCAGTAATTGTGTGTTTCACCCATATTGTGGGACAGTGCTCCAGTATGCGCCCACTCAGAGGATGCATTGAATTGTATTATGATGCATTCAGGTTCTGCTCTGTAATTATCAGCATCTGACGAAGGTCAGTAACGTTACAATGATGTGTTCAATGCGGTGTTGTAAATGTGTTATTAGTGGGACATTTGAGTAGTCTCAATACAAAAAAATGAATGTTCAAAGTTTTGTTGTTGTTGTTTGTTTTCATAGCAACATAAAACAAAAGACAGCATAATAGTTGACAGCATCAAAGAAAAAAGACTATTCAGAATTTTGGACAGTTAACACTGACTTTTGAATTGTTTAAAAATATTTTTTCTCCGGGAAAGTGAAGCTGTCCACTTAGAGCTATGGTACTAAGAAGCCCATTTAGATTTTTTCCATGAATAGATTAGTTCCGCATCAGGTTTTCCATGAAACATAATATTTAATGTTTATTTAATGTAATATACACAATGGAACAATAAACCTTTATGCTCTGCTGCTCCAGAATCAGCCGCTACCTATTTGGTGAGTGGTTCATCGAAAGTTTATTTGCAATCAGAGGTGTAATAGCATGTTGCTAATCAGTGAAATGAGAATAAGACAACCAGTAACACACAATTTACATAATAATACTCAGGCTTGTTAAGTCGCTACTTGTAAAAAAGGAAACAAATTGGGTGTTATTACACCAGGCACCGTCAAGAACACTGAAAAACAGGAAAATCGAAGGTTGTAATGAATGGGGTAGAGGGGCCCACACCAATAGTCTTTCAGGGGGCCCAGAATTCCGAGCAACTGCCCTGTCTGTCACAGATACTGAGGATGACTGACACTCTTCACAGATGGAGATCAGCTTGGTACCTAATGAAGATAGTCCTACATCTGTCACAGATACTGAGGATTCCAAAAGACCTCAGTCTCCTCAGCAGGTAGAGTCTGCTCTGGCCCTTCCTGTAGAGGGCGCTCGTGTGGTCAGACCAGTCCAGTCTATTGTTAAGGTGAACACCCAGGTATCCGTAGGAGTCCAATATGTGATGTCCAAACCCTGGATGCTAACCGGTGTTGGATGGGGGGGTCTACACCTAAGGAAGTTCACTACCAGCTCCTTGGTCTTCCCCTTGTTGATCTGGAGGTGGTTCTGTCGCACCAGTCCACAAAATCCTGCATCAGTCCTCTGTACTCCCCGCTCATCCTCCTCAGTGATGAGGCCGACGATCGCAGAGTCGTCAGAGAACTTCTGCAGGTGGCAGTTGTCCATCCTGTACATGAAGTCCGCAGTGTACAGGGTGACGAGGAACGGCACCAGAACCGTTCCCTGCGGGGCCCCTGTACTGCAGACCACCATGTCAGACACACAGTCCCTAGTCCTCACATACTGTGAGGTAGTCCTGGATCCAACCCGACAGGTGGTGGTTCACCCCTGTGTGCTCCAGCTTGTCTCTCAGTAGAAGAGCCTGGATGGTGTTGACAGCACTGGAGAAATCAAAGAACATGATCATCACAGAGTTCTCAGGCTTCTCCAGGTGAGACAGAGCCCTGTTCATGAGGAGGAAGATGACAGCATCATCCACACCGATGCCAGGCTGGTAGGCAAACTGAAGCAGATCCATCGATGAGCTCACCAGAGGCCAGAGGTGGGAAAGAACCAGCCTCTCACTGACGTCTCACTGACGTCTTCATCAAATGAGACGTCAGTGCCACCGGCCTGTAGCTGTTCAGGTCCTTGGGGTGTTTTTTTGGCACTGGTACCAGACAGGATGTCTTCCACAGCTGTGGTACCCTCCCCAGCATCAGACTCATGTTGAAGATGTGCTCCACAATCCCACACAGCTGGTCTGCACAGGACTTGAGGAGCCTGGAGCTGATGTCATCCGGACCTGCAGCCTTTTTGGTCTTTAGTTTCCTGAGCTCATGGCTCACCTGGGTGGATGTGAGGGACAGGCTGGAGGTGGGGGGCTGGGTGTTAGAAGGTGTGGGGTGGGTTGTTGGACTTCTGGCAGGAGTAGCAGTGGGGGTGGTTGAGGGCTGGACATCATGGAAGGCAGGGAGGAGGTTAGGGTGAGACAGTGACCTTCAGATGCAGATGAGGGTCGTTGCGGCAGGGCTGGCAAGGTGGGGGGAGGGGCAGTTGGCTGATCAAACCCCCTGAAGAACAGGTTTAGATCGTTCACCCACCTCTGGTCCCCCACAGCCCCTCCAGACTCCACTGTTGTTCTGCTGCAGCTGGTCCTCCATCTTCCTCCTGTAGCTGTCCTTCCCCTCTTGGATCTTCCTCCTCAGCTCCCTCTGCACAGACTTCAGCTCCTCCTTGTCTCCTGACTTAAAGGCTCTCTTCTTCTCCTACAGGAGAGCCTTTATCTCAGGATTAATCCAGGGCTTGTTGTTGGAGAAGCACCGTACAGTCCTGGTGGGTAAAGTGTTCTCCACATAGAAGTTATTGTAGTCCGTTATACAGCCCATGAGGTTGTCGATGTCCTCCCCGTGAGGATCACAGAGCTCCTCCCACACAGTTGACTCAAAACAGTCCCTCAGAGCCTTTTCAGTCTCCTCAGACCATCTCTTAACTGTGCGGGTCACAGCTGGCTGCCTGTGGACAAGTGGTTTGTACATGGGCTGGAGATAAACCAGGTTGTGGTCTGATCTCCACAGGGGAGGAAGGGGTGATGACTTGTATGCATCCTTGGTGGTTGCATACAGTAAGTCCAGTATTTTATTGTCTCTGGTGTGGCAGGTGACATACTGGGTGGAAGTGGGCCAAGTGGAGGATGGAGAGGTGTGATTAAAGTCCCCAGAGATGAGGAGGAGGGCCTGAGGGTGTTTGGTCTGTAGCCAGCTGACTGCAGAGTGCAGGGTCTCACATGCAAAGGCTGATTATTACAGTTGACCTGACACAGGCAGACTAATGCAGCACCATTCTTTAACAGTTACTATGGCAACGAGGGGGAGGAGGCAGAACATGTTCCTTTGATCTTCCCTTGCTGCTGATTGGACCTCTGGATCAAAGGACGTTCCTCTGCTGCTGCTTTGGTGATCCCATCAGTCCTTATATGGACATAGACTCTGATATGTCTATATAAGTGAGATCAGGATTGTGCAGACTTAATTCGACAATCAGAGCAAGAACAATGAACAACACAGAGGTAAGTACACAGACCAACATTTTTGTCAACAAGGACCTATTCAGGCCACTTATTGCCTCGTTTGTGGACCAGCTGACATCCATACAGTGGCTCAATCTAGAGGCTGGATCACTGGACCTGAGAACAAAACCCAAACTGACGGAGATGCAGCACTATGTTTGTGCCAAAGGACCAGGTGTCTAAGTGTCTTGGAGACATGGGCAGCATCATAGCACAGACATTGACTGAGAAGATGGGTGTAATGGGTGACATCCAGAGCTCGAGCACACAGATACTGACCCCAGTCAGCAAAAATTGTGCGGGCCGAAAGCGGCGCGATTACGGCAAAAACATTCGGCCGAGACTCGGTTTGAATCTAGGTCCGATTGCTGTGCGAGTGCTCGGCTTTCACTCGGCCCGACTGCGGAAGCCCGAGTGAGAGACACGGCGTGGATCTCAGGTCCGATTGCTGTGCGAGGCTGGGTGGCACTCGGCCCAACCTGAAGCCCGAGTGAGACATTTGGGAGGCAGCTCCAGGTTCAGCAGGACCTCTTTAGTTTTCTTTCCTACATGCACAACCCTCAAGCATTTATGTGTTGGTGGAACTTTACACTGTAACACCACTAAGTTAAAGTTCACTTAAATCACAGTTAAGCCAATAATATTGCATCAAGTTGAAATCCATCATTTTTATACAACAAAAAAAGAACTACAAGGTAAACAGACGGTTTTTTGCAAGTTTAATTTTTATTTAATTGAAATCACACCACAAGAACTATGGCAACATCTAAAATAACAGAAAGTAAGGCTTCATTGATCCTGAGTAGGGATGTAACGATATGTAAAATTTGTATCACAGTTATTGTAATCTATATTATCACGGTCGCGTTATTGTTGCAGTGAGCTCAAAATGTTGATAAAAGTACTTTAACAGAGTCTTGAAATCATTTAACCCCTTTAATATTATAATCATAACAGTTCTTGTGTCTTTCCTTTGTGTCAGGAAATGTCCTATAAGTAAATTTGTTTAAACTTTTTTCATTAGAAATAAAAGTAAATAATTCTGGCAAGTATTTTTTATTATTTTGTTATAAGTGCTTATACTGTGTGTAATCACAAGAAAAGAAAAAGATAGATTTGAACTTTAAACAGTATTATCTTTATAAACAATTGTAAATGAACATGTTTAAAGTTTTGAGATGGCCAAAAATAATTGTAACGTATTTTACAAACACACATGCCTACAGCATTAGTGTCCATGTTACTGCTCATTATATTAGACCATGTCCAGGGCTTTTTATTTCTTTATTTTTTTTCTACAATTGATAGTCCCTGAAGCAGGTAGCCCCCTTCATGACTCTCCTCTGGTCTCCCCTTCCATGGCAAATCTCCTCCACATCTCCTTCTTTAATATTTACAAATTACAATTAATTGAATTGATAAAACACAAACTATGATGAAAAAGACGATGCATCACAGTGAAACACGGCAAATAAACAGCGAAAGGACGGCAGGAACACACTCCAGATTGATATTAATGCTATTATTTATAACCTTTATATATATTATTTTCTCAGAAAATCCTGATAAACCTCCTATAATTCACTCAGGTATGGCTCTCTGAATCCTCTCTCTCTCTCTCTGCTCGTTTACTTGAGGAGTTACAGCAGTTTTAATCATGCACATTTTTGTCTTTCACTGCAGCTTGGTGTTTTAGACAGGGTGACTGTCGTCAATCAGTTTCCCCTTGACATCCTTGTAAAATACAAACTTTGAACAGACTTTAGACTTTGGTGGTTTCAAGTGGCAAACCTGTGAGAGTCGGCTCCAGCTTCTGAGGCCAAACACTGCAAACTGCGCATGCGTGCCTCTGCTAGCAACTCACTGCTGCTGGTGAGTGGTAATCAAACACAGTATAACCGTTACATCCCTAATCCTGAAGCATTGTCTCTGATGGCGTTTCCGTCCTTTTTTGCCCTCTGGCTGCGGCCACCATCACGGTCAGAAGACAGCTGCAGCCACCTAGTGATTAGGCGCTCTATTTCTCTATCTGTGGCCTCCCTGGTCAGGGCATTCCTGCGAACTGCGTCTAAAAAAACACAAGACAGAGGACAAAAGCATATGATGTCACTTAGCAACCACCAAAACGTCATGTGGTTGTCATCCATATTGCATGAAGCACTGACACTCACCCAAAATCACATCTTTCAATATTAGGCCCTTGAAAGCTGGTTTTTGGTTTGCCCCACTCCAGTTTATTTTCCTCGCCAGCGAGGTCTTCATTGCTCTTTTGAGGACCCGCCCCACAGTGTCTTTCAGCGACAGGCCTCCCGCAAGGGCAAGAAGTACAGTCTAAAAAAACACATGTACCTCATTAGTTATTTATGCAACAAAGTATGGGCTTGCTATACTCCTAAGGGTGTGAGGTCTGGTCAAAGCCATTGACTGTACAATGCAGAAGTCCTGGGATATTCCAAGTTCGGTTTAGTTCATTCATTTCTGATCCTGTATAGGGGAAAGTGGAAGCAGCTGTGTCAGTTTTTACTCAAAGTGTCCTTAAAGCCAGGATTTAACAGTGGTGTCTCCAACTAAAATATGTACATAAACTTCAGGATGTGGTGCATCCCTTTGGATATGTAATACAAAGTTAGAGAAATATCTTAATATCTTCAAAACCACTTAGTTTAGAAAAAAAATTCACCCCCATACAGGTTTTACCAATAGCAAAAAAAAAAAAAAAAACTCAGCCAGAGAAATGAAAATGAGAGGGATTAAAAATAAAGAGAGGAGAAATGACAATAAGAGGGATAACAAAGGATAAATGAAGATGAGAGGAATTAAAAAAGAGAGATGAAATGAAGATGAGGGGAATTAAAAATAAAGTGGAGAAATGAAGATGAAATAAATAAAAATAGAGGAGAAATGAAGATGGGAGGGATAAAAATGAGACGGATTAAAATAAAGTGAGGAGAAATGAAGATGAGAGGGATACAAATCAAATTCAGATATTCAATACCAAATAATTCAACTAAAAAGCACAATAAATGTGTGTGTGCTCTCTAGAACTTTATAGGTGTGCTCTATATATACTTTTAGGATTGATTTGATTACAGCAGAATTTAACTCACCAAGTTCTTCTTCTCCTCAGGGTTCTTTAACATCTCTTCTAAATGCTGTAGCTCCTCAACAGTAGAAAGGGGGAGCCCATAGTGAGCTGGGTCTGGTGGGATGTCTGGGGTGGCCTGGGAGCTCGATATTTTTTGAAGTTGCACCAGTATGTGCAACTGCTGCTCTCTTATTGTCTTGAGCTCTATAAGGATCTCTTTTGCCACTGCTGTGAGACACAACAAAAGATGATTTAAGTCTCAAAAATCCTTATGGTCGGGCCCTAATTAATCATAAAACATTTCAAAATAAGTCAGAGTGGGCAGAGAGATCACTTTGTAGAATTCCTACCTGCTGGCACACAAAACTGGTGTTCTGAGGAGACTTCAGGAGGACAAGGAGCTGCTTGTGGTGCATTCTTAAACAGAATAAAAAAGAATGATGGTTTAACCCCATACCACTCATTCATTCATTCATTCATTTTCTATACCCCTTTATCCCTTTTAGGCCTGGAGCCTAGCTGTAATAGGCAAGAGGCAGGGTGCACCCTGACCAGTCGTCAGTCAATCGCAGGGCCATAGAGAGACAGACAACCATTCATGCCCACAGTCATAACTAAGGGCAATTTTGAGTCACCAGTTAACCTAATGAGCATGTTTTTGGTTTGTGAGAGGAAGCTGGAGTGCTCAGAGGGAGCACGGGAAGAACATGCAAACTTCACACAGAAAGGTCCCTATCCGATCTGGAAACCAATTCCAGTTGAGACTCGTTAACAACTCCATCAAAGAATCGTTATCATTAATCTTTTTGCTTATCAATTCCCTTATCAATTCCTTCCACTGACAGGGTTCAGAAGCGTCAGAATTGTAGCTTAATTTTCTTTGCACCTGCTGCACAACCTTAAGTGAGTGGAAACACCAGCAACTTGCAGAAGCAGATACCTATGCTGTGACATGTGTTTGACATTGTTGCCACTACAAGTCAGACCAACATTTGCCCACATGCAAAATTTGCAGGAATCAATAAGGGAACGTTAAAGAATTGGATCGATTAGCAGGATCGTTAACAGCATTGGTATTGATAAAATCTTATCAATTCCCATCCCTACCCCGTACCACTCATAACAAACTTTTTTTAAGTTATTTTGAGAAGCTGTCTTACCCCTTTCCCTTGAAAATGGGCTGGAGGTGTGGCCCACCAATTATCCACTGTTTGGCTGTTCGTAGCAGGTACTGGGGACGTTGGTGGCAGACAAGCAGCTGCAATGGGAACTGAAGGGGGACACCACTGTGGCCAATCTACTGGTGATTCTGAGGTGTGGCCTGGGGACCTGAAACCTTCCCCAGCTGATTGGCTCACACCGCCTTCACCTAGAGCTGTCAGAAGAGTGTAATTGTCAGCTTTTAGTTTCATTCAGATGATGAATGGAAACAACTGCTGTCATGTGCAGGCCTACCACCAAATGATGGCATGCAGGGTGCTGGTTCAAGCGTGGTATATGATTTTCCTCTGGTTCAGGCATGTGGTGCCGCTGGCGGCCTTTGCTCCTCTTCATCCTCACTGCTCGAATTTATTCTTTTACAGCCTCTGACAGTGATTAAATTGGGATGTCATCAGTGCTACTTACTTCAAAAACATAATGGATTATTTATGACTTGTTACTGTCATTTCAAAGTAATTAGTTACATTATAATATTACTGTATTTGAAGTGTAAGGCATTACACTACTGCATTACTTTTAAGTTACTCTTGTCAAAATAACAGGAAATATGGATTTGTCATTCTAAATGTAGCTCATTATGCTCAAAAAAGCTCATTACACATCCAGTGAAGGTGATGTGGTGGCTATCTGACTGAGTTCAGCTTAAGACTAAAAATAGTAGAACATAATAGCCATGTTGATGCTCATGGCACAATACAATTTGTCATGCCTTACATTACTAAATTACAGGTGAAAGGAATACATTACAGAAATCCCATTGCTTTTGTAATGCATTACTTCCAACACTGGAAGTCATTTTGTTATTGCAGTTAAAAATAACTATGACTACATCAGAACACAAAAGCTATTTAGACAGAAAACTACCGGGCATTACAATGCACTACCCCCACAAACTGCTCCCTAATATTTGAAGCCCAAAAAATGTAAAAATATAAAATAGAGGAATAAATATTGTGTGATGTGTAGGAAGGTTTATCTGTTAAATGTAGTTTAGTGAATTATGAGGCACTCGTACCGATTCTTTCTCTTCAGATATTCAGGTCTGTTGTCCTCATCCTCTGTGTTTAAGTCGGAGGTCACAGTGGCCTCTGGCAACTTTGCACAAGCGATCTCATAAACATCTGTCAAGACAATGTAGATCAAGTCTAAATGGACGGCCTCCTTACTTTACTTTTTGCCAGGGTTTCATATCGAAAAGTCTTGAATTTTAAAATGAGAAGAAAGCATTACTTTACCATGGGAATACATCACTCGCACTTTGTAGCGATTCCAGTCTTCACCTGGCAATGCCCCATCTTTTGTTGCCTTACGCAACTTTGCCAGAGACTTAAAAGGGGGCCAGAAACTATGGCCTCCTTTCAGCCAGCTTGAGTGAATAACTTCAACTTCTTTGGAACACAAGAACTCCACAACATGATACATCCTATGAAAAAAGGGGATGTTCGATCTTAGCATGACTTGTTGCTTTGGGTCAGGGAAGCCACTGAGATCAGGGAGGGGGCCCACGGGGCTGTAAACTGAGGTGAGGGGGCTTAAAAAATGTCTGAGGTGTGGTCATCTTGTTACGCCACACCTGCATAAGATCAGCTGATTTAATGCCATGTAACACTGCTGAGGAAGACTGGAGTATGTGGGCAGTCAGAACACATCAAGATAATGAAACTTAAAAAAAAAACACCTTTCTGATTAACGAACATTAAGTAAAGGTGAAAAACCTAGGAATCAGTGGTACAACTATCTACATCATGTGAAATATTACGGCCAGTGTCAACACAACTAACCTAATGTAAATGCAACAAAGGCAATCCTACATGTTTGTTTTGGAAGGGGAGAATGACATATTTACAAAGGTCCCCATTAACTTTTACACACTTCAGATTTTCCGATAATTGTGAAAGAAGAAACACACCCAAGACAGATGAACTGAGGGATATGTGTAGAATGGCTCAACAGCATGGAACTTACAATACACCACATAAGTATCCTTCAATCAAGATAATATTCTGAAGTAAGCCAATTTCATTATTTATTTTAATACAATTATCCCTCTGAAATTTTGACACAAAAGTGGTTCATGTGCAACTCTTTAAACTCCTGTATTCTCCCTTTAACTTCCTGTGGTAAAGGGCCCCCAACATGTTCTTTCCTTAATACAGTCCCCTCTATCACATGACCATCATGGACTCTTCTGTTAGAATGCTCAGACATACGACGGACAATCTGGGCAACTGGGAAATTTGGGCCCCTCACCATACGCTTCACATGACAAAGAAAATTCTCAAAAGGAAACCCAGATATCTCATCAATACAGCCATGCCTCTTAACATCATCAACTAAATGAACAAGGCCATGCAAGTTGTACACAAGATAGCCCTCACCATAAAGTCTGCCAAAATGTTCCACAAATGACAAAAGCAGTGTCCTGGCACATTCACACATCCCGACATCCACCCTAGGATTAGCCAACAGGAAAATAGCAACTGAGAGCAGCATAAAGTTGCTGTAGACTGGAGGAGCCAGAACATCCACAAGAACAACTGGGCCTGTGTACAACAAGAACTGACGTAGCTCCGTAGCCTTCCATCTCCCTCTTTCTTCAAAAGCTCTAGGTTTTCTCGCAAACTCACATGGAATGCTTTTCCTTAAGTCCTGTAGCTTCTGTGATAGTGATTTTAACACTCGACCAGACAAGCGAGTTGGTAAAGGCCCGCTACACCACAAGTCAAACAGCCGACGCACCACTCCCAGACACACCAAATGCATGTAATCATGGGGAAAATCAAGAACCATGTCAATACCAAGTCCAGTCAGGGGAGATTGTTCAACATGATGATCTTCATCCAACATTTGCCTGAAACTAGCATCTGTCCTCAAGGCGGAGTCAGTCTCTGGAAAAGTCATGCGACTATTTAGATGTACACCAGTCTGAACACATTTATCACAAGCTGAATAGCCTGTATGACTCTTTATGCCTTTAACGAAAGCCCGGGCTGGAGCATCACACACGACAGAACAGACTCGCAGGAAAAAAAGCCTTCCTTTAAACCAAAACCCAGACTGAAGGCGCTTTAACTCACTCACAAGGTCCCCCAAATACTCAGTCAATGATTTGGGTTTGCAGTCTCCTCCAAAAACAGCAATCATGAAGGGAAATTTGCTTACTTCCTTCACAAGACCTAGAATGGGCCACAGCTGCTGGTTATTACTCTTGAACAATGGGAGCCCATCAAAGTTCAACTGCAACTGCAGGATATGCTTGCTTGGGAGTTTCATCCACACATTTTCAAGAAGGCCTGTCATAGCATTCAATATCCCAAAGTAAAAGAAGGCACCTCCTTTTACACGCAAGATATTGTATTTTGTGACTGTTTTAAGGAGAGTCCTCCCATCTCTAGGCAACTTGGCATGGTGAAGGTGTAGGATAGACAACAAGGCAGTTAGTGCAATCATGGTGATATTGAACTCCAAAGCCCAATTAACTAGCTCTTCAGCAAGGTCAGGCTCATGCTCAGGAGGACCGTCTCTATCAGGACAGTGACCGTCGCTGTCCATGTCACTGTCACTGTCCATGTTCCAGTCATGCTCGAAGTCAACACTGTCATCACAGTCTATGTCATGCCCGGTTTCATCGTTCATGTGGTCATCTCCAAGATGGGGTTGGGTGTTAATTCCTTGCATCAAACTAGAGACTGATTTGACTGATTTGCGTCTCAAATTGGACTTGAAAGAATGTAATTTATCAGCCATCCCTACCTTAGTAATCTTTGCTGTATTTTAAGAGGCTCACAGAAAAAGAGTTACCTGTGGAAAAAAAGAAAAAAAGATTAACATGATACAAAACTATACTGTCTTTCATTTTTCCAAGTCTAACACAGTTACCATTAAGACATTACCCCTCTACCAGTATAACTGTAAATTGTGCAAAAAGCAGGATCCATCAAGACATTTTTATAAGGACCAATGGCATTTTCTTCCCAGAAGCCAGGGAAAGCTAAGCCTCCATAACAATGCATGAAAGAAAATAAGCGTTGTGAAAAATTTATGTTTTATGTCAATGTCAAATAAACATCAGCGCACTTCTTTTTTCAGTTATTGTTGAGCCTTTAAATGCTTGTAATAGGGAAGGATAGGGCCATTTAATCTAAGAGAGAGAGGAGAAATCAGGTTGAGAAAATGAGAGAAATGAAAACTACCATAACAGAGGGAGGACAAAAGAAGATGAAAGGGATGAAAACTAAGAGAGAGAGGACAAATGAAGCTGAGAGGGATAAAAAATAATAAGAAGAAATGAAGATGAGAGAGATAAAAAATAAGTAGAATGAAAAAAATGATGAGAGGGAAAAAAACAGAGGAAAAATGTTTATGAGAGGGATCAAAAATAAATAGAGGAAAAATGTTTATGAGAGGGATTAAAAATAAATAGAGGCAAAATAAAGATGAGAGGGATAAAATTATAAATAGAGGAATAATGAAGATAAGAGGGATTAAAAATAAATAGAGGAAAAATGAAGATGAGAAGGATTAAAAAATAAATAGAGGAGAAATGATTATTACAGGGATTAAAAAATAAATAGAGGAAAAATAAAGATGAGAGGGATTAAAAATAAATAGAGGGAAAATGATTAGGACAAGGATTAAAAATAAATAGAGGAAAAATGGAGATTAGAGGATTTGAAAATAAATAGAGGAAAAAAGATGAGAGGGATTAAAAAATAAATAGAGGGAAAATAGAGATGAGAGGGATTAAAAATAAATAGAGGAAAAATAGAGATGAGAGGGATTAAAAATAAATAGAGGAAAAATGAAGATGAGAGGAATTAAAAATAAATAGAGGAAAAATTATTATGACGGATTAAAAAAATTAATAGAGGAAAAATGAAGATAAGAGGGATTAAAAATATATAGAGGAAAAATAAAAAATGATGAGAGGGATTTAAAAATAAATAGAGGAAAAATGAAGACTAGAGGGACAAAAAAATAAATAGAGGGAAAATTGAGATGAGAGGGATTAAAAATAAATAGAGGAAAAATGAAGATTAGAGGGATTTGAAAATAAATAGAGGAAAAAAAGATGAGAGGGATTAAAAAATAAATAGAGGGAAAATAGAGATGAGAGGGATTAAAAAATAAATAGAGGGAAAATAGAGATGAGAGGGATTAAAAATAAATAGAGGGAAAATAGAGATGAGAGGGATTAAAAATAAATAGAGGAAAATAGAGATGAGATTAAAAAAATTAATAGAGGAAAAATGAAGATAAGAGCGATTAAAAATATATAGAGGAAAAATAAAAAATGATGAGAGGGATTTAACAATAAATAGAGGAAAAATGAAGACTAGAGGGACTAAAAAATAAATAGAGGGAAAATTGAGATGAGAGGGATTAAAAATAAATAGAGGAAAAATGAAGATGAGAGGGATTAAAAATAAATAGAGGAAAAATGATTATGACAGATTAAAAAATTAATAATATAATGAAGGAAAAATGAAGGAAAAATGAAGCTGAGCAGGATAAAAAATAAATAGAGGTAAAATAAATAGAGGAAAATTAAAGAGAGGGATTAAAAATAAATAGAGGAAAAATGAAGATGAGAGGGATAAAATTATAAATAGAGGAATAATGAAGATAAGAGGGATTAAAAATAAATAGAGGAAAAATGAAGATGAGAAGGATTAAAAAATAAATAGAGGAAAAATAAAGATGAGAGGGATTAAAAAATAAATAGAGGAAAAATAAAGATGAGAGGGATTAAAAATAAATAGAGGGAAAATGATTAGGACAAGGATTAAAAATAAATAGAGGAAAAATGGAGATTAGAGGGATTTGAAAATAAATAGAGGAAAATAAGATGAGAGGGATTTGAAAATAAATAGAGGAAAAAAAGATGAGAGGGATTAAAAAATAAATAGAGGGAAAATAGAGATGAGAGGGATTAAAAATAAATAGAGGGAAAATTATTATGACGGATTCAAAAAATTAATAGAGGAAAAATGAAGATAAGAGGGATTAAAAATATACAGAGGAAAAATAAAATGATGAGAGGGATTTAAAAATAAATAGAGGAAAAATGAAGCTGAGAGGGATTAAAAATAAATAGAGGAAAAATGATTATGACGGATTAAAAAATTAATAATATAATGAATGAAAATGAAGGAAAAATGAAGCTGAGCAGGATAAAAAATAAATAGAGGTAAAATAAATAGAGGAAAATTAAAGAGAGGGATTAAAAATAAATAGAGGGGAAATGAAGATTAGAGGGATTAAAAATAAATAGAGGAATAATAATGATGAGAGGGAGGTTCGCCACTTACAAGGTACAAACAAAAAGCTATTTAGTTTGTCTAATTAAAAAACAAGGTTATAGACCTGAGCTATGAGTGAGTAAACTTTAAATTACTTCTGCTTGACCTAAAATTATTTTCACTTGCAGGCACTGGTGCCACGGGAATTATAACGGCGGAAAACACCGCACAACTTTATTTAAAAAAAATAAAAAATAAAAACATGGGTATTCACTTAAAAAAAATAAAGAATTCTTAATGCTCTTTTGAAAGTCTTACAGAGCCTTTTCAGGCATTAAGAATAACCAGGTCGATTTAGAAATAATAAATCGTGTTGCTAATGGTCTGATTTGCTTTTGTAGATTATGCAGAGTAATCAGGAATTATTTGTCTGTTTCATAACCAGCAAAAACTTGAGACTGAGCATCTCCCGTTTCATTGTAATAAAATATTAAACAAGCGGGAGACATTACAAAGCGGATTTAAATGATAGAGACACCGTCCCGATCGTGAGTCTTGACAGTTCTCTGCACAACACTTTAAAAGTCTAATAAAATGTTCAGTGTTTGATGGACCTGGCGCATCGATTCTAGTACGATCAATGGTTTATTGACTCATGGGGTTTGTAAAATAAAGAAGTCCGAGTGGGCAGAAGCATTGCAGCCCTTAACTAGCTCTTTCGCAGCCGTAGCTACCGTGCTTCATGTTCATGTTAGCTCGCCCAATTTGCACCATGAAGGTCGGATTCATTATTTCATTATCCTCAACTTAAAAGATGTGTGGTAGAATATTAATCCCTTTTAAAGAAATGGAAAACGAGACACTTACCATCTGCTGACTCAGTGGCGCAGGATCTGATTCAAAACGATGAGCGCTCTCTCATCCAAAATGATGACACGTCACTGCAGCAATGACCTGATTGGTGCATTTTTTTTTAAATATGACGCGCAGTTCGTTGGAGTCGGTCTACTGTCGGCAAGAAGGATCTGAACCGAGCATTTTTTTTTTTTTTACAGTATGCGCCTTGCCGCGCAAATCGTTGGAGTCGGTCTACTGTCGGCAAAGAGGATTCCAGCCGAGCATTTTTTTTTTTACAGTATGCGCCTTGCCGCGCAAATCGTTGGAGTCGGTCTACTGTCGGCAAAGAGGATTCCAGCCGAGCATTTTTTTTTTTTACAGTATGTGCCTTGCCGCGCAAATCGTTGGAGTCGGTCTACTGTCGGCAAGGAGGATTCCAGCCGAGCCTATGGTTTTTACGGTATGCCGAGCGCAAATAGCGTCTAAGCAGTCAAACTTAATGCTGTATGTCATTGTACCCTCGCCCATGCCCCCAACTCTGCTCAAATCGAGTTGAAATAGTAGGAAAAAAAGATATTTTAAAAAAGTAAGAAATAGGCTACTAGAAAAAATAAAGGAATATGTTTATGGCATACAATGAAAACAATATTTTGCCCGAAATTGATTTTCCCTGTAACATTTACAGGCACAAGAAAGATAATTTTACAGCCTGAGAGCCTGGAGAGGAGGGAGGATTGAGCTTTTCTGCAGGTGGCAAAATGACTCGGCTGATAATGCGGTTGCCTCATCTCAGCCAATGCCGAGTCTCTGCCAACAGTGCCGCAGGTTTTACGGAAGCGGGCCGATTCTCTTTGCTGGCTGGGACAGAGCTCATAGTCGATGAGGTTACAGAGAAGGTGAACGAGGAGCTC
This sequence comes from Scarus forsteni, assembly GCA_036419115.1. Classification (NCBI taxonomy): domain Eukaryota; kingdom Metazoa; phylum Chordata; class Actinopteri; order Labriformes; family Labridae; genus Scarus; species Scarus forsteni. Next base: position 156,906 of record JAZDUH010000488.1, on the reverse strand, counting down.
TCTAGCTTGGAGGAGTGTGAGAAAGCTTATCCCCGGAGTGTGAGGAACATCGCACAAAACATGTGGCAAGTACTTTGTAATATTATGCCGAGGATAACAAAATCCATGAAATCCAGGAAAGTGACCCTGGTTAATGAGTTTGAATGCACGTCTAATGAGGAGGACTTCCTGCCAAGGCCTGGGTCCTCCAAAGCATTCAAGCTACTCATGGATTCAGAATTACTCAAAATCTCATCACTCAAATCAGCCAAGACAATCTTGACTGAAGATTGTCTTGGCTGATGCCCAAAATGATCATTTACATTTATTACAAATTGAAGTAAATGTGCATGGAGCTCAGACGAAGGGTGCAGGGCGCAGAGCCAGAGAGTAGGTCACTGACGCCAGCCTTTTTAAAGCAGACGTGGGTCACCCAAGGCAAACAGGTCCTGGGAGAGGGGCCAGATGAAGCGTGACTCAAGGACAACTATGACGAGTAACAAAATTGGATCCAGTTTTCTCTTGCTTGCGCCTGGGTAAACGCGCATTTAAACCGTGTCCCTTTGGCATGTAGGACTATCTTCATTAGTTGTAACTAATGAAGATAGTCCTACATCTGTCACAGATACTGAGGATCACAGACACTCGTCATAGATGGAGATAAGCTAGGTAACTAATGAAGATAGTCCTACATCTGTGACAGATACTGAGGATTACAGTTACTCTTCACAGATGGAGATCTGCTTGGTACCTACTAGAGGTAGTCCTACCTCTGTCACAGATACTGAGGATTACAGTTACTCTTCACAGACGGACATCTGCTTGGTACCTACTAAAGATAGTCCTACATCTGTCACAGGCACTGAGGATTACAGACACTCTTCACAGACGGAGATCTGCTTGGTACCTACTAAACATAGTCCTACATCTGTCACAGATACTGAGGACTACAGTTACTCTTTACAGATGGTGATCTGCTTGGTAACTGATGAAGATAGTCCTACTTCTGTCACAGATACTGAGGATTACAGTTACTCTTCACAGATGGAGATCTGCTTGGTAAGTAATGAAGATAGTCCTACATCTGTCACAGATACTGAGGACTACAGTTACTCTTCACAGACAGACATCTGCTTGGTAACTACTAAAGATAGTCCTACATCTGTCACAGATACTGAGGACTACAGTTACTCTTCACAGACAGACATCTGCTTGGTACCTACTAAACATAGTCCTACATCTGTCACAGATACTGAGGACTACAGTTACTCTTCACAGATGGAGATCTGCTTGGTAACTATTGAAGATAGTCTTGGTGCTTGGACTCTGTTTATCAGTGTAGTCACTCTTTTTCTTGGTGCTTGGACTCTGTTCATCAATGCAGACACTCTGTTTCTCGGTGCTTGAACTTTGATCATCATTGTAGTGACTCTGTTTCTTGGTGCTTGGACTCTGTTCATCAGTGTAGTCACTTTGTTTCTTGGTGCTTGGACTGTGTTCATCAGTGTAGTGACTCTGTTTCTTGGTGCTTGGACTCTGTTCGCAGGTGTAGTGACTCTGTTTCTTGGTGTCTGGACTCTGTTCATCAGTGTAGTCACTATGTTTCTTGGTGCCTGGACTCTGTTCATCGGTGTAGTCACTATGTTTCTTGCTGCCTGGGCTCTGTTCATCAGTTTAGTGACTCTGTTTCTTGGTGCCTGGACTCTGTTCATCAGTGTAGTCATTCTGTTTCTTGGTGCTTGGACTCTATTCATCAGTGTAGTCACTCTTTTTCTTGGTGCCTGGACTCTGTTTATCAGTGTAGTCACTCTTTTTCTTGGTGCCTGGACTCTGTTCATCAGTGTAGTCATTCTGTTTCTTGGTGCCTGGACTCTGTTTATCAGTCTAGTGACCATGTCCGTCAGTGCAGTGATTCTGTCTATCAGAGAAGTGACTGTTAATCAGTGTTGTGATTCTGTTTCTTGGTGCTTGGACTCCATTAATCAGTGCGGACACTTTTTTTCTTGGTGCTTGGACTCTGTTCATCAGTGCAGACACTCTGTTTCTATGTGCTTGTACTCTGTTCATCAGTGTAGACAATCTGTTTCTTGGTGCTTGGACTCTGTTCATCAGTGTATTCATTCTTTGTCTTGGTGCTTGGACTCTGTTCATCAGTGTATTCACTCTGTTTCTTGGTGCTTGGACTCTGTTCATCAGTGTAGTGACTGTTTCTTGGTGTCTGGACTCTGATCATTAATGCAGACACTCTGTTCCTTGGTGCCTGGACTCTGTTCATCAGTGCAGACCCTCTGTTTTTTGGTGCTTGGACTTTGTTCATCATTGTAGTCACTCTGTTTCTTGGTGCCTGGACTTTGTTCATCAGTGCAGACCCTCTGTTTCTTGGTGCTTGGACTCTTTTTATCAGTGTAGTGACTCTGTTTCTTGGTAGCTGGACTCTGTTCATCAGTGTAGTGACTCTGTTTCTATGTGCTTGGACTTTGTTCATCAGTGTAGTCACTCTGTTTTTTGGTGCCTGGACTCTTCATCAGTGTCGCCACTTTGTTTCTTGGTGCCTGGACTCTGTTCGTCAGTGTAATGACTCTGTTTCTTGGTGCCTGGACTCTGTTCATCAGTGCAGACACTTTGTTTCTTGGTGCTTGGACTCTGTTCATCAATGAAGACACTCTGTTTCGTGGTGCTTGAACTCTGTTCATCAGTGTCGTCACTCTGTTTCTTGGTGCTTGGACTCCATTCATCAGTGCAGACACTCTTTTTCTTGCTGCGTGGACTGTGGTCATCAGCATAGTCACTCTATGTCATGGTGCTTGGACTCAGTTCATCACTGCAGACACTCTGTTTCTTGGTGCCTTGAGTCTGTTCATCAGTGTAGTGACTCCGTTTCTTTGTGCTTGGACTCTGTTCATCACTGTAGTGACTCTGTTTCTTTGTGCTTGGACTCTGTTGATCATTGTAGTGACTCTGTTTCTAGGTGCTTGGACTCTGTTCATCAGTGTAGTGACTCTGTTTCTTGGTGCCTGGACTCTGTTCATCAGTGAAGGTACTCTGTTTCTTGGTGTCTGGACTCTGTTCATCAATGCAGACACTCTGTTTCTCGGTGCTTGAACCTTGATCATCATTGTAGTGACTCTGTTTCTTGGTGCTTGGACTCTGTTCATCAGTGTAGTGACTCTTTTTCTTGGTGCTTGGACTCTGTTCATCAGTGTAGTCACTCTTTTTCTTGGTGCTTGGACTCTGTTCATCAGTGTAGTGACTCTGTTTCTTGGTGCTTAGACTCTGTTCATCAGTGTAGTGACTCATTTTCTTTGTGCTTGAACTGTGTTCATCTGTGTAGTCACTCTGTTTCTTGGTGCCTGGACTCTGTTCATCAGTGGAGTGATTATGTTTCTTGGTGTCTCGACCCTGTTCATCAATGCAGACTCTCTGTTCCTTGGTGCTTGGACTCTGTTCATCAGTGTAGAAAACCTGTTTCTTGATGCTTGGACTCTGTTCATCAGTGTAGTAACTCTGTTTCTTGGTGCTTGGACTCTGTTCATCAGTGTAGTCACTCTTTTTCTTGGTGCTTGGACTCTGTTCATCAGTGTAGTAACTCTGTTTCTTGGTGCTTGGACTCTGTTCATCAGTGTAGTGACTCTGTTTCTTGGTGCTTGGACTCTGTTCATCAGTGTAGTGACTCATTTTCTTTGTGCTTGAACTGTGTTCATCAGTGTAGTCACTCTGTTTCTTGGTGCCTGGACTCTGTTCATCAGTGTAGTGATTATGTTTCTTGGTGTCTCGACCCTGTTCATCAGTGTAGCCACTCTGTTTCTTGGTACCTGGACTCTGTTCATCAGTGCAGACACTCTGCTTCTTGGTGCTTGGACTCTGTTCATCAGCGTTGTGACTCTGTGTCTTGGTGCTTGGACTCTGTTCATCTGTGTAGTGACTCATTTTCTTTGTGCTTGAACTGTGTTCATCAGTGTAGTCACTCTGTTTCTTGGTGCCTGGACTCTGTTCATCAGTGTAGTGACTCATTTTCTTTGTGCTTGAACTGTGGTCATCAGTGTAGTCACTCTGTTTCTTGGTGCCTGGACTCTGTTCATCAGTGTAGTGATTATGTTTCTTGGTGTCTCGACCCTGTTCATCCGTGTAGCCACTCTGTTTCTTGGTACCTGGACTCTGTTCATCAGTGTAGTGACTCATTTTCTTTGTGCTTGAACTGTGTTCATCTGTGTAGTCACTCTGTTTCTTGGTGCCTGGACTCTGTTCATCAGTGTAGAAAACCTGTTTCTTGATGCTTGGACTCTGTTCATCAGTGTAGTAACTCTGTTTCTTGGTGCTTGGACTCTGTTCATCAATGCAGACTCTCTGTTCCTTGGTGCTTGGACTCTGTTCATCAGTGTAGAAAACCTGTTTCTTGATGCTTGGACTCTGTTCATCAGTGTAGTAACTCTGTTTCTTGGTGCTTGGACTCTGTTCATCAGTGTAGTCACTCTTTTTCTTGGTGCTTGGACTCTGTTCATCAGTGTAGTAACTCTGTTTCTTGGTGCTTGGACTCTGTTCATCAGTGTAGTGACTCTGTTTCTTGGTGCTTGGACTCTGTTCATCAGTGTAGTGACTCATTTTCTTTGTGCTTGAACTGTGTTCATCAGTGTAGTCACTCTGTTTCTTGGTGCCTGGACTCTGTTCATCAGTGTAGTGATTATGTTTCTTGGTGTCTCGACCCTGTTCATCAGTGTAGCCACTCTGTTTCTTGGTACCTGGACTCTGTTCATCAGTGCAGACACTCTGCTTCTTGGTGCTTGGACTCTGTTCATCAGCGTTGTGACTCTGTGTCTTGGTGCCTGGACTCTGTTCATCTGTGTAGTGACTCATTTTCTTTGTGCTTGAACTGTGTTCATCAGTGTAGTCACTCTGTTTCTTGGTGCCTGGACTCTGTTCATCAGTGTAGTGACTCATTTTCTTTGTGCTTGAACTGTGGTCATCAGTGTAGTCACTCTGTTTCTTGGTGCCTGGACTCTGTTCATCAGTGTAGTGATTATGTTTCTTGGTGTCTCGACCCTGTTCATCCGTGTAGCCACTCTGTTTCTTGGTACCTGGACTCTGTTCATCATGGTAGTCATTCTGATTCTCGGTGCCTGGACTCTGTTCATCAGTGCAGACACTCTGTTTCTTGGTGCTTGGACTCTGTTCATCAATGCCAACACTATTTTTCTTGGTGCTTGGACTCTGTTCATCAGTGTAGTGACTCTGTTTCTTGGTGCTTGGACTCTGTTCATCAGTGTAGTGACTCTGTTTCTTGGTGCCTGGACTCTGTTCATCAGTGTAGTGACTCTTTCTTGGTGCTTGGACTCTGTTCATCAGTGTAGTCACTTTGTTTCTTGGTGCTTGGACTGTGTTCATCAGTGTAGTGACTCTGTTTCTTGGTGCTTGGACTCTGTTCGCAGGTGTAGTGACTCTGTTTCTTGGTGTCTGGACTCTGTTCATCAGTTTAGTCACTCTGTTTCTTGGTGCCTGGATTCTGTTTATCAGTGTAGTCACTCTGTTTCTTGGTGCCTGGACTCTGTTCATCAGTGTAGTGACTCTGTTTCTTGGTGCTTGGACTCTGTTCATCAGTGTAGTCACTTTGTTTCTTGGTGCTTGGACTGTGTTCATCAGTGTAGTGACTCTGTTTCTTGGTGCCTGGACTCTGTTCATCAGTGTAGTCACTCTGTTTCTTGGTGCTTGGACTCTGTTCATCAGTGTAGTCACTTTGTTTCTTGGTGCCTGGACTCTGTTCATCAGTGTAAACAATCTGTTTCTTGGTGCCTGGACTCTGTTCATCAGTGTAGTCACTTTGTTTCTTCGTGCTTGGACTCTGTTCATCAGTGTAGTCACTCTGTTTCTTGGTTCTTGGACTCTGTTCATCAGTGTAGTGACTCTGTTTCTTGGTGCCTGGACTCTGTTCATCAGTGTAGTCAGTCTGTTTCTTGGTGCTTGGACTCTTTTAATTAGTTTCTACACTCTGTTTCTTGGTGTTTGGACTCTTCATCAGTGTAGTGACTCGGTTTCTTGGTGCTTGGACTCTGTTTATCAGTGTAGTGACTCTGTTTCTTGGTGCCTGGACCCTGTTTATCAGTGTAGTCACTCTGTTTCTTGGTGCCTTGAGTCTGTTCATCAGTGTAGTGACTCTGTTTCTTGGTGCTTCGACTCAGTTCATCAATGTAGACACTCTGTTTCTTGGTGTTTGGACTCTGTTCATCAGTGTAGTCACTCTGTTTCTTGGTGCTTAGACTCTTTTCATCAGTGCTGTGACTCTGTTTCTTGGTGCTTGAACTCTGTTCATCAGTGTAGACAATCTGTTTCTTGGTGCTTGGACTCTGTTCATCATTGTAGACAATCTGTTTCTTGGTGCTTGGACTCTGTTCATCAATGCAAACACTCTTTTTCTTGGTGCTTGGACTCTGTTCATCAGTGTAGTGACACTGTTTCTTGGTGCTTGGACTCTGTCCACCAGAGTAGTGACTCTGTTTCTTGGTGCCTGGACTCTGTTCATCAGTGTAGTCACTCTGTTTCTTGGTGCCTGGACTCTGTTCATCAGAGTAGTCACTCTGTTTCTTGGTGCCTGGACTCTGTCCACCAGAGTAGTCACTCTGTTTCTTGGTGCCTGGACTCTGTTCATCAGTGTAGTGACTCGGTTTGTTGGTGCTTGGACTCTGTTTATCAGTGTAGTGACTCTGTTTCTCGGTGCCTGGACCCTGTTTATCAGTGTAGTCACTCTGTTTCTTGGTGCTTGGACTCTGTCCACCAGAGTAGTCACTCTGTTTCTTGGTGCCTGGACTCTGTTCATTAGTGTAGTGACTCGGTTTGTTGGTGCTTGGACTCTGTTTATCAGTGTAGTGACTCTGTTTCTTGGTGTCTGGACTCTGTTCATCAGAGTAGTCACTCTGTTTCTTGGTGTTTGGACTCTGTCCACCAGAGTAGTCACTCTGTTTCGTGGTGCCTGGACTCTGTTCATCAGTGTCAACACTCTGTTTTTTGGACATCTGTTTAGTACCTAATGAAGATAGTCCTACATCAGTCACAGATACTGAGGACATACATTCTTCACTGAAGAAGATCTGCTTGGTAACTAATGAAGGTAGTCCAAAATTGAATTAGTTCTTTCTCTTCCCATGCTGAACATGGGAAAAGCACCATACAGTCCTGAACATGGGAAAAGCACCGTGCAGTCCTGGTGAGTACAGTGTCCTCCACACAGAAGTTAATGTAATCCGTTATACAGTCTGTGAGGTTGTCGATGTCCTCCCCGTGAGGATCACAGAACTCCTTCCACACAGTTGACTCAAAACCTTCCCGTCAGAGCCTTTTCAGTCTCCTCAGACCATCTCTTAACTGCGCGGGTCACAGCTTGCTGCCTGTGGAAAAGTGGTTTGTACACGGGCTGGAGATAAACCAGGTTGTGGTCTGATCTCCACAGGGGAGGGAGGGGTGATGACTTTATGCATCCTTGGTGTTTGCATACAGTAAGTCCAGTATTTTATTGTCTCTGGTGTGGCAGGTGACATACTGGGTTAAAGTGGGCAAAGTGGAGGATGGAGAGGTGTGATTAAAGTCCCCAGAGATGAGGAGGAGGGCCTGAGGGTGTTTGGTCTGTAGCCAGCTGACTGCAGAGTGCAGGGTCTCACATGCAAAGGCTGATTATTACAGTTGGCCTGACACAGGCAGACTAATGCAGCACCATTCTTTAACAGTTACTATGGCAACGAGGGGGAGGAGGCAGAACATGTTCCTTTGATTTTCCCTTGCTGCTGATTGGACCTCTGGATCAAAGGACGTTCCTCTGGTGCTGCTTTGGTGATTCCATCAGTCCATATATGGACATAGACTCTGATATGTCTATATAAGTAAGATCAGGATTGTGCAGACTTAATTCGACATCAGAGCAAGAACAATGAAGAATACAGAGGCAAGTTCACAGACCAACATTTTGGTCAACAAGGACCTACTCAGGCGTCCGCCTGACATCCATACAGTGGCTTAATCTAGAGGCTGGATCACTGCACCCGAGAACAAAACCCAAACTGACGGAGATGTGTTTGGAATTAATCGATGTTTCAGCAACACACATCTTTGAGCTCTTGCAGTGTGAGAGTGATGGTGCGAGCATTATGTTTGTGCCAAAGGACCAGGTGTCTAAGTGTCTTGGAGACATGGGCAGCATCATAGCACAGACATTGGCTGAGAAGATGGGTGTTAAGGGTGACATCCAGAGCTCGAGCACACAGATACTGACAGAGCTCATAGTTGATGAGGTTACAGAGAAGGTGAACAACTAGCTCTCTAGCTTGGAGGAGTGTGAGAAAGCTTTTCCCCGGAGTGTGAGGATCATCGCACAAAACATGTGGCAAGTACTTTGTAACATTATGCCCAGGATACCAAAGTCCATGAATTCCAGGAAAGTGACCCTGGTTAATGAATTTGAATGCACTTCTAATAAGGAAGTCCTCCTCATTAGACGTGCATCTTGTTGCCAGTACAATACTGTAAAATTTAAAGCAACCCCTTATAGTGTACCAAATGAAGATAGTCCTTCATCTGTAACAGATACTGAGGACAGACACTATTCCCAAATAGAGATCTGCTTGGTACCTAATAAGGTTGTCCTAAATCTGTCACAGATACTGAGGATGACTGACACTCTTCCCAGATGGAGATCTGCTTGGTACCTAATGAAGATAGTCCTACATCTGTCACAGATACTGAGGACACACACTCTTCACTGAAGAATATCTGCTTGGTAACTAATGAAGGTAGTCCAAAATTGAATTCGTTCTTTCTTTTCCCATGCTGAACATGGGAAAAGCACCGTACAGTCCTGAACATGGGAAAAGCACCGTACAGTCCTGGTGAGTACAGTGTCCTCCACACAGAAGTTAATGTAATAGGTTATACAGTCTGTGAGGTTGTCGATGTCCTCCCCGTGAGGATCACAGAACTCCTTCCACACAGTTGACTCAAAACCTTCCCGTCAGAGCCTTTTCAGTCTCCTCAGACCATCTCTTAACTGCACAGGTCACAGCTGGCTGCCTGTGGAAAAGTGGTTTGTACACGGGCTGGAGATAAACCAGGTTGTGGTCTGATCTCCACAGGGGAGGGAGGGGTGATGACTTGTATGCATCCATGGTGTTTGCATAAAGTAAGACCAGTATTTTATTGTCTCTGGTGTGGCAGGTGACATACTGGGTGAAAGTGGGCAAAGTGGAGGATGGAGAGGTGTGATTAAAGTCCCCAGAGATGAGGAGGAGGGCCTGAGGGTGTTTGGTCTGTAGCCAGCTGACTGCAGAGTGCAGGGTCTCACATGCAAAGGCTGATTATTACAGTTGGCCTGACACAGGCAGACTAATGCAGCACCATTCTTTAACAGTTACTATGGCAACGAGGGGGAGGAGGCAGAACATGTTCCTTTGATCTTCCCTTGCTGCTGATTGGACCTCTTGATCAAAGGACGTTCCTCTGGTGCTGCTTTGGTGATTCCATCAGTCCATATATGGACATAGACTCTGATATGTCTATATAAGTAAGATCAGGATTGTGCAGACTTAATTCAACATCAGAGCAAGAACAATGAACAACACAGAGGCAAGTACACAGACCAACATTTTGGTCAACAAGGACCTACTCAGGCGTCCGCCTGACATCCATGCAGTGGCTTAATCTAGAGGCTGGATCACTGGACCCGAGAACAAAACCCAAACTGACGGAGATGTGTTTGGAATTAATCGATGTTGCAGCAACACACATCTTTGAGCTCTGTGCAGTGTGAGAGTGATGGTGCGAGCATTATGCTTGTGCCAAAGGACCGGGTGTCTAAGTGTCTTGGAGACATGGGTAGCCTCATAGCACAGACATTGGCTGAGAAGATGGGTGTTAAGGGTGATATCCAGAGCTCGAGCACACAGATACTGACAGAGCTCATAGTTGATGAGGTTACAGAGAAGGTGAACAACTAGCTCTCTAGCTTGGAGGAGAGTGAGAAAGCTTTTCCCCGGAGTGTGAGGATCATCGCACAAAACATGTGGCAAGTACTTTGTAACATTATGCCCAGGATACCAAAGTCCATGAAATCCAGGAAAGTGACCCTGGTTAATGAGTTTGAATGCACTTCTAATGAGGAAGTGCTCCTCATTAGACGTGCATCTTGTTGCCAGTATAATACTGTAAAATTTAAAGCAACCCCTTTAAAGTGTACCAAATGAAGAAAGTCCTACGTCTGTCACAGATACTGGGGACAGACACTCTTCACAGACAGAGATCTGCTTGGTACCTAATGAAGATAGTCCTACATCTGTCACAGATACTGAGGATTCCAAAAGACCTCAGTCTCCTCAGCAGGTAGAGTCTGCTCTGGCCCTTCCTGTAGAGGGTGCTGCTGTGGTCAGACCAGTCCAGTCTATTGTTAAGGTGAACACCCAGGTATCTGTAGGAGTCCACAGTCTCGATGTCCAAACCCTGGATGCTAACCGGTGTTGGGTGGGGGGGTCTACACCTAAGGAAGTTCACTACCAGCTCCTTGGTCTTCCCCATGTTGATCTGGAGGTGGTTCTGCCGGCACCAGTCCACAAAGTCCTGCGTCAGTCCTCTGTACTCCCACTCATCCTCCTCAGTGATGAGGCCGACGATCGCAGAGTCATCAGAGAACTTCTGCAGGTGGCAGCTGTCCGTCCTGTACATGAAGTCCGCAGTGTACAGGGTGATGAGGAATGGCAACAGAGCCGTTCCCTGCGGGGCCCCTGTACTGCAGACCACCATGTCAGACACACAATCCCTCGTCCTCACATATTGTGAGGTAGTCCTGGATCCAACCCGACAGGTGGTGGTTCACCCCTGTGTGCTCCAGCTTGTCCCTCAGTAGAAGAGCCTGGATGGTGTTGACAGCACTGGAGAAATCGAAGAACATGATCCTCACAGAGTTCTCAGGCTTCTCCATGTGAGACAGAGCCCTGTTCATGAGGAGGAAGATGACAGCATCATCCACACCGATGCCAGGCTGGTAGGCAAACTGAAGCAGGTCCATCGATGAGCTCACCAGAGGCCGGAGGTGGGAAAGAACCAGCCTCTCCAGTGTCTTCATCAAATGAGACGTCAGTGCCACCAGCCTGTAGCTGTTCAGGTCCTTGGGGTGTTTTTATGACACTGGTACCAGACAGGATGTCTTCCACAGCTGTGGTACCCTCCCCAGCATCAGACTCATGTTGAAGATGTGCTCCACAATCCCACACAGCTGGTCTGCACAGGACTTGAGGAGCCTGGAGCTGATGTCATCCGGACCTGCAGCCTTTTTGGTCTTTAGTTTCCTGAGCTCATGTCTCACCTGGTCGGATGTGAGGGACAGGCTGGAGGAGGGGGGCTGGGTGTTAGAAGGTGTGGGTTGGGTTGTTGGACTCCTGGCAGGAGTAGCAGTGGGGGGTGGTTGAGGGCTGGACATCATGGAAGGCAGGGAGGTGGTTAGGGTGAGACAGCGACCTTCAGATGCAGATGAGGGTCGTTGCGGCAGGGCTGGCAAGGCGGGGGGAGGGGCAGTTGGCTGATCAAACCCCCTGAAGAACAGGTTTAGATCGTTCACCCACCTCTGGTCCCCCACAGCCCCTCCAGACTCCACTGTGTTGTTCTGCTGCAGCTGGTCCTCCATCTTCCTCCTGTAGCTGTCCTTCCCCTCTTGGATCTTCCTCCTCAGCTCCCTCTGCACAGACTTCAGCTCCTCCTTGTGTCCTGACTTAAAGGCTCTCTTCTTCTCCTTCAGGAGAGCCTTTATCTCAGGATTAATCCAGGGCTTGTTGTTGGAGAAGCACCGTACAGTCCTGGTGGGTAAAGTGTTCTCCACACAGAAGTTATTGTAATCCGTTATACAGTCCATGAGGTTGTCAATGTCCTCCCCGTGAGGATCACAGAGCTCCTCCCACACAGTTGACTCAAAACAGTCCCTCGGAGCCTCTTCGGTCTCCTCAGACCATCTCTTAACTGTGCGGGTCACAGCTGGCTGCCTGTGGACAAGTGGTTTGTACATGGGCTGGAGATAAACCAGGTTGCGTGGAGCTCCTCCCACACAGTTGACTCAAAATAGTCCCTCAGACCCTCTCCCGGCCGTCCAACAACCTGACCCCACCTGATCCATCTGCACCTGTCTCAGCACAGGTGGAGCGCCCGAGAGCTGGGGGCTTCAGCGCGCGCTCCTCACCTCCGCGTCCTCTCCTCCATGCCACCACGCTGATCATTGGCAATTCAATAACCAGGTACATCAAATTTTTTAACGCCATCACACACTGTTTACCTGGTGCCACCGTTCCTGTCATCCTGGACAAACTCCTCCACCTACTCCCCTCCCTTCCCTCCTCTGTCTCAAAGATAGTTGTGCATGTGGGCTCAAACGATACCTCCCGCAAGCAGTCTGAGGTCACCTAGACTGATTTTAACTTGCTTTTTAACATTTTAAAGGACACTGGAAAAACAGTTTTTATCTCTGGCCCCATCCCCACAGAGCAGAGCGTTTTAGCAGGATTCTTAATCTCCATACCTGGCTCCAGGCCACTTGCCCCGCCCACAACTTCCATTTCATTGACAATTTTAATCTCTTTTGGGACAGAGCATCACTTTTTATACACGACGGGATCCACCCCAACAGGCGGGGTAGCCAAATGCTGTCATCTAACATTCAATTCAAGATCCACTCCTCATCTGTCTGACAGTCTGCACCAAGCAGCTCATTTTCCCACACTCAGGTCACTCCCCCCCCTCCTCACAACAACATCTGGTCACCCCAAAGCAGTCCTGTTAACCCCGCCCACTCACCTGCCCATTCCCACCTGCCCCCGCCCCCCTATATCAGTACCACCAGTGAATCTTTTATCCCAGTACACACCACCTCCTCATGTCCTCACCCCCGTCCAGTCAGAAACTGCTCCCCCTCCAACCTCATCCACGTCCCCCTGCTACCCCGGCTACCCCGCTCTGCTTTTAACAGTAAACCTGTGAACTTTGGACTTTTAAATATCAGATCAATCAACAGCAAAACCTTTTTATGCCATGATTTTATTTCCCAAAACAACCTGGACTTCTTTGTTTTAACAGAAACTTGGCTCACCCCGGACAATTACACCTCCCTCATCGAAGCCACCCCCCCTGACTTTACTCACCTCCATCAACCCTGGCTGTCAGGTCGGGGAGGGGGGTGGCTGTCATTCACAAGAAGGCTTTTAAATGCACCCCCATCACCATCAGCACTTTTAATTCCTTTGAGCACCTTGCTTTTATTATTAAGTTGAAAGACCCTGTCTTAGTTTTAATAATCTATAGACCCCCCAAACACAGCACTGTTTTTATCCATGAGTTCTCTGAGTTTTTATCCCATTTTTTTTGTAATTATGACAGTATTCTTATTTTAGGTGATTTTAACATACACGTCTGTTGTCCCTCTCAGCCCATGACTGCTGATTTTATTAAAATTCTTGACTCTTTTAACCTAACCCAGGCAATACATGAACCAACCCATGCAAAAGGACACTGTCTAGATTTAGTCATTTTTACTGGTCTTAGCCCTGGTGAGTTTTTAACAAAGGATATCTGTGTGTCAGATCACAAGCTGGTTTTATTCTCAGTGGTTTTATCCCAGCCTTCTTTTATTGACCATGCTCCTGTTCATCGAAGGGTTTTTAATTCGACGTCTGCTAGCAAGTTTATGGAGCATTTTATTTCTGCATCTTTGACTGCCTTTAACCCAGATCTTAATCCAGTTTTTAACACAGAAGAGCTTGTCTCTCTTTTTAATCATACATGTCAGACCATCCTGGACTCTGTTGCTCCCTCAAAATTGAAAAGGTTAAAAAAAGAGCCCCAGCCGTGGCTTACAGAGTCCACGCAGGAACTGAAGAAAATTTGCAGAAGAAATGAACGTGAATGGAAAAAGACTGGGTTGGTAGTTTTTCATGGCATCTGGAAAGATGCCATGAAAAACTACCAAAAGGCAGTTAAAGATGCAAGGGCAGCATTTTATTCTGATTTGATTTTAGCCAATCATTCTAACCCCAGAGTTTTATTTCAAGTTTTAGACTCCCTTACTAAACCCTCCCCCTCCCATTTTAGTGATGCTTCTCAAGACACCTGTGAGAAGTTTTTAACCCACTTTTTAAACAAGGTTAAGGACATCAGGCATCGAATCACTCCTCCTGAATATCCCGTGCTTTTAAGTAGGGAAGTCCTTTGTAATTTTAGCAGTTTTGAGCTGGTGTCCTTATCCTTTTTATCTGACATTTTAGCCCATATGAAACCAGCTACGTGCAGTCTTGATTTTATTCCTACTAGATTCCTCAAAGAGGTTTTTAGCACAGTTGGGCCCAGCATTTTAGCTTTTATTAATAGTTCTTTGTCAGAGGGAGTATTTCCTTCTGCTTTTAAACACGCTGTGGTCCAACCACTTTTAAAGAAACCAAACCTTGACCCCACTGATTTTAACAATTTTAGACCAATTTCAAAACTTCCATTTTCATCCAAACTTTTAGGGAAGGTGGTTCCTACACAGCTTTTAAGTTTTATTTCTGAAAATAACCTCTTTGAGAAATTTCAGTCTGGTTTTAGAGCAGGTCACAGCACTGAGACGGCCCTCCTCAGAGTGACCAATGATCTTCTTTTAGCAGCGGACAGAGGGGAGGGCTCAGTTTTAATTCTTTAGATCTCAGTGCAGCCTTTGATACTGTCGACCACACCATTTTAATTTAGCGTCTTAAAAACTGGGTGGGTATCAGAGGCACTGCACTTAGCTGGTTTCAGTCTTATCTTTTAGAGCGAACCTTTGCGGTCACCATAGGCAACCACAGCTCCTCTACTGCTGCCGTTGTCTATGGTGTACCACAGGGTTCAGTTTTAGGTCCAATTTTATTTTCTATTTACATGCTGCTCCTTGGCCAACTAATTCAGCGCCACCAAGTCTCCTACCACTGTTACGCAGACGACACACAGATATACCTTCCTCTGAGACCTGAAGACCCACAGGGCCTAGCTGCTGTCTCAGGGACATCAACAGTTGGATGGCAGAAAACTTTCTTCAGTTAAATAATTTAAAATCCGAAATAATCCTCTGTACCATTCAAAACTCCCCCCTCATACAGTCTTGCCTTGGTCCATTATCAGTAAACATCACCCCCTCTGCCAGAAATTTAGGAGTCATTTTCGATTTGGATCTCACCTTCTCCACCCACATCAATAAAACCATCCAGTCCTGTTTCTTTCATTTACGATCCATTTCAAAAATAAAACACATACTCACCCCTCCAGACCTCCAAAAAAATCACCCATTCATTTATTTTCTCCAGGCTCGACTATTGCAACTCCCTGCTCACTGGTTTAAATAAAAAATCTCTCTCTCGCCTCCAACTGGTCCAGAATGCAGCAGCTAGGCTTTTAACTGGTTTTAACAGACGGCATCACATCACTCCAGTTTTAGCCTCCCTCCACTGGCTTCCTGTGAGTTTTAGAATTGATTTTAAGATTTTACTGATTACTTTTAAAGCAATCATGGGGCTGGCCCCCAATTATTTATCGGAGCTTTTAATACCATATGTGCCTGCCCGCAGCCTCAAATCCTCTGGTGAAGGCCTGCTGGTCGTTCCAAAGTCGAGACTCAAAACTAAGGGTGATAGAGCTTTCTCCATCCGAGCTCCTCGACTTTGGAACGACCTGCCAGAGGAGATAAGGCGTGCGGAGTCTGTTGCTTCTTTTAAGTCCCTTTTAAAGACTTACTTTTACAGACTTGCTTTTATGTGATGCCGTCTATTACTGTCTTTTACTGCATTTTACCATCTTTTAATGTCTTTTATCTCTATCTTATTTTGTTTTACTGTTTGTTTTTCTTTACCTTCTTTTACTCCTTTTCGTTAATTTATTAATACTATTATGTGCTATTAATTATGATTTTAACTTTTTAATGGTTCACCTTTTTAAACTTTTTTATAGATAATTTTTAGACCTTTCTAATTGTCTTAACGCTTGCTCATGCTTATTACTACATTTTATCATCGCCACTTATTTTTTATTATTTTGTAATTGTATCATCATTGTTCATTTCATCTTTTTATATTTTCTGACCTGATTTCTGCTTTAATCCCTTTTTTATTGCGTTTCCTATTCTTGCTGATCTTGTGGTTTTTATGTTTGGTCCTCATGGTCTCTTTTTATGCTGCATGGTTCTTGTATCGTCTGAGTTCCTATAAAGTACTATAAATTATGGAAAGGCCCTTTCCACCCACCTCATGTCTTTTTATATTGTGTCTCTCTGTTAGTCTTGATTTAAGCTGTGCTTTTTGTTTTTACTTCATTGTGCTCATTGTTTGTTTGTATTTTATTATTTTGTGCTGAATGCTTGTCAAAGCACTTTGTAAACTATGTTTTTAAAAGTGCTATACAAATAAATTATTATTATTATTATTATTCAGTCTCCTCAGACCATCTCTTAACAGCCAACTGTGTGTCACAGCTGGCTGTCTGTGGACAAGTGGTTTGTACACGGGCTGGAGATAAACCAGGTTGTGGTCTGATCTCGCCCGGGGATGGAGGGGTGATGACTTGTATGCATCCTTGGTGTTCGCATACAGTAAGTCCAGTATTTTATTGTCTCTGGTGTGGCAGGTGACATACTGGGTGAAAGTGGGCAAAGTGGAGGATGGAGAGGTGTGATTAAAGTCCCCAGAGATGAGGAGGAGGGCCTGAGGGTGTTTGGTCTGTAGCCAGCTGACTGCAGAGTGCAGGGTCTCACATGCAAAGGCTGATTATTACAGTTGGCCTGACACAGGCAGACTAATGCAGCACCATTCTTTAACAGTTACTATGGAGGAGGAGGCAGAACATGTTCCTTTGATCTTCCCTTGCTGCTGATTGGACCTCTGGATCAAAGGACGTTCCTCTGCTGCTGCTTTGGTGATCCCATCAGTCCATATATGGACATAGACTCTGATATGTCTATATAAGTAAGATCAGGATTGTGCAGACTTAATTCCACATCAGAGCAAGAACAATGAACAACACAGAGGCAAGTACACAGACCAACATTTTGGTCAACAAGGACCTACTCGGGCATCCGCCTGACATCCATGCAGTGGCTTAATCTAGAGGCTGGATCACTGGACCCGAGAACAAAACCCAGGCAACTGATGAATGAGGAAACTAATGAAGATAGTCCTACATCTGTCACAGATTCTGAGGATGACTGACACTCTTCACAGATGGAGATCTTCTTGGTACCTAATGAAGATAGTCCTACATCTGTCACCAAGCTGTCGTATAGGGGTAAAGGTGTTGTCGATTATAAGGGCCCCACAGCCCTCCAGGGCCCACACACAGCCCCCAGTAGCTTCTATATCAAAATTATTGTACATACACTGAAATAATACCGCCTTTGCCCTTCTTAAAAATTGTTTGGTCCACACCAAGATCGTTCTTCCTCAGCAAAAGTAAGTGGCCTTGGCGAACTCCAGCAGGGTTAGGATGTCCCCCAAAAAACACAAGTCTGGACACCAAAAAAAGAGTTGAAAAGGAGGCCAGGAGTAGTAGCAGCAGAGCAGGGTTCCAGGACATCAAAAGCTTTTTTTCTAAGAATGGTGAGAGTAAAACTACCGAAGACGGCTGAAACACTGCCTACTTGTTCATTCATTTAATGTCTGCAACATTAGCTTATGTTGAAGGGGCGCAGGCTGGAGCCCACGTTAGCTGTCATCTGGCCGCGCTACACTCTGGACAAGTCGTCAGTTCCTAATTACTACTAATTCGTTACTACTAATTCAGAGGCTACTGCAGTAATTGTGTGTTTCACCCATATTGTGGGACAGTGCTCCAGTATGCGCCCACTCAGAGGATTCATTGAATTGTATTATGATGCATTCAGGTTCTGCCCTGTAATTATGAGCATCTGACGAAGGTCAGTAACGTTACAATGATGTGTTCAATGCGGTGTTGTAAATGTGTTATTAGTGGGACATTTGAGTAGTCTCAATACAAAAAAATGAATGTTCAAAGTTTTGTTGTTGTTGTTTGTTTTCATAGCAACATAAAACAAAAGACAGCATAATAGTTGACAGCAACAAAGAAAAAAGACTATTTAGAATTTTGGACAGTTAACACTGACTTTTGAATTGTTTAAAAATATTTTTTCTCCGGGAAAGTGAAGCTGTCCACTTAGAGCTATGGTACTAAGAAGCCTATTTAGATTTTTTTTCAATGAATAGATTAGTTCCGCATCAGGTTTTCCATGAAACATAATATTTAATGTTTATTTAATGTAATATACACAATGGAACAATAAACCTTTATGCTCTGCTGCTCCAGAATCAGCCGCTACCTATTTGTTGAGTGGTTCATCGAAAGTTTATTTGCAATCAGAGGTGTAATAGCATGTTGCAAATCAGTGAAATGAGAATAAGACAACCAGTAACACACAATTTACATAATAATACTCAGGCTTGTTAAGTCGCTACTTGTAAAAAAGGAAACAAATTGGGTGTTATTACACCAGGCACCGTCAAGAACACTGAAAAACAGGAAAATCGAAGGTTGTAATGAATGGGGTAGAGGGGCCCACACCAATAGTCTTTCAGGGGGCCCAGAATTCCGAGCAACTGCCCTGTCTGTCACGGATACTGAGGATGACTGACACTCTTCACAGATGGAGATCTGCTTGGTAACTAATGAAGATAGTCCTACATCTGTAACAGATACTGAGGATTACAGACACTCTTCACAGATGGAGATCTGCTTGGTAACTAATGAAGGTAGTCCTACGTCTGTAACAGATACTGAGGATTACAGACACTCTTCACAGATGGAGATCTGCTTGGTACCTAATGAAGATAGTCCGACATCTGTCACAGATACTGAGGATTCCAAAAGACCTCAGTCTCCTCAGCAGGTAGAGTCTGCTCTGGCCCTTCCTGTAGAGGGCGCTCGCGTGGTCAGACCAGTCCAGTCTATTGTTAAGGTGAACACCCAGGTATCTGTAGGAGTCCACAGTCTCGATGTCCAAACCCTGGATGCTAACCGGTGTTGGGTGGGGGGTGTCTACACCTAAGGAAGTTCACTACCAGCTCCTTGGTCTTCCCCATGTTGATCTGGAGGTGGTTCTGTCGGCACCAGTCCACAAAGTCCTGCATCAGTCCTCTGTACTCCCGCTCATCCTCCTCAGTGATGAGGCCGACGATCGCAGAGTCGTCAGAGAACTTCTGCAGGTGGCAGTTGTCCGTCCTGTACATGAAGTCCGCAGTGTACAGGGTGACGAGGAACGGCAACAGAGCCGTTCCCTGCGGGGCCAACCCGACAGGTGGTGGTTCACCCCTGTGTGCTCCAGCTTGTCTCTCAGTAGAAGAGCCTGGATGGTGTTGACAGCACTGGAGAAATCAAAGAACATGATCCACACAGAGTTCTCAGGTTTCTCCAGGTGAGACAGAGCCCTGTTCATGAGGAGGAAGATGACAGCATCATCCACCCCGATGCCAGGCTGGTAGGCAAACTGAAGCAGATCCATCGATGAGCTCACCAGAGGCCGGAGGTGGGAAAGAACCAGCCTCTCACCAGCCTCTCACTGACGTCTCACTGACGTCTTCATCAAATGAGACGTCAGTGCTACTGGCCTGTAGCTGTTCAGGTCCTTGGGGTGTTTTTTTGGCACTGGTACCAGACAGGATGTCTTCCACAGCTGTGGTACCCTCCCCAGCATCAGACTCATGTTGAAGATGTGCTCCACAATCCCACACAGCTGGTCTGCACAGGACTTGAGGAGCCTGGAGCTGATGCCATCCGGACCTGCAGCCTTTTTGGTCTTTAGTTTCCTGAGCTCATGTCTCACCTGGGTGGTTGTGAGGGACAGGCTGGAGGAGGGGGACTGGGTGTTAGAAGGTGTGGGGTGGGTTGTTGGACTTCTGGCAGGAGTAGCAGTGGGGGTGGTTGAGGGCTGGACATCATGGAAGGCAGGGAGGAGGTTGGGTGAGACAGCGACCTTCAGATGCAGATGAGGGTCGTTGCGGCAGGGCTGGCAAGGCGGGGGGAGGGGCAGTTGGCTGATCAAACCCCCTGAAGAACAGGTTTAGATCGTTCACCCACCTCTGGTCCCCCACAGCCCCTCTAGACTCCACTGTTTTTCTGCTGCAGCTGGTCCTCCATCTTCCTCCTGTAGCTGTCCTTCGCCTCTTGGATCTTCCTCCTCAGCTCCCTCTGCACAGACTTTAGCTCCTTCTTGTCTCCTGACTTAAAGGCTCTCTTCTTCTCCTTCAGGAGAGCCTTTATCTCAGGATTAATCCAGGGCTTGTTGTTGGAGAAGCACCGTACAGTCCTGGTGGGTAAAGTGTTCTCCACACAGAAGTTATTGTAGTCCGTTATACAGTCCATGAGGTTGTCGATGTCCTCCCCGTGAGGATCACAGAGCTCCTCCCACACAGTTGACTCAAAACAGTCCCTCAGAGCCTCTTCAGTCTCCTCAGACCATCTCTTAACTGTGCGGGTCACAGCTGGCTGCCTGTGGACAAGTGGTTTGTACATGGACTGGAGATAAACCAGGTTGTGGTCTGATCTCTCCCGGGGAGGAAGGGGTGATGACTTGTATGCATCCTTGGTGTTTGCATACAGTAAGTCCAGTATTTTATTGTCTCTGGTGTGGCAGGTGACATACTGGGTGGAAGTGGGACAAGCGGAGGATGAAGAGGCGTGATTAAGGTCCCCAGAGATGAGGAGGAGGGCCTGAGGGTGTTTGGTCTGTAGCCAGCTGACTGCAGAGTGCAGGGTCTCACATGCAAAGGCTGATTATTACAGTTGGCCTGACACAGGCAGACTAATGCAGCACCATTCTTTAACAGTTACTATGGCAACGAGGGGCAGGAGGCAGAAAATGTTCCTTTGATCTTCCCTTGCTGCTGATTGGACCTCTTGATCAAAGGACGTTCCTCTGGTGCTGCTTTGGTGTTCCCATCAGTCCATATATGGACATAGACTCTGATGTGTCTATATAAGTAAGATCAGGATTGTGCAGACTTAATTCGACAATCAGAGCAAGAACAATGAACAACGCAGAGGTAAGTACACAGACCAACATTTTTGTCAACAAGGACCTATTCAGGCCACTTATTGCCTCGTTTGTGGACCAGCTGACATCCATACAGTGGCTCAATCTAGAGGCTGGATCACTGGACCTGAGAACAAAACCCAAACTGGAGATGCAGCACTATGTTTGTGCCAAAGGACCAGGTGTCTAAGTGTCTTGGAGACATGGGCAGCATCATAGCACAGACATTGGCTGAGAAGATGGGTGTAATGGGTGACATCCAGAGCTCGAGCACACAGATACTGACAGAGCTCATAGTCGATGAGGTTACAGAGACGGTGAACGAGGAGCTCTCTAGCTTGGAGGAGTGTGAGAAAGCTTATCCCCGGAGTGTGAGGAACATCGCACAAAACATGTAGCAAGTACTTTGTAATATTATGCCCAGGATACCAAAATCCAGGAAATCCAGGAAAGTGACCCTGGTTAATGAGTTTGAATGCACGTCTAATGAGGAGGACTTCCTGCCAAGGCCTGGGTCCTCCAAAGCATTCAAGCTACTCATGGATTCAGAATTACTCAAAATCTCATCACTCAAATCAGCCAAGACAATCTTGACTGAAGATTGTCTTGGCTGATGCCCAAAATGATCATTTACATTTATTACAAATTGAAGTAAATGTGCATGGAGCTCAGACGAAGGGTGCAGGGCGCAGAGCCAGAGAGTAGGTCACTGACGCCAGCCTTTTTAAAGCAGACGTGGGTCACCCAAGGCACACAGGTCCTGGGAGAGGGGCAAGATGAAGCGTGACTCAAGGACAACTATGACGAGTAACAAAATTGGATCCAGTTTTCTCTTGCTTGGGCCTGGGTAAACGGGCATTTAAAATTGTCCCTTTGGCATGTAGGACTATCTTCATTAGTTGTAACTAATGAAGATACTCCAACATCTGTCACAGATACTGAGAATGACTGACACTCTTCACAGATGGAGATCGGCTAGGTAGGTAATGAAGATAGTCCTACATCTGTCACAGATACTGAGGATGACTGACACTCTTCACAGACGGAGATCTGCTTGGTACCTACTAAAGATAGTCCTACATCTGTCACAGATACTGAGGATTACAGACACTCTTCACACACGGAGATCTGCTTGGTACCTACTAAAGATAGTCCTACGTCTGTCACAGATACTGAGGACTACAGTTACTCTTCACAGATGGAGATCTACTTGGTAAGTAATGAAGATACTCCTACATCTGTCACTCAAACTGAGGACTACAGTTACTCTTCACAGATGGAGATCTGCTTGGTAACTAATGAAGATAGTCTTGGTGCTTGGACTCTGTTCATCAGTGTAGCGACTCTGTTTCTTGGTGCATGGACTCTGTTCATCAGTGTAGTGACTCTGTTTCTTGGTGCTTGGACTCTGTTCATCAGTGCAGACACTCTGTTTCTTGGTGCCTGGACTCTGTTCATCAGTGTATAGCTCTGTTTCTTGGTGCTTGGACTCTGTTCATCAGTGTATAGCTCTGTTTCTTGGTGCTTGGACTCTGTTCATAAATGAAGACACTCTGTTTCGTGGTGCTTGAACTCTGTTCATCAGTGTCGTCACTCTGTTTCTTGGTGCTTGGACTCTGTTCATCAGTGCAGACACTCTGTTTCTTGCTGCGTGGACTCTGTTCATAAGCATAGTCACTCTGTTTCTTGGTGCTTGGAATCTGTTCATCAGTGTAGATACTCTATGTCTTGATGCTTGGACTCTGTTCATCAGTGTAGTGACTCTGTTTCTTGGTGTTCTCGACTCTGTTCATCAGTGTAGTGACTCTGCTTCTTGGTGAATGGACTATGTTCATCAGTGTAGTGACTCTGTTTCTTTGTGCTTGAACTCTGTTCACCATTGTAGTGACTGTTTCTTGGTGCTTGGACTCTGTTCATCAGTGTAGTGACTCTGTTTCTTGGTGCCTGGACTCTGTTCATCAGTGTAGTGACTCTGTTTCTTGGTGTCTGGACTCTGTTCATCAATGCAGACACTCTGTTTCTCGGTGCTTGAACCTTGATCATCATTGTAGTGACTCTGTTTCTTGGTGCTTTAACTCTGTTCATCAGTGTAGTCACTGTTTCCTGGTGCTTGGACTCTGTTCATCAGTGTAGAAAATCTGTTTCTTGGTGCTTGGACTTTGTTCATCAGAGCAGACACTCTGTTTCTTGGTGCTTGGACTCTGTTCATTAGTGTAGTGACTCTGTTTCTTGGTGCTTGGACTCTGTTCATCAGTGTAGACAATCTGTTTCTTGGTGCTTGGACTCTGTTCATCAATGCAGACACTCTGTTCCTTGGTGCTTGGACTCTGTTCATCAATGCAGACACTCTGTTTCTTGGTGCCTGGACCCTGTTCGTCATTGTAATGACTTTGTTTCTTGGTGCCTGGACTCTGTTCATCATTGCAGTGACTCTGTTTCCTGGTGCTTGGACTCTGTTCATCATTGTAGACAATCTGTTTCTTGCTGCTTGGACTCTGTTTATCTTTCTAGTGACCCTGTCCGCCAGTGTAGTGATTCTGTCTATCAGAGTAGTGACCCTTAATCAGTGCAGAAACTCTGTTTCTTGGTGCTTGGACTCTGTTCATCAATGCACTCACTCTGTTTCGTGGTGCTTGGACTCTGTTCATCAGTGTAGTCACTTTGTTTCTTGGTGCTTGGACTCTGTTCATCAGTGTAGTGACTCTGTTTATCGATGTAATGACTGTTAATCAGTGTTGTGACTCTGTTTCCTGGTGCTTGGATTCTGTTCATCAGTGTAGTGACTCTGTTTCTCGGTGCTTGGACTCTGTTCATCAGTGTAGTGACTCTGTTTATCAATGTAATGACTGTTAATCAGTGTTGTGACTCTGTTTCCTGGTGCTTGGATTCTGTTCATCAGTGTAGTGACTCTGTTTCTTTGTGCTTGGACTCTGTTCATCAGTGTAGTGACTCTGTTTATCAATGTAATGACTGTTCATCAGTGCAGACACCCTGTTTCTTGGTGCTTGGACTCTGTTCATCAGTGTAGACACTCTGTTTCCTGGTGCTTGGACGCTGTTCATCAGTGTCGTCACTTTGTTTCTTGGTGCTTGGACTCTGTTCATCAGTGAAGTGACTCTGTTTCTTGGTGCCTTGACCCTGTTCATCTGTGTAATGACTCTGTTTCTTGGTGCCTGGACTCTGTTTATAAGTTAGACACTCTGTTTCTTGGTGCTTGGACTCTGATCATCATTGTAGTGACTCTGTTTCTTGGTGCTTGGACTCTTTTCATCAATGCAGACACTCTGTTTCTTGGTGCTTGGACTCTGTTCATCAGTGTAGTCACTCTGTTTCCTGGTGCTTGTTCTCTGTTAATCAGTGTTGTGACTCTGTTTCTTGGTGCATGGACTCTTTTCATCAGTGTAGACACTCTGTTTCCTGGTGCTTGGACTTTGTTCTTCATTGCAGACACTCTGTTTCTTGGTGCTTGGACTCTGTTCATCATTGCAGGCAATCTGTTTCTTGGTGCTTGGACTCTGTTCTTCAGTGTAGACACTCTGTTTCTTGGTACCTGGACTCTGTTCATCAGTGTAGTGACTCTGTTTCTTTGTGCCTGGACTATGTTCATCAGTGTAGTGACTCTGTTTATTTGTGCTTGGACTCTGTTCAACAGTGTAGACAATCTGTTTCTTGGTGCCTAGACTCTTTTCATCGGTGTAATGACTCTGTTTCTTGCTGCCTGGACCCTGTTCATCAGTGTAATGACTTCGTTTCTTCGTGCCTGGACTCTGTTCGCAGGTGTAGTGACTCAGTTTCTTGGTGCCTGGACTCTGTTCATCAGTGTAGACAAACTGTTTCTTGGTGCTTGGACTCCATTCATCAGTGCAGACACTCTTTTTCTTGGTGCTTGGACTCTGTTCATCAGTGCAGACACTCTGTTTCTTGCTGCGTGGACTCTGTTCATAAGCATAGTCACTCTGTTTCTTGGTGCTTGGAATCTGTTCATCAGTGTAGATACTCTATGTTTCTTGGTGTTCTCGACTCTGTTCATCAGTGTAGTGACTCTGTTTCTTGGTGCCTGGACTCTGTTCATCAGTGTAGTGACTCTGCTTCTTGGTGAATGGACTATGTTCATCAGTGTAGTGACTCTGTTTCTTTGTGCTTGAACTCTGTTCACCATTGTAGTGACTGTTTCTTGGTGCTTGGACTCTGTTCATCAGTGCAGACAGTCTGTTTCTTGGTGCTTGGACTCTGTTCATCAGTGTAGTGACTCTGTTTCTTCGTGCCTGGACTCTGTTCATCAGTGTAGTCACTCTGTTTCTTGGTGCCTGGACTCTGTTCATCAGTGTAGTCACTCTATTTCTTTGTGCTTGGACTCTGTTCATCAATGAAGACATTCTGTTTCTTGGTGCCTGGACTCTTTTCATTGGTGTAGTGACTCCGTTTCTTGGTGCCTGGACTCTGTTCATCAGTGTAGTCACTCTATTTCTTTGTGCTTGGACTCTGTTCTTCATTGCAGACACTCTGTTTCTTGGTGCTTGGACTCTGTTCATCATTGCAGGCAATCTGTTTCTTGGTGCTTGGACTCTGTTCTTCAGTGTAGACACTCTGTTTCTTGGTACCTGGACTCTGTTCATCAGTGTAGTGACTCTGTTTCTTTGTGCCTGGACTATGTTCATCAGTGTAGTGACTCTGTTTATTTGTGCTTGGACTCTGTTCAACAGTGTAGACAATCTGTTTCTTGGTGCCTTGGACTCTGTTCATCAGTGTAATGACTCTGTTTCTTGGTGCTGGACTCTGTTCATCAGTGTAATGACTCTGTTTCTTGGTGCCTGGACTCTGTTCATCAGTGTAGTGACTCTGTTTCTTGGTGCCTGGACTCTGTTCATCATTGTAGAAAATCTGTTTCTTGGTGCTTGGACTCTGTTCATCAGTGCAGACAATCTGTTTCTTGGTGCCTGGACTCTGGTCGCAGGTGTAGTCACTCTGTTTCTTGGTGTCTGGACTCTGTTCATCAGTGTAGTGACTCTGTTTCTTGGTGCCTGGACTCTGTTCATCAGTGTAGTCACTCTGTTTCTTGGTGCCTGGACTCTGTTCATCAGTGTAGACAATCTGTTTCTTGGTGCCTGGACTCTGTTCATCAGTGTAGACAATCTGTTTCTTGGTGCTTGGACTCTGTTCATCAGTGTAGTGACTCTGTTTCTTGGTGCCTGGACTCTGTTCATCAGTGTAGTGACTCTGTTTCTTGGTGCTTGGACTCTGTTCATCAATGCAGACACTCTGTTTCTTGGTGCTTGGACTCTGTTCATCGGTCAAGTCACTCTGTTTCTTGGTGCCTGGACTCTTTTCATCGGTGTCGTGACTCTGGTTCTTGGTCCCTGGACCCTGTTCATCAGTATAGTCACTCTGTTTCTTGGTGGTTGGACTCTGTTCATCAGTGTAGTGACTCTATTTCTTGGTGCTTGGACTCTGTTCATCAGTGTAGACAGTCTGTTTCTTGGTGCTTGGACTCTGTTCATCAGTGTAGACACTCTGTTTCTTGGTGCCTGGACTCTGTTCATCAGTGTAGTGATTCTGTGTATCAGTGTAATGACTGTTTATCAGTGTAGTGACTCTGTTTCTTGGTGCTTGGACTCTGTTCATCAGTGTAGTGACTCTGTTTCTTGGTGCTTGGACTCTGTTCATCAGTGCAGACACTCTGTTTCTTGGTGCCTGGACTCTGTTCATCAGTGTAGTGACTCTGTTTCTTGGTGCCTGGACTCTGTTCATCAGTGAAGACACTCTGTTTCTTGGTGCCTGGACTCTGTTCATCAGTGCAGACACTCTGTTTCTTGGTGCTGGACTCTGTTCATCAGTGTAGTCACTCTGTTTCTTGGTGCTTGGACTCTGTTCATCAGTGTAGACACTCTGTTTCTTGGTGCCTGGACTCTGTTCATCAGTGTAGTCTCTCTGTTTCTTGGTGCCTGGACTCTTTTCATCATGGTAGTGACTCTGTTTCTTGGTGCCTGGACTCTGTTCATCAGTGTAGTGACTCTGTTTCTTGGTGCCTGGACTCTGTTCATCAGTGTAGTGACTCTGTTTCTTGGTGCTTGGACTATATTCATCAGTGTAGTCACTCTGTTTCTTGGTGCCTGGACTCTGTTCATCAGTGTAATGAGTCTGTCTCATGGTGCTTGGACTCTGTTCATCAGTGTCAACACTCTGTTTTTTAGTGCTTGGACTCTGTTCATCAGTGTACTCACTCTGTGTCTTGGTGCTTTAACTCTGTTTATAAATCCAGACTTTCATTTTCTTGATGCTTGGACTCTGTTCATCAGTATAGTCACTGTGTTTCTTGGTGCTTGGACTCTGTTCATCATGGTAGTCACTCTGTTTCTTGGTGCCTGGACTCTGTTCATCAATGCAGACACTCTGTTTCTTGGTACCTGGACTCTGTTCATCAGTGTAGTGACTCTGTTTCTTGGTGCCTGGACTCTGTTCATCAGTGTAGTGAATCTGTTTCTTGGTGCCTAGACTCTGTTCATCAATGCAGACACTCTGTTTCTTGGTGCCTGGACTCTATTCATCAGTGTAGTGAGTCTGTTTCTTGGTTCCTGGACTCTGTTCATCAGTGTAGTCACTCTGTTTCTACGTGCCTGGACTCTGTTCATCAATGCAGACACTCTGTTTCTTGGTGCTTCAACTCTGTTCATCAGTGTAGACACTCTTCTTTCTTGGTGCCTGGACTCTTTTCATCAGTGTATTGACTCTGTTTCTTGGTGCTTGGACTCTTTTCATTAGTGTCAACACTCTGTTTCTTGGTGCTTGGACTCTGTTCATCAGTGTAGTGACTCTGTTTCTTGGTGCTTTAACTCTGTTTAACAATGCAGACTTTCTGTTTCTTGGTTCTTGGACTCTGTTCATCAGTATAGTCACTCTGTTTCTTGGTGCCTGGACTCTGTTCATCAATGTAGTCACTCTGTTTCTTGGTGCCTGGACTCTGTTCATCTGCAGACTCTGTTTCTTGGTGCCTGGACTCTGTTCATCAGTGTAGTGACTCTGTTTCTTGGTGCCTGGACTCTGTTCATCAATGTAGTCACTCTTTTTCTTGGTGCCTGGACTCTGTTCATCAGTGTAGTGACTCTGTTTCTTGGTGCCTGGACTCTGTTCATCAATGCAGACACTCTGTTTCTTGGTACCTGGACTCTGTTCATCAGTGTAGTGACTCTGTTTCTTGGTGCCTGGACTCTGTTCATCAGTGTAGTCACTCTGTTTCTTGGTGCCTGGACTCTGTTCATCAGTGCAGACACTCTGTTTCTTGGTGCTTGGACTCTGTTCATCAATGCAGACACTCTGTTTCCTGGTACCTGGACTCTGTTCATCAGTGTAGTGACTCTGTTTCTTGGTGCTTGGACTCTTTTCATTAGTGTCAACACTGTTTCTTGGTGCTTGGACTCTGTTCATTGGTGTAGTGACTCTGTTTCTTGGTGCTTTAACTCCGTTTATCAATGCAGACTTTCATTTTCTTGGTGCTTGGACTCTGTTCATCAATATAGTCACTGTGTTTCTTGGTGCTTGGACTCTGTTCATCATGGTAGTGACTCTGTTTCTTGGTGCCTGGACTCTGTTCATCAGTGTAGTGACTCTGTTTCTTTGTGCCTGGACTCTGTTCATTAGTGTAGTCACTCTGTTTCTTTGTGCCTGGACTCTGTTCATCAGTGTAGTCACTCTGTTTCTTGGTGCCTGGACTCTGTTCATCAATGCAGACACTCTGTTTCTTGGTACCTGGACTCTGTTCATCAGTGTAGTGACTCTGTTTCTTGGTGCCTGGACTCTGTTCATCAGTGTAGTCACTCTGTTTCTTGGTGCCTGGACTCTGTTCATCAGTGTAGTGACTCTGTTTCTTGGTGCCTGGACTCTGTTCATCAATGCAGACACTCTGTTTCTTGGTGCCTGGACTCTGTTCATCAGTGTAGACACTCTGTTTCTTGGTGCCTGAACTCTGTTTATCAGTGTAGTCTCTCTTTTTCTTGGTGCCTGGACTCTGTTCATCAGTGTAGTCACTCTATTTCTTTGTGCTTGGACTCTGTTCTTCATTGCAGACACTCTGTTTCTTGGTGCTTGGACTCTGTTCACCATTGCAGGCAATCTGTTTCTTGGTGCTTGGACTCTGTTCTTCAGTGTAGACACTCTGTTTCTTGGTACCTGGACTCTGTTCATCAGTGTAGTGACTCTGTTTCTTTGTGCCTGGACTATGTTCATCAGTGTAGACAATCTGTTTCTTGGTGCCTAGACTCTTTTCATCGGTGTAATGACTCTGTTTCTTGCTGCCTGGACCCTGTTCATCAGTGTAATGACTTCGTTTCTTCGTGCCTGGACTCTGTTCGCAGGTGTAGTGACTCAGTTTCTTGGTGCCTGGACTCTGTTCATCAGTGTAGACAAACTGTTTCTTGGTGCTTGGACTCCATTCATCAGTGCAGACACTCTGTTTCTTGCTGCGTGGACTCTGTTCATAAGCATAGTCACTCTGTTTCTTGGTGCCTGAACTCTGTTCATCAGTGTAGTGACTCTGTTTCTTGGTGCCTGGACTCTGTTCATCAGTGTAGTCACTCTGTTTCTTGGTGCCTGGACTCTGTTCATCAGTGTAGACAATCTGTTTCTTGGTGCTTGGAGTCTGTTCATCAGTGTAGTGACTCTGTTTCTTGGCGCTTGGACTCTGTTAATCAATGCAGACACTCTGTTTCTTGGTGCTTGGACTCTGTTCATCGGTCAAGTCACTCTGTTTCTAGGTGCCTGGACTCTTTTCATCGGTGTAGTGACTCTGTTTCTTGGTGCCTGGACCCTGTTCATCAGTGTAATGACTCCGTTTCTTGGTGCCTGGACTCTGTTCCGGGTGTAGTGACTCTGTTTCTTGGTGCCTGGACTCTGTTCATCAGTGTAGACAATCTGTTTCTTGGTGCTTGGACTCTGTTCATCAGTGCAGACACTCTGTTTCTTGGTGCTTGGTCTCTGTTTATCAATGTAGTGATTCTGTGTATCAGTGTAATGGCTGTTAATCAGAGTTGTGACTCTGTTTCTTGCTGCTTGGACTCTGTTCATCAGCGTAGTGACTCTTTTTATTGGTGCTTGGACTCTGTTCATCAGTGCAGACACTCTATTTCTTGGTGCCTGGACTCTGTTCATCAGTGTAGTGACTCTGTTTCTTTGTGCCTGGACTCTGTTCATCAGTGTAGTCACTCTGTTTCTTGGTGCCTGGACTCTGTTCATCAGTGTAGACACTCTGTTTCTTGGTGCATGCACTCTGTTCATCAGTGTAGTCACTCTGTTTCTTGGTGCTTGGGGTCTGTTCATCAGTGTAGTCTCTCTGTTTCTTGGTGCCTGGACTCTTTTCATCATGGTAGTCACTCTGTTTCTTGGTACCTGGACTCTGTTCATCAGTGTAGTGACACTGTTTCTTGGTGCCTTGACTCTGTTCATCAGTGTAGTGACTCTGTTTCTTGGTGCCTTGACTCTGTTCATCAGTGTAGTGACTCTTTTTTCTTGGTGCTTGGACGCTGTTCATCAGCGTATTGACTCTGTTTCTTGGTGCTTGGACTCTTTTCATTAGTGTCAACACTCTGTTTCTTGGTGCTTGGACTCTGTTCATTGGTGTAGTGACTCTGTGTCTTGGTGCTTTAACTCTGTTTATCAATCCAGACTTTCATTTTCTTGGTGCTTGGACTCTGTTCATCATGGTAGTCACTCTGTTTTTTGGTGCCTGGACTCTTTTCATCAATGCAGACACTCTGTTTCTTGGTGCCTGGACTCTGTTCATCAGTGAAGTGACTCTGTTTCTTGGTGCCTGGACTCTGTTCATCAGTGTAGTCACTCTGTTTCTTGGTGCCTGGATTCTGTTCATCAGTGTAGTGACTCTGTTTCTTGGTGCCTAGACTCTGTTCATCAATGCAGACACTCTGTTTCTTGGTGCCTGGACTCTATTCATCAGTGTAGTGACTCTGTTTCTTGGTTCCTGGACTCTGTTCATCAGTGTAGTCACTCTGTTTTTTGGTTCCTGGACTCTGTTCATCAATGCAGACACTCTGTTTCTTGGTGCTTCAACTCTGTTCATCAGTGTAGACACTCTGTTTTCTTGGTGTTTGGACGCTGTTCATCAGTGTATTGACTCTGTTTCTTGGTGCTTGGACTCTTTTCATTAGTGTCAACACTCTGTTTCTTGGTGCTTGGACTCTGTTCATCAGTGTAGTGACTCTGTTTCTTGGTGCTTTAACTCCGTTTATCAATGCAGACTTTCATTTTCTTGGTGCTTGGACTCTGTTCATCAATATAGTCACTGTGTTTCTTGGTGCTTGGACTCTGTTCATCATGGTAGTCACTCTGTTTCTTGCTGCCTGGACTCTTTTCATCAATGCAGACGCTCTGTTTCTTGGTGCCTGGACTCTGTTCATCAGTGTAGTGACTCTGTTTCTTTGTGCCTGGACTCTGTTCATTAGTGTAGTCCCTCTGTTTCTTGGTGCCTGGACTCTGTTCATCAGTGTAGTCACTCTGTTTCTTGGTGCCTGGACTCTGTTCATCAATGCAGACACTCTGTTTCTTGGTGCCTGGACTCTGTTCATCAGTGTAGTGACTCTGTTTCTTGGTGCCTGGACTCTGTTCATCAGTGTAGTCACTCTGTTTCTTGGTGCCTGGACTCTGTTCATCAGTGTAGTGACTCTGTTTCTTGGTGCCTGGACTCTGTTCATCAATTCAGACTTTCTGTTTCTTGGTGCCCTGACTCTGTTCATCAGTGTAGCCACTCTGTTTCTTGGTGCTTGCACTCTGTTAATCAGTGTAGTCACTCTGTTTCTTGGTGCCTGGACTCTGTTCATCAGTGTAGACACTCTGTTTCTTGGTGCTTGGACTCTGTTAATCAGTGTAGTCACTCTGTTTCTTGGTGCTTGGACTCTGTTCATTACTGTAGTCACTCTGTTTCTTGGTGCCTGGACTCTGTTCATCAGTGTAGTCACTTCTGTTTCTTCGTGCCTGGACTCTGTTCATCAGTGTAGTCACTGTGTTTTTTGGTGCTTGGACTCTGTTCATCAGTGTAGTGACTCTGTTTCTTGGTGCCTGGACTTTTCATCAGTGTAACCACTCTGTTTCTTGGTGCCTGGACTCTGTTCATCAGTGTAGTCACTCTGTTTCTTGGTGCTTGGACTCTTTTCATTAGTGTCTACATTCTGTTTCTTGGTGCTTTAGCTCTGTTTATCAGTGTAGTGACTCTGTTTCTTGGTGCCTGGACTCTTTTCATTAGTGTCTACACTCTGTTTCTTGTTGCTTGGACTCTGTTCATCAGTGTAGTGACTCTGTTTCTTGGTGCTTTAACTCATTTTATCAGTGTAGTGACTCTGTTTCTTGGTGCCTGGACTCTGTTCATCAGTGTAGACACTTGTTTCTTGGTGCTTGGACTCTGCTCATCAGTGTCAACACTCTGTTTTTTGGACATCTGTTTGGTAACTAATGAAGATAGTCCTACATCAGTCACCGATACTAAGGATGACTGAAACTCTTCACAGATGGAGATCTGCTTGGTAACTATTGAAGATAGTTCTACATCTGTCACAGATACTGAGGAAGACTGACACTCGTAACAGATGGACATCTGCTTGGTAACTAATGAAGATAGTCCTACATTTGTCTCAGATACTGAGGACTACAGTTACTCTTCACAGATGGAGATCTGCTTGGTCACTAATGAAGATAGTTCTACATCTGTCACAGATACTGAGTACTGCAGTTATTCTTCACAGATGGAGATCTGCTTGGTAACTAATGTAGATAGTCCTACATCTGTCACAGATACTGAGGAAGACTGACACTCGTAACAGATGGACATCTGCTTGGTAACTAATGAAGATAGTCCTACATTTGTCTCAGATACTGAGTACTGCAGTCACTCTTCACAGATGGAGATCTGCTTGGTAACTAATGATGATAGTCCTAAATCTGTCACAGATACTCTTGACTACAGTTGCTCTTCCCAGATGGAGATCTGCTTGGTAACTAATGAAGATAGTTCTACATCTGTCACAGAGACTGAGTACTGCAGATACTCTTCACAGATGGAGATCTGCTTGGTAACTATTGAAGATAGTCCTACATCTGTCACAGATACTGAGGACTACAGTTACTCTTCACAGATGGAGATCTGCTTGGTAACTAATGAAGATAGTCCTACATCTGTCACAGATACTGAGGAAGACTGACACTCGTAACAGATGGAGATCTGCTTGGTAACTAATGAAGACAGTCCTACATCTGTCACAGATACTGAGGAAGACAGTTACTCTTCACAGATGGAGATCTGCTTGGTAACTAATGAGGATAGTCCTACATCTGGTCTCGACTACAGTTACTCTTCACAGATGGAGACCTGCTTGGTAACTAATGAAGATAGTCCTACATCTGTCACAGATACTGAGTACAGACACTCTTCACAGATGGAGATCTGCTTGGTACCTTATGAAGATAGTCCTACATCTGTCACAGATACTGAGGACATATATTCTTCACTAAAGAAGATCTGCTTGGTAACTAATGAAGGTTGTCCAAAATTGAATTAGTTCTTTCTTTTCCCATGCTGAACATGGGAAAAGCACTCTGTCCTGGTGAGTACAGTGTCCTCCACACAGAAGTTAATGTAATCCGTTATACAGTCTGTGAGGTTGTCGATGTCCTCCCGTGAGGATCACAGAACTCCTTCCACACAGTTGACTCAAAACCTTCCCATCAGAGCCTTTTCAGTTTCCTCAGACCATCTCTTAACTGCGGGTCACAGCTTGCTGCCTGTGGAAAAGTGGTTTGTACAGGGCTGGAGATAAACCAGGTTGTGGTCTGATCTCCACAGGGAGGGAGGGGTGATGACTTGTATGCATCCTTGGGTTTGCCTACAGTAAGTCCAGTATTTTTATTGTCTCTGGTGTGGCAGGTGACATACTGGGTGAAAGTGGGCAAAGTGGAGGATGGAGAGGTGTGATTAAAGTCCCCAGAGATGAGGAGGAGGGCCTGAGGGTGTTTGGTCTGTAGCCAGCTGACTGCAGAGTGCAGGGTCTCACATCCAAAGGCTGATTATTACAGTTGGCCTGACACAGGCAGACTAATGCAGCACCATTCTTTAACAGTTACTATGGCCTTGAGGGGAGGAGGCAGAACATGTTCCTTTGATCTTCCCTTGCTGCTGATTGGACCTCTGGATCAAAGGACGTTCCTCTGGTGCTGCTTTGGTGATTCCATCAGTCCATATATGGACATAGACTCTGATATGTCTATATAAGTAAGATCAGGATTGTGCAGACTTAATTACATCAGAGCAAGAACAATGAACAACACAGAGGCAAGTACACAGACCAACATTTTTGGTCAACAAGGACCTACTCAGGCGTCCGCCTGACATCCATGCAGTGGCTTAATCTAGAGGCTGAATCACTGGACCGAGAACAAAACCCAAACTGACAGAGATGTGTTTGGAATTAATCGATGTTGCAGCAACACACATCTTTGAGCTCTTGCAGTGTGAGAGTGATGGTGCGAGCATTATGTTTTGCCAAAGGACCAGGTGTCTAAGTGTCTTGGAGACATGGGCAGCATCATAGCACAGACATTGGCTGAGAAGATGGGTGTTAAGGTGACATCCAGAGCTCGAGCACACAGATACTGACAGAGCTCATAGTTGATGAGGTTACAGAGAAGGTGAACAACTAGCTCTCTAGCTTGGAGGAGTGTGAAAGCTTTTCCCCAGTGTGAGGATCATCGCACAAAACATGTGGCAAGTACTTTGTAACATTATGCCCAGGATA
Organism: Scarus forsteni; assembly: GCA_036419115.1. NCBI lineage: Eukaryota > Metazoa > Chordata > Actinopteri > Labriformes > Labridae > Scarus > Scarus forsteni. The sequence continues at coordinate 122,094 of JAZDUH010000488.1, read as the reverse complement.
CCAAAGTCCATGAAATCCAGGAACGTGACCCTGGTTAATGAGTTTGAATGCACTTCTAATGAGAAGTCCTCCTCATTAGACAGCATCTTGTTGCCAGAATAATAATACTTCAAATTTAAAGCAACCCCTTTATAGTGTACCAAATGAAGATAGTCCTACATCTGTCACAGATACTGAATGCAGACACTCTTCACAGATGGAGATCTGCTTGGTAACTAATGAAGATAGTCAGACATCTGTCACAGATACTGAGGACAGACACTCTTCACAGATGGAGATCTGCTTGGTACCTATGAAGATAGTCCGACATTGTTTATTGTTTATTTAAAAGGATCCCCATTAGTTGCTACCAAAGCAGCAACTAGTCTTCCTGGTCCATACAATCAACAGTCATACATAACTGAAACATTAGAGACAGCAATCACTTTATAATGATACAATCAACCCCATCACAGAACACATACACATCAACAAGTTATCTTGAGTATCAAGATGTCAGAGAAACAATTTAATAAAGGAAACAAAGATAGCCTGGCTTCACCAAAAATATGTTTTTATAGCAGCTAATTCTATAATTTAAGTTCATAGTAATAAATTGTATCCATCCCTAGTTTAATTTGTAGTATTGACAATTGTTTTGTGAAAACAAAAATACTATTGAGAAGTAGATCCACATAACAAATAAATAACCTGCATTTCTAGAATGTATAATTCATGAATATGTAATCAGCCTAAGTATGCAAATATAAGTTATTTAATTTCTTTTTGAAGTTAATTTTACTGTTTGATTTTCTAAGGGAACAAGGCAATTTATTCCACTGAGAAGCTGCTCTGTATAGAAATGTTTTCTGCATCGCGCATGTTCTTGGCATAGGTACCACTACATGATCATGTGTCACCTGTCTTGTTTTATGATTGTGTCTGTTATTGATATAAAAGGTCTTTGGATGCAGATATTTTGGCTTAAAGGTTGTACATATCTGATAAAAAAATACAAGGAGATTAGAATACAATCTTTCCCTGACTTTCTGCCATGCGAGAGCCTGATGCATATAATCAATGCTCGCTCTTGACGAACAGCGCAGAGCTAGACGTGCAGCTTTGTTCTGCACGAGCTGGAGCTTATTCAAGTCATAATTTGATGCACTTGACCAGATAATGGAACAGTAATCAAGCTGAGATAAAACCAATGACTGTAAGACCTGTCTGATAGAATGATCGGTCATGAAATATGCACATCTTCGAATAGCAGACACAGTTCTCTCCATTTTTGTTACAATACCATCAATGTGATGTGACCAACGCAACTGTTCATCAAGGACAACGCCAAAAAGTTTGACCTCACGGACCTGCTCCAATGTGACACCCTTTAAGGTCAGGGACAGAGGTAGTCTCTCTTTTAATCCATGATTTGAACCAAAAATGATGCACTTGGTTTTACTGACATTTAAGAACAATTTGTTGTTATGTGCCCAGTTAGCTACACAGTGAAGATCTTTTGTAATATCTCATTTAAGTGGTTAACGCTGTGAGCAGCCCTATAAGTTGTGGAATCAGCAGCATAAATAGTGGTAGAAGAATTATTTGATACACACGGTAGATGAGTGATAAATATGGAGAAGAGGAGCGGAGCCAGACAGCTTGCCTGAGGAGCTCCACACGCTAGACTATTTGTTCTTGAGAAACTGCCATTAAAATATACCAACTGAGTTCTGTTAGTTAAGTAACTCTCTAGCCATCTAACTGCCCCTACTTCAAAAACCATATGCGTTAAGTTTATTTAATAACAGTTTGTGATCAATCACATCGAAGGCAGCACTAAAGTCCAGCAGAACAGCACCAACAATTTTCTTTTTGATCAATTTGGCATAGCCAATCATCAGTCATTTGTGTAAGTGCAGAACAGGTTGAGTGGCCAGCCCTATAGGCATGTTGAAACTCAGAGCCAAGATCATTGGTGTAAAAGTATTGTGAAAATTGGGATGATACAAGTTTCTCCAGAATTTTTCTAAGAGTAGGGAGAATGCTGACTGGTCGACTATTAGCACCAGATAAGGTAGTTCTATTATTTTTAGGGATAGGTATAATTTTAGCCGCTTTCCATGTTTGTGGGAACACATTTTCTTTTAAACTGAGATTAAAGATATAACATACAGGTTCGGCAATGTAATCAGCAATTATTCTTATCAATTTGCCATCCAAATTATCCAGACCATGCTGTAGATTATTATTTACTGATTGTAGAAGCTTTTTCTCTTCATCAAGTTGTATTGGTCTGAAATTAAATGTACACTTTCTATTTTTCATAATAACTTCCTTAATTAGTTCAGTGGATAATTTGTTATTAGGATAATTCATATTCTGCCTCAAACTACACACCTTATCAATAAAGAAATCATTGAAATAATTAGCGATGTCCAAAGGTTTTGTCATAAATTTACCTCAACCTCTACAAAAGTAGAACAATTATCCTTGGACTTTCCTAATATGTTATTAAAAGTTTGCCAAAGTTTCTTTCCATCATGCCGTTCTTCATAAATTTTATTGCGATAGTATATTTTTTCTTCTGATTGTTCATTTTGTTACCTTGTTCCTAAGTTCTCTGTACTTTTTCCACATTGCTGCACTACCTAATTTTATTGCAGTTTGTTTTATTTCATCCCGATTGGCTATGCATGTTTTTAATTCATTATCAAGCCATGGGGCAACTGTCTTCTTAATAGTAAATTTTTAATTGGTGCATGTTTATCAATAACCGTTTGTAACAATTCTAGGAATAATCTGAGTGCATCGTTATGTTTTTCTGAGAGTAAATAATATCCCATTTTAGGTTTTTAATGTCTACAAAGAATTTATCTTTGCAAAAGTATTTATATGACCTTTGCATTAAAACCCTGGGCCCAACCTTGGGTATCTTGGCTCTCCTTACCACAGCCACCATATTGTGGTCACTAAAACCCACAGGGATAGACACAGCTTTTGAGCAAAGTTCATTAGCATTAGTATATATATGATCAATGCATGTGGAAGACAGTACTCCGGAGATATTAGAGGTAATCCTCGTCGGACAGTTTACTATCTGAGCCAAACTACATACTTTCATTGTAGAAAGCAATCTTTCTTTCAGAGTGCAGGATGAGAGCCAATTAATATTGAGATCCCCTAATAAATATATTCCTCTATCAGTGTCAGTTGTTTTTAAAAGCATTTCACAGATGTCGTCAGTGTATTCTGCCCTACAAAGGGAAAAGGCAGTAACTTCCTTGAGTGCAGAACTGAGAAAAATTACTTTAAAGTTTTCTTCTTGTCCAGCCAAAGTAGTTGTAGGCAGATTGTTGAATATGTGGCAATTTTTTAGCCTTATATTAGTTTATTCTTTCTACATATTAATCCTGACCACTGATTTGACCTTTGACCCTTATTTGGAAGTTACTGTGTTCTTCCTTTGCATAGTTTACCAAAACATAGTGGGTCACACCAAAGCAAAAAGCAGTAACTTCCATTTTGTCTCATCACTTTAGTTTTTAAAGGCTGGATAACGACAAATATGATAAAATCCCTAGTCTGATGATGATATACAATGACAATAAATTTTACTGTTAGTAATTACATTATTATTATTATTATTATTATTATTATTATTATGATTATTATTATTATTATTCATTTACACCATTTAATATCATTATGGTGTGCTTTTGATGTTCAAATAACTTCTCAAATCAAATTATTTTAAATGGTTTTGAGATGTTTCTGAGCAGTTTTAAGCTACTATTTATATTCTAAAAAGATACTAGGTACCATCAAATATATATATATATGTAAATTTATATATATATATATATATATATATATATATATATATATATATATATATATATATATATATATATATATATATATATATATATATATATATATATATATATATATAAATATAAATATGTATATAGATATAGATATAGATATGAATGAATACATTTATTTATTTATTTATATTTCCCTTTTATAATGTGAGCAACTGTAATATTTACTGATTTCCCACTCTGTCTGAGAGTCTTATTTTGAAGTGTTGCACTGATGCACGTCCCCACTCTCCCCTACTCAGACTGGAGTGATGTGCCGATCCGGCACTTTGTTTTTGTTTGACAACCAACTTAAACTGAATGTGCAGGCACATCATCGCTATGAACGTCACTTGGGACTTGGAAGAACTCAAACCTAATTTTGTCGGGCTGCAGCAACACACGTGGATATTTTGGAGTAATGCTTTCACTTGCAACAAAGCCTGGAAGGGTATCTGCTTATCCTAAATGAAACAGATTTAACAGGATTGAGTTTTGGGACAAGTCATGATTCTTCATAAATTATTATTTATTCTGTGTGTTTGTGTGTGTGTGTGTGTGTGTGTGTGTGTGTGTGTGTGTAGCAGTACTTTGTTCCACATTGCTGCACTACCTAAATTGCCTATTCAGAAGTAATTCATTATGCCATGGGGCAACTGTAAAGTAAAAAGGTGCATGTTTATCAATAACTGTTTGTAACTTCAGAATAATCTGAGTCCATGTCTGAGAGTAAAGTAATATCAAGGTAATGTCTACAGAATTTACTTTGCAGTATTTATATGACCTTTGCATTACAACCTTTATCTTGGTTCTTAGAGCCACCATATTGTGGTCACTAAAATACAGGATAGACACAGCTTTTGAGCAAAGTTCATTAGCATTAGTATATATATGATCAATGCATGAAGACAGTAAGAGATATTAGAGGTAATCCTCACAGTTTACTATCTGACAAAGACATACTTTCATTGAAAAGCAATAATGATTATAAGAATTTTTGTCAATAAATATATTTCTTATCAGTGCCTTTTTTCCTTTGATGTCGGGCAGTATTGTACAGTGGAACTAGGAGGTCTATAACAACAACCCACAATTATTGGTTTTATATGAGGTAAGTGAATTTGTAGCCAGAGAATCTCAATAGAATAGACCATAAGGTCATGCCTGACTTTGCATGGGATGTGGCTTTGTACATAAATTGCCACTCCTCCTCCATGCTTATTTCTATCATGCCTAAAAATGCAATATCCAGGTACAGCCACTTCAGAATCATTGACAGTAGCATCTAAATGAGTTTCAGAAATGGCCATGATATTTAAGTTATTATTACTGAGCAAAGTGGAAACTTCTTGAACTTTGTGTAACAAACTGCAAATATTAAGGTGAGCTATTCTTAAGCCTTTCTTTTGGCAAAACTAGTTCACTTTTTAACCTCAATCTTGTATGTTGTTGTGTATACATTATGTTAGATGTTAATGACGAATCTGACATACCTATTCTGACACTGAAAACATGTTTTCAAAATTCTAATTGTCACTCTCCGCCGTGGGGTACTGCTACGAGGATGAATGATAAGTTTATCATGCCTCAAGAAGGCAATGTCCCTCTCTGACGTGCAGCTCTCATCTTCGCAGAAGCTCTTTTCTTTTCAGTCGGACAGCCTCTGTGTAGTCCTCGTTAATAAATATTTTGGTGCCTCTGAGGCTCTTTGCTCACTGCAATACAGCAAGCTTGTCTTTATACCTCAAAAACTTGACCACCATGGATCTCGGTCTATCACTGCTCGACGAGGTGTTCCCGTGCGGTGCACCGTTTCACCTCAACCTCCCTCTGAAGCTGCAGCCTCTCGAGAGGAGCCTCGAACCTTCCCTCCGCTTCAGCCAAGGTCTCACCTGGTGACTCTTCAATCCCGTCCGATAACCAGATTATTCTGCTTGGTCTGCCCCTCTAGATATTCCATTTTATCTGTGATTGTGAGTAGGTTGTCGATATTTTCATTACATCAGCTTGCAATGAGATTTGAATATCATTTTGCTTTGCAATATTAATTTTGATATCGTCCACTTCCTTCTGTGTGAATTGGATGCTGGTTTTGATCTCCTGAAGCTCTCGAGATAGTGTGTCAAGGCTAGTGTTAGAAGAGTCAAGGATAAGCTTGACAAAACTTTTAAAGTTTTCTTGCTGTTTTTGTACCAATGTGCTAAACATCTCCTTCTGATGAAGAAGTAGCTCGTTCACTTGAGTGAGCGAGACATACTCCTCATCGAGTTTCATGTCAGATTTCGGCTTTGGAGGCATTTTACGGCTCGTTAGCTGCTGTATAGTCTTTGGCTTGGACATATGTCACAGATACTGAGGATGACAGACACTCTTCCCAGATGGAGATCTGCTTGGTAACTAATGAAGATAGTCTTACATATGTCACAGATACTGAGGTTGACAGATACTCTTCACTCTTCACAGACAGAGATCTGCTTGATATCTACTGAAGATAGTCCTACATCTGTCACAGATACTAAGGACAGACACTCTTCACAGACGGAGATCTGCTTGGTACCTTATGAAGATAGTCCTACATATGTCACAGATACGGAGGATGACTGAACTCTTCCCAGATGGAGATCTGCTTGGTATCTAATGAAGATAGTCTTACATATGTCACAGATACTGAGGTTGACAGATACTCTTCACTCTTCACAGACGGAGATCTGCTTGGTAACTTATGAAGATAGTCCTACATCAGTCACAGATACTGAGGACAGAAACTCTTCACAGGTGGAGATGTCCTTGGTACCTAATGAAGAGTGTCAGTCATCTGTCACAGATACTGAGGATGACAGACACTCTTCACAGACGGAGATCTGCTTGGTACCTAACAAAGATAGTCCTACATCTGTGACAGATACTGAGGACAGAAACTCTTCACAGACGGAGATCTGCTTGGTACCTAACAAAGATAGTCCTACATCTGTCACAGATACTGAGGATGACAGACACTCTTCACAGACGGAGATCTGCTTGGTACCTAACAAAGATAGTCCTACATCTGTCACAGATACTGAGGATGACAGACACTCTTCACAGACGGAGATCTGCTTGGTACCTAACAAAGATAGTCCTACATCTGTGACAGATACTAAGGCAGACACTCTTCACAGATGGAGATCTGCTTGGTACCTAACAAAGATAGTCCTACATCTGTGACAGATACTAAGGCAGACACTCTTCACAGATGGAGATCTGCTTGGTACCTAACAAAGATAGTCTTACATCTGTCACAGATACTGAGGTTGACAGACACTCTTCACTCTTCACAGACGGAGATCTGCTTGGTAACTTATGAAGACAGTCCTACATCAGTCACAGATATGAGGACAGAAACTCTTCACAGGTGGAGATGTCCTTGGTGCCTAATGAAGAGTGTCAGTCATCTGTCACAGATACTGAGGATGACAGACATTCTTCACAGACGGAGATCTGCTTGGTACCTAACAAAGATAGTCCTACATCTGTGACAGATACTGAGGACAGAAACTCTTCACAGACGGAGATCTGCTTGGTACCTAACAAAGATAGTCCTACATCTGTCACAGATACTGAGGATGACAGACATTCTTCACAGACGGAGATCTGCTTGGTACCTAACAAAGATAGTCCTACATCTGTGACAGATACTGAGGACAGAAACTCTTCACAGACGGAGATCTGCTTGGTACCTAACAAAGATAGTCCTACATCTGTCACAGATACTAAGGCAGACACTCTTCACAGATGGAGATCTGCTTGGTACCTACTGAAGATAGTCCTGCATCCGTCACAGATACTGAGGATGACAGACACTCTTCACAGACGGAGGTCTGCTTGGTAACTAATGAAGATAGTCCTTCATCTGTCACAGATACTGAGGACAGACACTCTTCACAGACGGAGGTCTGCTTGGTAACTAATGAAGATAATCCTACATCTGTCACAGATACTGAGGACAGACACTCTTCACAGACGGAGACCTGCTTCGTACCTAATGAAGATAGTCCTACATCTGTCACAGACACTGAGGACTAGGGGTGCAACGGTTCAGTTAGCCCACGGTTCGGTTTGTATCTCGGTTTTGGGATCACGGTTTCGGTTCGGTTTCGGTTCGTGTTTTGCATTAAAAAAAACAAGAAGTTTGCCTTTCCAAAAGACTCCCTTTATTTTGCTTTTAAGAAAACTATATGATGACAATGCCCCTTGGTCTTAAATATTATTTGGCTTGAATAAAGTATTATGACATTTATATAAAACACTTCAAATGTAAACATTTTAAACTGTTAGAGTGCCTCTTAGCTCCCTGGCTCGTGTAGTGACTGACTACTGAAATACAATTTACTATTATAGCATTTTTTTGTGCTAAAATAAAGAGTTTTAATTGTTTTTCCAGCTACAAGCTTGATTAAACAATGGATAAAAGGAGGAGTGATGAGAAGAAGAGAGAGGGCTGGGCGATCGACTGGCGTCTCCATTACATGCACAATAAACAATAAACGTGAATGAATCATATGTTTGTATTATGATTTCTTTTAAACTTAGTTTATTAACACTGCGCCGAATATTTGAATCTATTTGTCAGACTAAAATAACAAGTTTACAGGACGTGGAGACTCTGATGATACCGCTGTCTATCTCATCTGTGCGTATTTGCGCGCTGCTGTATGTTCCTATGAGACAGCGTCAGTCAGTGAACAGTCTGATATCCTGTCTGATCTGCTCTCAGACAAACTAAGAAACATCAGAACAGATGACAAAACTAAGCTTTTGCCTTTTTGTCGCTTCTGTCTGAGCTGGCCATGCTCTGAGATGTTTTTCTCTCCAGCAGCGATCTGTCATTGGCAGGGTCGGCAGGAGAGAGCGTCCGCCTTCAGGTTCATAAGAAATAGAATATAGCCATCATTACTTTGATAAGAGCTCACTCAAGGTGAGCTGCTGTAACATCAGGTTCTACGTTATGGAACAAACTTCTCCAGCATTGTGAAGCTCACTTTAGCTCTGTGTTTGTTGTCTCTCAGCACACCTTGCTGTGCTGTTGTCATTACTGTTAAACTGAGCATGCGCATCACTTCTGCAGCCTGAGCTGTTTTCTCTCCCTCGTCATTATAATCCATAAGGAAACCGAAATGTCCCCACACGCTGGGCTGAACGGCCAGTGCTTCTTCAAACTCCGGTCTCCACCTCTCCGGCCATAACTTTTCTTAGAGTTTTTCTCCGTCTTCGTCTCAGTTTTTGTGAGGCCGAGCCGGGCATAGACATTATGGAGCCGAGCTCCAGAGTGAGAGACGCCGCCCACTCGGCCATGTGCTGGGCTCCTATTACACAGTAGCGATTGGATATTTACTAGCAGGGCGGGGTTTTGTACAGAGCTGTGCGAGGAGGGAGGGCTTGTCAGCAGAGCCTAAGAGCAGAGCAGGCGCTGGCTAGAGAAATCCTCACGGCTGTAAGAAATGAATTAATGGCAAAACCGAAAAGGCGCTTCATAAAGGCGAATTGAGCTGCAGGGCGAACTGCAGTTCGGTTTTAAACCGTAAACCGTTGCACCCCTACTGAGGACAGACACTCCTCACAGATGGAGATCTGCTTGGTACCTAATGAAGACAGACCTACATCAGTCACAGAAACTGAGGATGACTAACACTATTCACAGACGGAGGTCTGCTTGGTACCTAATGAAGAGTGTCAGTCATCTGTCACACATACTGAGGACGACAGACACTCTTCACAGACGGAGATCTGCTTGTTACCTAACAAAGTTAGTCCTACATCTGTCACAGATACTGAAGACAGAAACTCTTCACAGACAGAGATCTGCTTGGTACCTAATAAAGATAGTTTGAGATCTGTCACAGAAACTGAGGACAGACACTCTTCACAGACGGAGATCTGCTTGGTACCCAATCACGATAGTTCTACATCTGTCTTAAATACTGAGGATGACAGACACTCTTCACAGAAGGAGATCTGCTTGGTACCTTATGAAAATAGTCCTTCAACTGTCACAGACACTGAGGACAGACACTCTTCCCAGATGGAGATCTGCTTGGTTCCTAATGAAGATAGTCCTACATCTTTCACAGATACTGAGGATGACAGACACTCTTCACAGATGGAGATCTGCTTGGTACCTAATAAGGTTGTCCTAAATCTGTCACAGATACTGAGGATGACTGACACTCTTCACAGACGGAGAATTGCTTGCTACCTACTGAAGATAGTCCTGCATCTGTCAAAGATACTGAGGATGACTGACACTCTTCACAGATGAAGATCTGCTTGGTACCTACTTAAAATAGTCCTACATCTGTCACAGATACTGAGGATGACAGACATTCTTCACAGATGGAGGTCTGCTTGGTACCTAATGAAGTTATTCCTACATCCGTCACAGACACTGAGGACAGATACTCTTCCCAGACGGAGATCTGCTTGGGACCCAATCACGATAGTCCTACATCTGTCTTAAATACTGAGGATGACAGACACTCTTCACAGAAGGAGATCTGCTTGGTACCTTATCAAGATAGTCCGACATCTTTCACAGATACTGAGGATGACAGACACTCTTCACAGACGGAGATCTGCTTGGTACCTAATAAGGTTGTCCTGAATCTGTCACAGATACTGAGGATGACTGACACTCTTCACAGATGAAGATCTGCTTGGTACCTACTTAAAATAGTCCTACATCTGTCACAGATACTGAGGACAGATACTCTTCACAGACGGAGATCTGCTTGGTACCTAATGAAGATAGTCCTACATCTGTCACAGATGCTGAGGATGACTGACACTCTTCACAGATGGAGATCTGCTTGGTACCTTATGAAGATAGTCCTACATCTGTCACAGATACTGAGGACACACACTCTTCACTGAAGAATATCTGCTTGGTAACTAATGAAGGTAGTCCAAAATTGAATTAGTTCTTTCTTTTCCCATGCTGAACATGGGAAAAGCACCGTACAGTCCTGAACATGGGAAAAGCACTGTACAGTCCTGGTGAGTACAGTGTCCTCCACACAGAAGTTAATGTAATCCATTATACAGTCTGTGAGGTTGTCGATGTCCTCCCCGTGAGGATCACAGAACTCCTTCCACACAGTTGACTCAAAACAGTCCCTCGGAGCCTCTTCAGTCTCCTCAGACCATTTCTTAGCTGCGCGGGTCACAGCTGGCTGCCTGTGGAAAAGTGGTTTGTACACGGGCTGGAGATAAACCAGGTTGTGGTCTGATCTCCACAGGGGAGGGAGGGGTGATGACTTGTATGCATCCTTGGTGTTTGCATACAGTAAGTCCAGCATTTTATTGTCTCTGGTGTGGCAGGTGACATACTGGGTGAAAGTGGGCAAAGTGGAGGATGGAGAGGTGTGATTAAAGTCCCCAGAGATGAGGAGGAGGGCCTGAGGGTGTTTGGTCTGTAGCCAGCTGACTGCAGAGTGCAGGGTCTCACATGCAAAGGCTGATTATTACAGTTGGCCTGACACAGGCAGACTAATGCAGCACCATTCTTTAACAGTTACTATGGCAACGAGGGGGAGGAGGCAGAACATGTTCCTTTGATCTTCCCTTGCTGCTGATTGGACCTCTGGATCAAAGGACGTTCCTCTGGTGCTGCTTTGGTGATTCCATCAGTCCATATATGGACATAGACTCTGATATGTCTATATAAGTAAGATCAGGATTGTGCAGACTTAATTCGACATCAGAGCAAGAACAATGAACAACACAGAGGCAAGTACACAGACCAACATTTTGGTCAACAAGGACCTACTCAGGCGTCCGCCTGACATCCATGCAGTGGCTTAATCTAGAGGCTGGATCACTGGACCCGAGAACAAAACCCAAACTGACGGAGATGTGTTTGGAATTAATCGATGTTGCAGCAACACACATCTTTGAGCTCCTGCAGTGTGAGAGTGATGGTGCGAGCATTATGTTTGTGCCAAACGACCAGGTGTCTAAGTGTCTTGGAGACATGGGCAGCCTCATAGCACAGACATTGGCTGAGAAGATGGGTGTTAAGGGTGACATCCAGCGCTCGAGCACACAGATACTGACAGAGCTCAGAGTTGATGAGGTTACAGAGAAGGTGAACAACTAGCTCTCTGGCTTGGAGGAGTGTGAGAAAGTTTTTCCCCGGAGTGTGAGGATCATCGCACAAAACATGTGGCAAGTACTTCGTAACATTTTGCCCAGGATACCAAAGTCCATGAAATCCAGGAAAGTGACCCTGGTTAATGAGCTTGAATGTACTTCTAATGAGGAAGTCCTCCTCATTAGACGTGCATCTTGTTGCCAGTATAATACTGTAAAATTTAAAGCAACCCCTTTATAGTGTACCAAATGAAGAAAGTCCTACATCTGTCACAGATACTCAGGACAGACACTCTTCACAGATGGAGATCTGCTTGGTACCTAATGAAGATAGTCCTACATCTGTCACACATACTGAGGATGACTGAATCTCTTCACAGATGGAGATCTGCTTGGTACCTTATGAAGATAGTCCTACATCTGTCACAGATACTGAGGATGACTGAATCTCTTCACAGATGGAGATCTGCTTGGTACCTAAGGAAGATAGTCCTACATCTGTCACAGATGCTGAAGACAGACACTCTTCACAGACGGAGGTCTGCTTGGTAACTAATGAAGAAAGTCCTTCATCTGTCACAGATACTGAGGACAGACACTCCTCACAGACGGAGGTCTGCTTGGTAACTAATGAAGACAGTCCTACATCAGTCACAGATACGGAGAATGACTGAAACTCTTCACAGACGGAGATCTGCTTGGTACCTAATGAAGAGTGTCAGTCATCTGTCACACATACTGAGGATGACAGAAACTCTTCACAGCCAGAGATCTGCTTGGTACCTAATGAAGATAGTCCTACATCTGTCACAGAAACTGAGGACAGGCACTCTTCCCAGACTGAGATCCGCTTGGTACCTAATGAAGATAGTCCTTCATCTGTCACTGATACTGAGGACAGGCACTCTTCCCAGATGGAGATCCGCTTGGTACCTAATGAAGATAGTCCTACATCTGTCACAGATACTGAGGATGACTGACACTCTTCACAGACGGAGAATTGCTTGGTACCTACTGAAGATAGTCCTGCATCTGTCACAGATACTGAGGATGACAGACATTCTTCACAGATGGAGAATTGCTTCGTACCTACTGAAGTTAGTCCTACATCTGTCACAGATACTGAGGACAGACACTCTTCACAGATGAAGATCTGCTTGGTACCTACTTAAAATAGTCCTACATCTGTCACAGATACTGAGGATGACAGACATTCTTCACAGATGGAGGTCTGCTTCGTACCTACTGAAGTGAGTCCTACATCTGTCACAGATACTGAGGACAGACACTCTTCACAGACAGAGATCTGCTTGGTACCTAACAAAGTTAGTCCTACATCTGTCACAGATACTGAGGACAGATACTCTACACAGACGGAGATCTGCTTGGTACCTAACAAAGTTAGTCATAGGACTAACTTCGTTAGGATACTGAGGACAGACACTCTTCACAGACAGAGATCTGCTTGGTACCTAATGAAGATAGTCCGACATCTGTCACAGATCAGAACTCCTTCCACACAGTTGACTCAAAACAGTCCCTCAGACAGTGGTGTAAAAAGTCCTTGAAACTCATACTTAAGTAAAAGTAAAGATATCTTATATAAAATATACTCAACTAAAAGTGAAAGTCACTCATTAAAAAATCACTTAAGTAAAAGTCTTAAAGTAGCTACTATTAAATGTACTTAAGTATTAAAAGTAAAAGTACAAACAAAGGGAACAGGTAAAAATAGTTGTTGCTCTCCCAAGCTTTATTCTTTATTAACTCTTCCTCCCTCCCTCAGCTCCCTTCACCTCTTACTCCCTCTCTCCATTCCTCCCTCACGTAAAGTCCACAAACTTGCGGTTCATCTTGAGCAGAAGTTGATTTTCAAAATTGCATGAGTTCAGTCGTGCCCTTTGCGGGCTGAATACAAGTCCTGCAATGCTAAACAGTCGTTCACAGGCTGCAGAAGCAGGCAGAGATGTGTTCAGCTTCGTGCATGAGCACAAACAGTCCGTACGGTCCTCTTCAAAATAAAATGTGAAAATAAGTGTAATTTATATTCACATTTTATTATGTAGCGAGTAACTAAGTTGACAAATTATATGTAACGAAGTAAAAGTATCATTTTTTAATTTTTAATGTAGTGAAGTAAAAGTAAAAGTTGCAAAAAACATATAAAATCAAGTAAAGTATAGATACTCCCAAAACATACTTAAGTACTGTAACTAAGTACTATTACTTCGTTCCTTTACACCACTGCCCTCAGAGCCTCTTCAGTCTCCTCAGACCATCTCTTAACTGCGCGGGTTACAGCTGGCTGCCTGTGGAAAAGTGGTTTGTACACGGGCTGGAGATAAACCAGGTTGTGGTCTGATCTCTACAGGGGAGGGAGGTTTGATGACTTGTATGCATCCTTGGTGTTTGCATACAGTAAGTCCAGTATTTTATTGTCTCTGGTGTGGCAGGTGACATACTGGGTGAAAGTGGGCAAAGTGGAGGATGGAGAGGTGTGATTAAAGTCCCTAGAGATGAGGAGGAGGGCCTGAGGGTGTTTGGTCTGTAGCCAGCTGACTGCAGAGTGCAGGGTCTCACATGCAAAGGCTGATTATTACAGTTGGCCTGACACACGCAGACTAATGCAGCACCATTCTTTAACAGTTACTATGGCAACGAGGGGGAGGAGGCAGAACATGTTCCTTTGATCTTCCCTTGCTGCTGATTGGACCTCTGGATCAAAGGACGTTCCTCTGGTGCTGCTTTGGTGATTCCATCAGTCCATATATGGACATAGACTCTGATATGTCTATATAAGTAAGATCAGGATTGTGCAGACTTAATTCAACATCAGAGCAAGAACAATGAACAACACAGAGGCAAGTACACAGACCAACATTTTGGTCAACAAGGACCTACTCAGGCGCCGCCTGACATCCATGCAGTGGCTTAATCTAGAGGCTGGATCACTGGACCCGAGAACAAAACCCAAACTGACGGAGATGTGTTTGGAATTAATCGATGTTGCAGCAACACACATCTTTGAGCTCTTGCAGTGTGAGAGTGATGGTGCGAGCATTATGTTTGTGCCAAAGGACCAGGTGTCTAAGTGTCTTGGAGACATGGGCAGCCTCATAGCACAGACATTGGCTGAGAAGATGGGTGTTAAGGGTGACATCCAGAGCTCGAGCACACAGATACTGACAGAGCTCAGAGTTGATGAGGTTACAGAGAAGGTGAACAACTAGCTCTCTAGCTTGGAGGAGTGTGAGAAAGCTTTTCCCCGGAGTGTGAGGATCATCGCACAACACATGTGGCAAGTACTTTGTAACATTATGCCCAGGATACCAAAGTCCATGAAATCCAGGAAAGTGACCCTGGTTAATGAGTTTGAATGCACTTCTAATGAGGAAGTCCTCCTCATTAGACGTGCATCTTGTTGCCAGAATAATAATACTGTAAAATTTAAAGCAACCCCTTTATAGTGTACCAAATGAAGAAAGTCTTACGTCTGCACACTAAAAACTGTTGGGTTAAAAATAACCCAATTTGGGCTGTTTTATAACCCAACCGCTGGGTCACTATAGCACCAGCCCAGCAGTAGTTAATTTAACCCAGCAAGATGGGTTGGTCCATTTTAACCCAGCAGATGAGTTAAATATTCTACCCAAATGCTGGGTCAAATTAACTACAATTCTGGGTTATTTCAACTACATATATTTGAGCACCCATGAGTTCGTCACTACCATAAATTCTTATTTTCAGTAAGAATATCTAAGATTATACTTCTAGAAAATGTTCACCACAACCATTCAGACATGAGGACCCTCCTGAAAAGCAGATGTAGCATCTCAAGAGGCTACCCTCTAATAAATCAGACGACAGGTCTATGGTACATGAACCTGTCCCTAACTTTAGTTACCATTCTAGTCCACTTGTCTCCTCTTACCTCCCTTATTTTGCCCTCACACCCGACACAGCATCGTGTGGATTTGCTGTTCATCATGAGACTGGGATCCACATTCAAGATTTCCTGCTGCTTAACAGAAGGTTTTTTCTTGCTGCCATGATGGAGGGATCCATGATTGGCTATTTGGATTCATGTTGGGTGTTGGATGTATATAGTTGTATATATATGTATATGTATATTTTATATGTATATATGTATCTATGCATATATGTGTATCCATAAAATGAAGAGCTTTATGCTCTATTGTAAAGTGTCTTGAGATAACACTTGTTATGAATTGGCGCTATACAAATAAAGATTGATTGATTGATTGATTGATTGATATATTTGTTATTTACTCTACCCGAATGCTGGGTCAAATTAACTACAATTCTGCTTTATTTCAACGACATATATTTGTTATTTACTCTACCCAAATACAGGGTCAAATTAATACAATTCTGGGTTATTTCAACTACATATATTTGTTATTTACTCTACCCAAATACAGGGTCAAATTAACTAAAATGCCAGATTAATTCTAACACATTACAGTACAATCTATAAGAAAGTAAATTGCAATAGACTTCCCATATCCATAAAACTATAACCTATAACAAAAACATGCTAGATTTGGTCATGCAAAGTATATATTGTGCAATAAACACTTAAAACAATACTGGAATCTGTGCAAGGTGCCACCTTGAAATTTATTTTCACAAAATATCCACAATATTACATATAACATTTCATATAACATTTCATATCAACATATATCATTCAGGTCTAGAACGAACAGTTTAAAGGGACTGTGAGGAGAATCTGTTACCGGCAACGTAAAAGACTCTGCTACCCATGAGCCCGCGCGGCGACTGTCGTAATGCTGAGTTCCAGTAACCTTGGAAATGGGGATGACATCATCTCACAGTTATCAGCGTTCCAGTTAAAATCGAAAAAAACATGCCCATCTACCAGGCTATTGTTAGCTGTTGTTAGCACGCCCTGTGTTGTTGTTCACAAATATCACATGAAGAATGTGATTATCACTATGGCAGCATTTTTGTAAATATAAGTCTAACAATACTATGTATACAGCTGATCTAGAGCGACACAACCCAGTCAGAAGTGCAAATAAATGGATTATTACAGGAGCTAAATAACTGTTCACACTGGGGGCATCCATCTTCCATTGTCAACCCGAGGGTGGCGAGGTTTCACCGCATTCCCAGGAGGAAATTCTGACTTTGAGGAACGTTCCAGTTGCAGTTTCCTACTTGAAGCTCAAAATTCCTACTTCTGACTACAACTAGAACGCATCACAGACGTTTACGATCCACAGTGTGTGTTTGTTTTGAAGCTATGGATGCAATAAGGACCTTCATCCGAACTCTGCATCGCTTTACAACTTCGTTTTTTCAACAGCTTACAGGATGCAAAGCGACGAGGTAATGTATCTCTTTCTAGTTTCATAGCGGTAGTTTTTGATGTGTGACAACAAGCAATTTTTGGAAAACTTATTATCGTAGTTGTAGCCGGCTATTTATCGCTACTTACAGCCCGGTGCTCTAAGAGGTGCAATATAAATAATAAAAAATTTGCTCTAGTTTTCATTGTCTTGTTCTGGAAGTTGAGTATCCAGGCCAGTCCAGCCCTGTCCGACCCGAATGGAAGGCTAAGGAATAGCATTTATAGATAACCTATTTTGATGCTATAAAACTCATCAATAAGTGTGTATTTTGATCAGGCATATATCTAAAAGTGAGACTTTTTTGTAATTATTTAGAAACTCCTCACAGCATCTTTAAATCAGTGTCAGTACAACATTTAGCGTTAAACAACTGACAACATTTAACAGGCCTAGTAACAATTTTTCAGTTTTTTGCCTTGTAGTAAGCTGTCCTTCATTTATCTCTACTTGCAATTATGTATTCTTGTTTGAAGAAATTTGACCAGTTTCGACCCCCCTCCTGGCATTTCATACACCGCACTCTGCAGGAATTCCCACACGTGTTGACATGGCTTCGGGTAATTAATGTCAAAGATATAAAATGCTTTGAAGCAGACATCAATGACCTGAAGCAGTACATCATGTTCAAGAGCCTGTCCGGCAAGAATAACAAAGGCTTGAGTTGCATGCAGATTGTCGTTTCCCAGCGTCAGGACATAAGGATATGGTCTTGATGCCTTGGCCTCATGGAGATATTCCACCATGTTTGTTCCAGGCTAAAAAAGAAAGAATGGTCCAAATGGGTTACAATACAAAAGTGTCAACCTTCTTATAAATATGTTCATTTCTGCACTCAATACTTTGTTGGGGCCTGTTTTAGAACAAATCACTGCATCAGTGTGGTGTGGTATGAAGGTGATCAGCCTGTGGCACTGCTGAGATGTTCTCGAAGCCCAGGATGCTTTGACAGTGACCAACACATTGTAAGCTTGTAGAAAGGCTATTTTCTGACTATTGTTAAGCTAGTGCATTCTTGAGCCCAGGAATAACAGGTATATCTTAATAAAATGAAAAAGTTCCCCTTTAGATGTGCTGGAGGACTTACAGGCTTATGATCAATGAAGGTCAAGCCGCATTCTTCGATGGTGTGGCGAACCATTTTTGCACCATGGCTACGGCCAAGTTTGTACGCAGTTGGAGGAAGCAAGGCTGGCAACTGCTTCAGGGCGAGTTCCCCAATGGCATCTGTAGGAAGACATTATAGGTATCAATATGATGTGGAATGGCATACTTGTGATTTTGTCATTCAGTATCCAACTAAAATTAAACCAGTGCAGCCAATGCCCGCCCTGCAGCTGGTTGGTTTGTAGTTTAATTAATCCCAGAAAGCTGGCAGAAATCTCTGGGTGGGGCTCTTGGAGGAAGGGGTGTGCCCACTGTTTTTTAAGGGGAACATTTCCTGCGCGCGTGCCAAAGCCCCAAAGAGATTGTCACCGCTGTTTGGGCTCTTGCCGCGAGTGGGACTGTCAGCTAAGAGCCTTTGAGAAAAAACTATTTAAACATCAAACCAAAAGAGAGTAAAAGAAGGACAGGGAATGGTGTGAAACCAGACCTGGCCAGACTGGAGGCTGCTACAAACGGTGGAAACCAGGTGAGATGACCCCATCTGTCCTAAATCAAATCAAACCATTTATATAGCACTTTTCATACATAAAATGCAACCCAAAGCGCTTCACAAAGAATGAAAACACGACAGAAATACATCAAATAACTAGAAAACAGACCTTTGCCAGTGCCACAGTCCTCGCCCATATTGTGATTTCCAACATAAATATTAGTCCTACCTTTATTTCATGTAAATATTTAGCTTCCTTGACCATGAAAACATACCATTAGCAACTGGATTCATAATGATAACTATTTTAGTTCAGTACACTATAAGAAACGGCTGTGAAATCTACAGTTATTTACTGTAATAAAGACAGTAACATTACTGTAAATGATTTTTGATTTGATTTGATTTTTTATTTGTCTCAAACAAGCACATACATAAAAACAAACAATATGTGTAATGGGAAAAAATAGCATACAATGATAAAGGGCGAGTTCGAGAAGGGGCTGAAGGAAGCAAAGCTTATCAAGTTCAGCCCCTCCTTACACTGTCATATAATTTCATAATTCACATAATCTTAGAATAAAACAAACAACTTTAATATAAAAAGAACCTTAGTTAAAAGCATGTTGACTGACTCAATTATTTAAAAAATAAAAAAAGATAATGAAATTAGCTGTCCAGTTCTTTATAGCAGAACAAGAGTGTTTTTTTGTAGTTACTTTTAAATTGTTTTAAGTTAATGCACATTCTTAAGTCCTCCTCTAGTTCATTCCACAATTTTACACCACTAAAAGAGATGCACATACTTTTCAGTGTTGAATGGATGGTTGGTTGTTTAAATTTAAAATTCCCTCTTAAATTGTATGCTGCCTCTCTGACCATGAACATCATTTGGATGTTGCTTGGTAACAACTTATTCCAGCTTTAAACAAAATCTGACCTGTTTTAAATTTTATTAAGTCCCAGAATTTTAAAATCCTCGATTTTAAAAACAAAGGATTTGTATGAGCAAGGTGCTCAGCATGGTGAACAATCCTTATGGCTCTCTTTTGTAAAATATAGCAATGGTCAGTCGTGTCAAAAGCCTTCTTTAAATCAATGAAAACACCTACTGCATATTTTCTTTTATCGATGCATCCTGTTATCTCTTCTATTAGCTCCATAAGAGCCAGAGAAGTAGATCTAGATGGTCTAAAACCATACTGTCATTTATTAATTTATGTTTGTCAATAAAGTCATCCAATCTCTGTACAAATAATTTCTCCAGTATCTTTGAGAACTGTGAAAGTAAGGAAACAGGTCTATAATTTGTGAACAGATGTTTAATGGAATCACTTTAGCCAGTTTCATTTTATCTGGGAAGATGCCAGTTTTAAATGAAAGGTTACATATATAAGTAAGTGGATCAGCTATTCCTCAATTATCTTCTTTACCAGTGCCATATTGATGTCATTCCAATCTGTAGAAGTCTTGTTGACACTTCTATTTACAATAGCAATAATTTCCAGTTTATCAACAGTTCCCAAAGACATTGAATCTACATTTCTCTCACAGCATTCCAGATCAGCTTGCTTCTTCCCAGTTACATTAATTTCTTTTGCCAAATTGGGACCAACATCAACAAAGAAGCTGTTAAAACCATCAACCACTTCCTTCACTGTGAGAAGTTGCCTTCCCTTATCTGAAAAATGATCAGGAAATGATTGATTTCTTTTGTTTATTTCTAATAATACTATTCAGAATAGTCCATATGCCTTTAGCATTATTTTTATTCTTCTCTAACAATTTTATATAATAGTCTTTCTTGCACACTCTCATAATAGTTGTTAATTTATTTTTTATATTTCTTATATTTTAACTCTGCCTCTTTTGTTTTGCTTTTAAGAAACATTCCAGACAAGGTGTTCATTTTTTGCATACATTTTGTAGTCCTTTGGTCATCCATGGGTTTTCATGTGAACGTTCTTAGTGCTACACTTTTTAAGGGGGCAATGCTTATCATATAGATGTGTTAATATATCTAAGAATAAGTCATAAGCCTCATCCACTGCTGTCTTGTTGTATACATTAGTCCAATTTCAATTCATTAGATCATTTTTTAAAGCATCTATAGATTCTTCAGTTGTTATTCTCTTTAATTTAATTTCCTTTAATTTCTTTCTTTTGTTATTATCACATTCAGAAATAAGAAAAACAGGCAGGTGATCACTAATGTCGTTGATTAAAATTCCACTTATCACTTTACTTTCCATATCATTTCTAATATTATCAATTACAGAAGCACAATGGGATGTTATTCTGGTTGGTTTAAGATATTGTTGGGAAAAAACTCATACTATACATTATTTCAATAAATTCATCTTCTGATTTATTCTTGTTTGGATTCAGCAAATCAATGTTATAATCCCCACAAATATAAGTGTTTTTTTGTTTTGTTGAGGAAAACATTCTTTCCATTATTGTGATAAATGTGTCGGTACTTGAACCTGGTTTTCTGTAGACACAGCTGATGACCTCAGTCTCCTCAGCAGGTAGAGTCTGCTCTGGCCCTTCCTGTAGAGGGTGCTCGCATGGTCAGACCAGTCCAGTCTATTGTTAAGGTGAACACCCAGGTATCTGTAGGAGTCCACAGTCTCGATGTCCAAACCCTGGATGCTAACCGGTGTTGGATGGGGGGGTCTACACCTAAGGAAGTTCACTACCAGCTCCTTGGTCTTCCCCATGTTGATCTGGATGTGGATCTGTTGGCACCAGTCCACAAAGTCCTGCGTCAGTCCTCTGTACTCCCGCTCATCCTCCTCAGTGATGAGGCCGACGATCGCAGAGTCGTCAGAGAACTTCTGCAGGTGGCAGCTGTCCATCCTGTACATGAAGTCCGCAGTGTACAGGGTGATGAGGAGAGGCAACAGAACCGTTCCCTGCGGGGCCCCTGTACTGCAGATCACCATGTCAGACACACAGTCCCTAGTCCTCACATACTGTGAGGTAGTCCTGGATCCAACCCGACAGGTGGTGGTCCACCCCCGTGTGCTCCAGCTTGTCTCTCAGTAGAAGAGCCTGGATGGTGTTGACAGCACTGGAGAAATCAAAGAACATGATCCTCACAGAGTTCTCAGGCTTCTCCAGGTGAGACAGAGCCCTGTTCATGAGAAAGATGACAGCATCATCCACTGATGCCAGGCTGGTAGGCAAACTGAAGCAGATCCATCGATGAGCTCACCAGAGGCCGGAGGTGGGAAAGAACCAGCCTCTCCAGTGTCTTCATCAAATGACACGTCAGTGCCACCAGCCTGTAGCTGTTCAGGTCCTTGGGGTGTTTTTTTGGCACTGGTACCGGACAGGATGTCTTCCACAGCTGTGGTACCCTCCCCAGCATCAGACTCATGTTGAAGATGTGCTCCACAATCCCACACAGCTGGTCTGCAGCAGCCTGGAGCTGATGCCATCCGGACCTGCAGCCTTTTTGGTCTTTAGTTTCCTGAGCTCATGTCTCACCTGGGTGGATGTGAGGGACAGGCTGGAGGAGGGGGGCTGGGTGTTAGAAGGTGTGGGTTGGGTTGTTGGACTCCTGGCAGGAGTAGCAGTGGGGGTGGTTGAGGGCTGGACATCATGGAAGGCAGGGAGGTGGTTAGGGTGAGAAAGCGACCTTCAGATGCAGATGAGGGTCGCTGCGGCAGGGCTGGCAAGGCGGGGGGAGGGGCAGGTGGCTGATCAAACCCCCTGAAGAACAGGTTTAGATCGTTCACCCACCTCTGGTCCCCCACAGACCCTCCAGACTCCACTGTTGTTGTTCTGCTGCAGCTGGTCCTCCATCTTCCTCCTGTAGCTGTCCTTCCCCTCTCGGATCTTCCTCCTCAGCTCCCTCTGCACAGACTTCAGCTCCTCCTTGTCTCCTGACTTAAAGGCTCTCTTCTTCTCCTTCAGGAGAGCCTTTATCTCAGGATCAATCCAGGGCTTGTTGTTGGAGAAGCACCGTACAGTCCTGGTGAGTAAAGTGTTCTCCACACAGAAGTTAATGTAATCCGTTATACAGCCCAT
The DNA here is from genome assembly GCA_036419115.1 of Scarus forsteni. Classification (NCBI taxonomy): domain Eukaryota; kingdom Metazoa; phylum Chordata; class Actinopteri; order Labriformes; family Labridae; genus Scarus; species Scarus forsteni. The sequence goes on along the minus strand of JAZDUH010000488.1, from coordinate 99,094 downwards.
GAGGTTGTTGATGTCCTCACCGTGAGGATCACAGAGCTCCTCCCACACAGTTGACTCAAAACAGTCCTCACAGCCTCTTCAGTCTCCTCAGACCATCTCTTAACTGTGCAGGTCACAGCTGGCTGCCTGTGGACAAGTGGTTTGTACATGGGCTGGAGATAAACCAGGTTGTGGTCTGATCTCTCCCGGGAGGAAGGGGTGATGACTTGTATGCATCCTTGGTGTTTGCATACAGTAAGTCCAGTATTTTATTGTCTCTGGTGTAGCAGGTGACATACTGGGTGGAAGTGGGCCAAGTGGAGGATGAAGAGGCGTGATTAAGGTCCCCAGAGATGAGGAGGAGGGCCTGAGGGTGTTTGGTCTGTAGCCAGCTGACTGCAGAGTGCAGGGTCTCACATGTAAAGGCTGATTATTACAGTTGGCCTGACACAGGCAGACTGATGCAGCACCATTCTTTAACAGTTACTATGGCAACGAGGGGGAGGAGGCAGAACATGTTCCTTTGATCTTCCCTTGCTGCTGATTGGACCTCTGGATCAAAGGACGTTCCTCTGGTGCTGCTTTGGTGATCCCATCAGTCCATATATGGACATAGACTCTGATATGTCTGTATAAGTAAGATCAGGATTGTGCAGACTTAATTCAACATCAGAGCAAGAACAATGAACAACACAGAGGTAAGTACACAGACCAACATTTTGGTCAACAAGGACCTTCTCAGGCCGCTTATTGCCTCGTTTGTGGACCAGCTGAGATCCATACAGTGGCTCAAACTAGAGGCTGGATCACTGGACCGGAGAACAAAACCCAAACTGACGGAGATGCAGCACTATGTTTGTGCCAAAGGACCAGGTGTCCAAGTGTCTTGGAGACATGGGCAGCATCATATCACAGACATTGGCTGAGAAGATAGGTGTTAAGGGTGACATTCAGAGCTCGAGCACACAGATACTGACAGAGCTCATAGTTGATGAGGTTACAGAGAAGGTGAACGACGAGCTCTCTAGCTTGGTGGAGTGTGAGAAAGCTTTTCCCCGGAGTGTGAGGAACATCGCACAAAACGTGGCAAGAACTTTGTGATATTATGCCCAGGATACCAAAATCCAGGAAATCCAGGAAAGTGACCCTGGTTAATGAATTTGAATGCACGTCTAATGAGGAGGACTTCCTGCCAAGGCCTGGGTCCTCCAAAGCATCCAAGCTACTCATGGATTCAGAATTACTCAAAATTTCATCACTGAAATCAGCCCAGACAATCTTGACTGAAGATTGTCTTGGCTGATGCCCAAAATAATCAGTTACATTTCTGCTATTACAAATTGAAGTAAATGTGGATGGAGCTCAGACGAAGGGTGCAGGGCGCAGAGCGAGAGAGCAGGTCACTGAAGCCAGCCTTTTTAAAGCAGACGTGGGTCACCCAAGGCAAACAGGTCCTGGGAGAGGGGCCAGATGAAGCGTGACTCAAGGACCACTATGACGAGTAACAAAATTGGATCCAGTTTTCTCTTGCTTGGGCCTAGGTCAACGGGCATTTAAACGGTGTCCCTATAGCATGTACGACTATCTTCATTAGATGTAACTAATGAAGATACTCCAACATCTGTCACAGATACTGAGGATAACTAACACTCTTCACAGATGGAGATCTGGTTGGTAACTAATGAAGATAGTCCTATATCTGTCACAGATACAGAGTATTACAAACGATCTTCACAGATGGAGATCTGCTAGGTCACGAATGAAGATAGTCCTAAATCTGTCACAGATACTGAGGACAGACACTCTTCACAGATGGAGATCTGCTTGGTACCGAATGAAGTAATTCCTACATCCGTCACAGACACTGAGGATGACAGATACACTTCACAGACAGAGATCTGCTTGGTACCTAACAAAGTTAGTCATAGGACTTACTTTGTTACAGATACTGAGGACAGACACTCTTCACAGATGGAGGTCTGCTTGGTACCTAATGAAGATAGTCCTTCATCTGTCACAGATACTGAGGACAGACACTCTTCACAGACGGAGATCTGCTTGGTACCTAATGAAGATAGTCCTGCATCTGTTACAGATACTGAGGATGACAGACACTCTTCACCGATGGAGGTCTGCTTCGTACCTAACAAAGTTAGTCCCACATCTGTCACAGATACTGAGGATGACAGACGCTCTTCACAGATGGAGGTCTGCTTGGTACCTACTGAATATAGACCTACATCTGTCACAGATACTGAGGACACACTCTTCACTGAAGAATATCTGCTTGGTAACTAATGAAGGTAGTCCAAAATTGAATTAGTTCTTTCTTTTCCCATGCTGAACATGGGAAAAGCACCGTACAGTCCTGGTGAGTACAGTGTCCTCCACACAGAAGTTAATGTAATCCGTTATACAGTCTGTGAGGTTGTCGATGTCCTCCTCGTGAGGATCACAGAACTCCTTCCACACAGTTGACTCAAAACCTTCCCTCAGAGCCTCTTCAGTCTCCTCAGACCATCTCTTAACTCCGGAGGTCACAGCTGGCTGCCTGTCGAGAAGGGGTTTGGACACGGGCTGAAGACAAACCAGGTAGTGGTCTGTTCTCCACAGGGAGGGAGGGGTGATGACTTGTATGCATCCTTGGTGTTTGCATACAGTAAGTCCAGTATTTTATTGTCTCTGGTGTGGCAGGTGACATACTGGGTGAAAGTGGGCAAAGTGGAGGATGGAGAGGTGTGATTAAAGTCCCCAGAGATGAGGAGGAGGGCCTGAGGGTGTTTGGTCTGTAGCCAGCTGACTGCAGAGTGCAGGGTCTCACATGCAAAGGCTGATTATTACAGTTGGCCTGACACAGGCAGACTAATGCAGCACCATTCTTTAACAGTTACTATGGCAACGAGGGGGAGGAGGCAGAACATGTTCCTTTGATCTTCCCTTGCTGCTGATTGGACCTCTGGATCAAAGGACGTTCCTCTGGTGCTGCTTTGGTGATTCCATCAGTCCATATATGGACATAGACTCTGATATGTCTATATAAGTAAGATCAGGATTGTGCAGACTTAATTCGACATCAGAGCAAGAACAATGTACAACACAGAGGTAAGTACACAGACCAACATTTTGGTCAACAAGGACCACAGATGGAGATCTGCTTTGTACCTAATGAAGATAGTCCTACATCTGTCACAGATACTGAGGATGACAGACACTCTTCAGAGACGGAGATCTGCCTGGTACCTAATGAAGATAGTCCTACATCTGTCACAGATACTGAGGATGACAGACACTCTTCAGAGACGGAGATCTGCTTGGTACCTAATGAAGATAGTCCTACATCTGTCACAGATACTGAGGATGACAGAAACTCTTCACAGATGGAGAGCTGTTTGGTACCTATTGAAGATAGTCCTATATCTGTCACAGATACTGAGGATGACAGACACTCTTTACTGACGGAGATCTGCTTGGTACCTAATGAAGATAGTCCTACATCTGTCACAGATACTGAGGATGACAGAAACTCTTCACAGATGGAGAGCTGTTTGGTACCTATTGAAGATAGTCCTATATCTGTCACAGATACTGAGGATGACAGACACTCTTCAGAGACGGAGATCTGCCTGGTACCTAATGAAGATAGTCCTACATCTGTCACAGATACTAAGGACAGACACTCTTCACAGATGGAGATCTGCTTGGTACCTAATGAAGATAGTCCTACATCTGTCACAGATACTGAGGATGACAGAAACTCTTCACAGATGGAGAGCTGTTTGGTACCTATTGAAGATAGTCCTACATCTGTCACAGATACTGAGGATGACTAACACTCTTCACAGATGGAGATCTGCCTGGTACCTAATGAAGATAGTCCTACATCTGTCACAGATACTAAGGACAGACACTCTTCACAGATGGAGATCTGCTTGGTACCTAATGAAGATAGTCCTACATCAGTCACAGATACTGAGTACAGACACTCTTCACAGACGGAGATCTGCTTGGTACCTAATGAAAATAGTCCTACATCTGTCACAGATACTGAGTACAGACACTCTTCACAGACGGATATCTGCTTCGTACCTAATAAAGTTATTCCTACATCTGTCACAGATACTGAGGATGACAGACACTCTTCACTCATCACAGACGGAGATCTGCTTGGTAACTAATGAAGATAGTCCGACATATGTCACAGATACTGAGGATGACAGACATTCTTCACAGACGGAGGTCTGCTTGGTACCTAATGAAGATATTCCTACGTCCGTCACAGACACTGAGGATGACAGATACACTTAACAGACGGAGATCTGCTTGGTACCGAACAAAGTTAGTCATAGGACTTACTTTGTTAGGATACTGAGGACAGACACTCTTCATGGACAGAGATCTGCTTGGTACCTAATGAAGATAGTCCAAAATTGAATTAGTTCTTTCTTTTCCCATGCTGAACATGGGAAAAGCACCGTACAGTCCTGGTGAGTACAGTGTCCTCCACACAGAAGTTAATGTAATCCGTTATACAGTCTGTGAGGTTTTTGATGTCCTCCCCGTGAGGATCACAGAACTCCTTCCACACAGTTGACTCAAAACAGTCCCTCAGAGCCTCTTCAGTCTCCTCAGACCATCTCTTAACTGCGTGGGTCACAGCTGGCTGCCTGTGGAAAAGTGGTTTGTACACGGGCTGGAGATAAACCAGGTTGTGGTCTGATCTCCACAGGGGAGGGAGGGGTGATGACTTGTATGCATCCTTGGTGTTTGCATACAGTAAGTCCAGTATTTTATTGTCTCTGGTGTGGCAGGTGACATACTGGGTGAAAGTGGGCAAAGTGGAGGATGGAGAGGTGTGATTAAAGTCCCCAGAGATGAGGAGGAGGGCCTGAGGGTGTTTGGTCTGCAGCCAGCTGACTGCAGAGTGCAGGGTCTCACATGCAAAGGCTGATTATTACAGTTGGCCTGACACAGGCAGACTAATGCAGCACCATTCTTTAACAGTTACTAGTTTAATCCAGCAGCAGCACGTCATTTTGTGGCGCATTTTAAAAAGGGACAAAAAGCAGAAAAACTGGGCTAAAACAAAAGCAGGTGCTGATATTAGTTTTACTGAGCCGTGGTCCACTGCCCCCCCCCCCCCCCCCGTGCGATTGGTCGATTTTTGGTGACAATAGCTGTGTTTTGGTCGACCAACAATTTCTTTGGTTGATTACAGCCCTTCTTGCCTGTAACATGAATGCAAGGGAACTGAGGTATGTGTATGTAAGACGGCCCAAAATGATGGAAGGATTACAGTGGTCAGGGATAGATTACAAATGTCTGATGAGCACAAAGAGGCTAGTGGGAGCACCGGGTTAAATATGTCAGATGAGATATGAAGCCCTAACAAGTAAAGTGAATATCAGGCTAAGTTGATCAGAGATGAGAAACAGGAGCTTGTAACAATAAGTTCCTGTTGTCTTGGACTTCGTCGACATTGTTACACGAGTTCGGAAGACTGAAGTGCGGTAGAGTCCTGTGATAAGTTTGATGACAAAAGTTAATTCCTGCTAGGTGGGACTGAATAATGCATGATCTGGATTTGAATGATGTTAGCATGTGTAGTAGATCCAAGATGGACATGCATTTGGAAAAGAAGAGCAGCTGCCGGTATAAATAAAATTAAAACAAAACACTTTGAGGATGAACTCTTGACCTCTGGGTATATCTACTCTGCTGTGTGTGTCTCAGGAATTTCTTGATAGATGGAATAATGGTCACATGTTCCAAATGTCAGAGCAGGGGAAAGGACAAAAGTCTTAGGCCTACAAAGATGTTGGCTAGATGTATCAGTGTATTATTCCAGCTGCTATTGTAGAGTAGGACTACAGATAGCAGCATGAAATTGTCAGATTCAGCAAAGAGTGTGCTGGGGCCAGACTGTGGAGGACTGCCTCCTTGGAGGTAAGGGTGAGGCTTGGCATCTGTGGAGCTAGTTAAAGATTAAAGATAACATGATGATGGAGGAAGTATCGGCTGCTGTGATGTCTGAGTGTATGAGTGTAGACTTTCTTGACTGTTTTGGCTCCTAAAGGGTGACTACTTTGAAGGTGGGATAAGTTCATGAAGGGCAGATGAAAGAGACTGGAATTTCGAGTCAGTGGATTTAGGCTGACAAAGCGAAGGCAACTGTAGCCTTGTAAAACCCCCTAAAACTGATGGAGGGAGCAACATCTGTGCAGAGCAGAATGTAATCAGTTAAGTTATCACTATTGTATAGGAAGAACCCTCAAAGTTGTTAATGTTGTTAATGTTGATGTTGTAAACATAATAAAAGATGATACGGCTGCAGATTGTTGAATGCTGAAAGATTTTGCCTGAGGGGTGATTCAATGGATGTAACAACTCTTCTCAATGGAGAAAAGGGACTTAACACAAATAAACAAATTTAAAATGGTTTAAATTAAAGTTATTTTTTATTTAAGAAAAATAAAGCAAGTTTAACAAAATAAGACTGAAAAGGGCAAACTAAGAAGCACTAGTAAAAGTAAAATACTCAAATTGAAATTAAATATCTGAAGGACTAAAATAAATGATCCAAATGGTAAAGAGGATTACAAACAACTGAAACAAACAACTTCACTAACGCCCTTAACCTACAGGACCTCTGAAATACAAGCACAAATAACACAAAGATTTAACAAAGACTGTCTAATCTAACATACTGTATGCCAATTCTGTTGAGAAGCTCCTCTTCTCTGGATCCTGGGGCTTCTTATGATGATGAATGGCTGTCATCTCAGGTCAATTGGCTGCTGGACCTTCTACAGCTGCCCCTAATCCGCCTGAAGATACATTGACTTCATGTCTTTGTGCTTATTTAGTTATACTCAGGTTGGAAATAGATTTGCAAAATATTGTGTTGTCATTATTCACATATGCTCAACGCTCCAACTCTTTTTGAAATTAGCATTCATTATATCCTTTGTTTAGCAGTAAACTTTGTGTTTTCATAGATGCCAAATATTTGACAAGGTTCTTTTTGTGTTTTTTTCCAGGTGCAAGAAGAGAAACTCTTCAGAGTGTTGTCCAAGCAGTAGACAGGGACCCTGCAGTGCCCCTACAAAGACACTGAGCTCAGTCAGGACTGAGTTTGTTGACAGTGTGTCTGATCCAGTCCTGAACCAACTCCTGGATAAGCTCCTGGAGCATTATGTTCTAAATGATGAGGAGATGCAGAAGATCAAAACCAAAGACAGAGGGGATAAAGCACGAGAAGTGATCGACTCAGTTCGAAGAAAAGGGAATATGGCCAGCTCTATTCTGATCAGAGCTCTTTCTGAGGTGGATCCATTGCTGTGGGAAGAGCTAAACCCCAGATAATGATGGGATGTCATAATGTCGTCTTACAGCTGTTTCACAGCAGTTGGACTGTTAGTTGTTCAACCCTAAATAGCAGCTAAAATTATGGATGAACATATTTAATAGGTCATTTAATGTCTCATCTCAGGTGCATGTATTCTTTTTTATGATTTCTAAAGTATGGTCACAATCATGTTTAAAAAAAAACATGCAAACTTCACACAGAAAGGCCTTGCCCTACCCGGGGATCAAATCAGGGAACCTTTTTGCTGTTAGGCTTGTTCACTACCTGCTGCACCACCATGCCATCCTGTTTTCATTTTATTTTCAAATTTTTTTATTTAACCTTTATTTTACCAGGTAATTTCCAACTGAAATCATGAGCTCATATACAAGGGTGACATGGCCAGAAGGTCATCAGCACATATCATAATAAATACATTTTCAAGATAAAAGTTGAAGGCAATAAATAACAATACATGTGGGAAATAAATCAACAAACTTACAGTGAAAGTGTGACAGTTTTAGGGACAGTAACAATTTAAAACACAAGCATTGCTCATACATTCTTGCTGCCCAGTGAATAAAATGGGATGTAAAGCTTTTTTTGAAACCAGTTTTGTCATTATCATGTTACAATTATAGCAGGCATAAAAGTGGCATTTATATCTATTTTTGCTCCTAACGAACATAGTTCAGACTTCTATACATTTTAGTAGATCTGCTGTCTAACATGCAGGATTTTTCTTTAATTTCTGGTGCTGACATGAATGCCAATTACCTTATGATTGACCGAACACACCACTCAAACCATCACTCCCATAATACTTTCTCAAACTATCTTACTAAATTTATGGCTGACTTTAGTCTTTTTGACACAGACCTTAACTCCTGTATTGACTTTATTTTTACTTCTGCTTCACTGATAAATAAAATTTGCAGTTCTTTGATTTTTACCTACTTCTATTTCCGGCCATAACATTGTGTTGTTTAAGATAATTTTTAAGAATACACCTAAAAAGATAGTCAGTGGTGCTTCACCTTATCTATGCTGATTAAGGCCATTTTGTCAGTTTTTAAAAGATGGGTTACAAAAATGTTTAACTAGAAACAAAGTTTCCACTGATGATCCACAGATTTTTGGGGGCACCTTAAAAGGATTCATACGCAGCACTGCAATATCATTTTCAGCATATCAGAATAAATCTAGGTTAGTGAAAATTGACCAGTTACAGGTTAATTATTTGACCTTGAAAACATCCATCAAGCCTCCCCTTCCAAGGATATAAACATGATTCTTGATGCCACTCACACGGTTAAATTCAATGGTAAGGCTAAGGGCAAAATTCTTGATGTAAGAATCAGGAGAAACTATTATTTTAATGGACTTAGGCCCAGCCATTTGCTTTTGCTAAGGACCAAACAAAATGAAAAATGTTCAAATATGACATGTATTTGCTCCTTCAATGGAATATTAACAGATCCACAGGACATCAACACAGAATTTTGTAAATTCAATTTAAAATGTATAAATCAGAGCTATTGCCAGATATTTCAAAATGTTATGGTTTCTTTGGAAATCTAAACCTTCCCTCTTTGAATCAGGAGGAGGCAACAGAATTGGAAGCCAAAAAATGCTATTTTAAGCATGAAAAGAGGGAAAGCACCTGGATTGGATGGTATTCCTTCAGAATTGTACGCTACATTTTGGGAAGATCTTGGACAGTATATGTTAAATATGATATAGGCCTCAGATAAAAATGGTTCTTTTCTTAGTGACGTTAATATGGCTTTGCATGCTGTTCTGCCTAAGAAAGACCCTCTACTCTGTAATAACTATAGGCATTTGAGTATTTTTCTTCCTGAAGTGAATGGATTTACCAAAGTTTAGGCACCAAGAATTTAACCTCACTTAATCAATCAAGTACACCAGGACCAGACTGGTTTTGTGAAATCCCGGAGACAATATACGAAGATTATTACGTGTGATAAATTTTTCCAAAGATATCGGGGACCCCTGTGCAGTGCTGTCCCTCGATGCTGAGAAAGCTTTTGATCGACTTGAGTGGCAGTACCTGTGGGAGGTCCTTGGTAGATTTGGTTTTGGGCAGGGTTTCATTGGAATGATTAAGGTCCTCTATTCTAACCCTATGATGATAGTTACAGTCAATAATATTTTGTATATTACAATAACAATACAATATACAATAACAACAACAAGCTTGAAATAACAATACAAAAAAGGTACATTCTACAGAATAGGGTTAAATGTAATATGTAGTCGGAGCTTAATGAAAAAATAAAAATAAATCCTCCCTTCTCCTTACATAAATGCTCTTGTCATTATAGCAAAAGTATTGACATTAAGATGATCCAGGAATGGTCTCCATATTTTTTTTAAAGGCATCAGATTTGTAGTTCAAGAGACAAGTCAAAAAGTCCAGAGCTATGTAATCCATTATTTTCCTATGATGATTATTTTCCTATGAACTGAGGGGACTTTATCTGAAATCCAGTGCTGAAGAATGCTTTTCCCTTCTGTACAGCTTTTTCTGATATTTATTAGTCACATAGCCATCAGGAAAACCCAGACGGAGGGAAACTGGGTCAAGTTCAAACTCCTTCTTTCTTTTCTATTTCAAATAAGACATCATTCCAATATTTCAGTATTTTAACACCAGACCAGAAGCAGTGAGTAAGATCACCAAATCCAGGCCTACATTTAAGGCAAAATGGAGAGACATCCATCATTGGTCACACTGATCACCCACTTCACATCATCCTTGACCAGAGAAACAGCAGCAGTGGACGACTCACCTCTCTGCGCTGCAGGACTGAGAGATACAGAAGATCGTTCCTCCCTGCAGCCATCAGAGTTTATAATTCTTTAATCTATGGAAGATGAGCCCACTATTGTTTTTGTATATAGAATTATCAATATTGTATATATAATTAGTATTGTTATTGTTTTACCTTTGTTGCTTACTTTGTTATTTAATCTTTATTTTATTTTTTAGTCTTGTTGCCAAACTACATGAATTTCCCTTTGGGGATTAATAAAGTATTTTATCTATCTATCCATCCATCTATCTATCTATCTATCTATCTATCTATCTATCTATCTATATTTGGAGAGATGGCTTGGAGCAACAGCTCTATGAAGAATCTTTAGTTGCAAAGCTCTTGTTCGGTTACTCACCGTTATTTTTGTTGCCTGATCCCAGATGTCTTCCCACATCTTTTCAGGTATCTCAACACCCAGCTCCCTCTCCCAGACCATACCCAAAGCCTGGGCACTGACAGATGAGCAATCCCTCAGACCAGCATACTGTATGTTCTTATGGAAGCATTCCCCTGAGAGAGAAGCACTTGTTTTTCTATCTGTGTGACCTATCAGCAAGCAAAGATGTGTCTTTTATAATAAAGTTTCTGACCTGGTGATATTGAAAAAAGTCATTTTAAGATATGCCATGGTTTTCCATAACGTGGGTTGAAAGGCAAGAGGACAGAGCCATCAAAAAGATCGCCCAAGGAAGAAATTTCCTCAGCTGTCCTACATTTGAAAACTGTATCTAAAGACCCTGCTAGTCAGGGTTATTAGTGATTGGGGTACAAACCAATGAAAGCCCTGCCTTGCCTTTAATATGCTGTGTGATCCTTCAAGCTCTTACAGTATTAATCATAACCCGGTTATTGCAAAGTTTTTTGACACACTGAAGTTTATCAATAAAAATAGCTTTTTTAAAGGGCAATTAGATACAGACTTCTCAATATCAAGCCAGCTCTAAGAGGCATCAGCGCTGTATCTTAGATGGCACTGGATTGATATTTCTTAATATCTGGGAGATCCAGCCCACCTACAGCACTTGGTAATTGCAACACAGACATCCTAATCCATGCTCTTCATTTACACCAAATAAAAGAACTAGACCAACCATTCAGTTGTTTCACTATTTTGTGATTAAATCAGATGGGGATCATTGTATGCCATAGAGAAAATGTGTGAGAAAGTTAATTTTCTAGAGTAAGATTAAGCCCAGCCATGAGATAGGGAGCCTGTTCCAACATTCCAGGTCTTGCTAATTTTGATCAAATAATGGTTAAAGTTGGTTTTAAACATTTGATCGAGTTTAGGTGTTATATAGATGCCAAAATATGTAAAACCTGCAGGAGACCACTTGAATGGAAAAGGTTTGGGATTTTCTGGATGTTGTCACAAATTATCCAGAGGCATTGCTTCTGATTTAGAGAAATTCACTTTATATCCAGAAATGCAGCGAACTGGGCAATAATATGTATTAGCCGAGGCACTGGTGCAGAGGTATCAGACCTGAAAAGTTACACATCATCAACATACAATGTAATTTTTTATGATCTTTCACCCACATCCACTCCAGTCATCAAAGGGTCTCATCTGATAGCCTCTGCAAGAGGTTCAATCACCACCGCAAACAAAAGAGGTGACAGAGAACAGCCATGTCTGCTACCCCCCCCGACCCTAAAATTTGTGGACCTAAAACCATTAGTTATGACTGCAGCCATTGGATGAGTATACAGGACCTTCGCCCTTTTAACAAAGCCATCACTTAAGCCAAAACATTCAAGTGTAAAAAATAAATATATGATCATTCAACACGGTCAAAAGCTTTTTCAGCGTCTTAAGGAAATCACAAGGCCATCTATTGCCTGCTGTTCAGAAAAATGAATAATACTATACAGTCTTCTAATATTGTTGTAAGAATTATGTCCCTTAATAAAGCCAGTTTGATCCTCCTTCACTGTGATTGGTTGAAGAGCTTCTAAGCATATTGCTAAGAATATGGAAAGAACCTTTAAATTTACATTCAGTAGCAAGATTGACCTTCATGAGGCCCAATCCTCAGGACATTTCCCTTTTTTTAGAATCAAATAAATATTGGCTTCTCTTAGGGTGCTTTCACACTAGGCCCACTTGTTTCGAACCGTGCTGCAGCGTGGTTACCCCCTTCCCCCTCGCCCCTGCTGGCATGCATTCACACTGGCAATATCGAACCATGCCCGGACCCACTTGTGTATTTACTCAGTTTGAAACAGCAGGGGGTGATATGCATGCAACTGGTTACCAAACCTGCTACAGAGGAGAACGAAGAAAAGGCTACCATGGTAACCATTTCCCACACTTAACAACCAATGTTTACGTCTCGCTCTCCTCTTCTTTTTTTCCTTCTAATGTGTTTCTTGTATCGTGTTTGAGACGGCATCAACGACCCTGTTTTAGCACCGGCAATGGAGTCCTTCGTGCTTTTATGAGTGTTTTTACGTTGTTTGAGATGCAAGCAGCAATCTTCCTCACACTCCCACATTTATTGTGCAGCTAGGAGGATAAAATGGGCCCATTCTGCACGGATGAGATGGTTTCTGAAGAGGCAGGAGACGTTGAAACTTGCCTTAATTTCGCTTTTCTTCTTCCGTAAGGTGAGTGATAACAGACCATTCATCAACTAGAGTCTAAGAATTACCAAAAGGCATTCCAAAAGAGTGCGGACAGCCTGTAGTTAGAAGTTACACCACTTTGTTTTTTGTCCTACCACTTTATTTTTTTTTCACCTCACACTTTATTTTTTCTCCTACAACTTTGTTTTTTTATCCTAATTTTTTATGTTTTCCCCTAACACTTTGTCTTTATTTCCTTCAACTTTCACTTTTTCTCCTTTGACATTTTTTTAAGGATCACTTTGGTCATTTTTGCTGTTGTCTTTGTGTTTTTCTTCCTTCAACTTCTTTTTTTAAAGTCGTAGTACGAGTTTAAAACTCGTAGTACAAGTTTCTAACGCATTTGGTGTTTTTTTCATATAATGTATGTAAATGTATAACACTTGTGTAGACAATAAACATAATTGGGCTTAAATACATATACTTGAATACTTGTACTTCCTCCGACAGATTCCTCATGTACCATACAGTCAACACCAACTTGATGCATGAGGATCGACGACTCTTTGACGACTGTAAACTTTTCATAGAATTCACTGGGTCTCTGCAGAAATGCAACTCCAAGCAAGTGAGCAAGGAGATCACCCAAAAGAGGTAAGTTTAACTGTTCTCACCCACCTAACTGGATTACAGTATACCGATGTGAGCAATGTGGCATGTAATGTGATGATTTGTTGATAACATTTGATCTATTTTCTCATAGGCATGCCATGTTGCTCGAACAACAACCGCTGACACCGAATGACTGCTTGGCTGTGCTGAGGGCTGCCAAGCAAGACTTTATGGCAGTGATGGCAAAGATCTTTCTTGACAAATTCGTAACCCTGGAGATGGCAGAGTGCAGCTTCGTGGTCTTCTACCTCCAGGCAGTGGTCATCCTGAGGCACCTGCAACGACCTGGCATGGTGGAGCACATGACTGTGAGTGTTCTTATGCTCTTCTTGTCTGCATTGTTAGTAAATTTCACCTGACATTTTTGCCATTCCCCATACTAATCAATGTGATGTCCTTGTTTTGTGCAGGTGCATGAGTGGATGGTGCGGAAGACGGACGGTTCAGGCAACACCATTATTGGTGTGAAAGAGCACAAAACGGCCGCACAGCAAGTTGCCACGTTCGCTCTGTCACAGGAGGAGGAGTGTGTAAGTTCATCAGACTTCCTCTGAGGATCTGTCAGTCAGAACCTGTTGTTCAAAAGCAGAAATTAATCTTCATTCCTATGTTCCCTCTACCAACAGTGGTTTGATATGTACTTCACAAATGTGCGGCCACAACTCCTCAACTTCTCCAGGAAGCGCAAGCGGGTTGACTCGGATGATGATGATGAGGAGGAGCGCTTTTTCATCACCACCACTTGAAACTAAGTGAAACAGTCTCCTGTAGACATTCACATTCACAGTGTGATAGTCTGCTTCAAGTTGAGATCTGGGTAACTTCATCACATATGATTGATATCTCCAGATCTCACTATAAGGGCCTTAGCAGTTTTATCATAAAGTAGCACAAAATATACACCAAATGTCTCAGAGTGAAATCCTCTCTTCACTACAAATGTGTCTTTCTCTTATTTCTTTTGATTCAAACAACTAAAAGTAACCCAGGAAGGTCAGAGGTCAGCTTCAACAATGTTAAGATGTCTAATGAAAAAAGGCAGCTTATCACATATCAACTGTTATACTTAAATAAAATACAGAGTTTTCTAAAACTTAACTAAAATAAAACTCTGTGTTTCATTACATTTGTTCTTTTAGGCTCTCTGTAAGGATTCATTTGAAACTGAGAGAAACAAATAGTCTCTTGTAGAAGATCTCAGTATAAAGGCTCTAGGTCAGGACAATCTCACAGCCAACAAAGATGTGACTTTCCCAGAATTTTATTTTAAATAAAATTAAGAAAGTTATTAATTCTAGTTAAATCTAAGTTTTGAAAGTTTAAAGTTATTTCTGAGAAACTTTCACTGCCATAATGCAAATGACCCCACAGGCCAGCCCCAGCTCACCTGACCAATCCCAGCCATCCATGCATGAAAATGGGTGGGGCTGGCAGAGGAGTTGGTATAAATACAGGAGGTACATTCAATGAAATTCACTGTGCTTTTTGTCACAATCCCTGCCTTTACTTCGTTTGACTCTGCTGATCTTCGTGGATTTTTGCTTCGCTGACCTACTTGGACTCTCCCTTGACTGATCTACGTGGATTCTCCCTCACTGATCTACGTGGATTCTCCCTCACTGATCTACGTGGACTCTCCCTCACTGATCTACGTGGATTCTCCCTCACTGATCTACGTGGATTCTCCCTCACTGATCTACGTGGATCCTCCCTCCCTGATCTGCGTGGATTCTCCCTCACTTATCTACGTGGACTCTCCCTCACTGATCTACGTGGATTCTCCCTCACTGATCTACGTGGATTCTCCCTCACTGATCTACGTGGATCCTCCCTCCCTGATCTGCGTGGATTCTCTCTCCACTGAACTTCTTGGATTCGCCCTGCCCTGATCTTTTTGGTTTCCATCTTCAGTGATCTTTTTGGTTTAATCTACAATGACTGCCAATGCTGAGAAGAGGTAAGACTTTGATTTTTATTTATTCACTCTACGAACTTGTCCTTTTGGTTCAGTTGAATTTTCCTGCAGCTTAAGCTTGAGAGTACCTCAAGATTAGTCTAATGAAAACAAGTCAGTTTAAACACATATCAACTTTTACATAAACTATGACAAAGTATCCTTCACAATAACATAGTTTTATAAAATTCAGCTGAGTGCTCTGAAACTGTGAGAGAGACATCAAGTTCACACCCTCACTGCTAAATGTGCTAATTAGGTGGGTGAGTTTCTATGGAGGACATTCAGTTATTGTTGTGAGATGATGGCTATGCTAATTAGACTGCTCACAAAAAGACTTTGTAAATAAACAAAATAAAATTCACATTCACAGTGTGATAGTCTGCTTCAAGTTGAGATCAGTTGAGACTTTGATTTTTATTTATTCACTCTACTAACCTGTCTTTTTGGTTCAGTTAAATTTTTCCTGCAGTTTAAGCTCGAGAGTACCTTAGTTCACACTGTTATTAATGGCTTTTTTTAGTTCCCATGCCTGACCACACTGCTGTCCATTTCTCTTTCTTTTTCAGAAATCTGACGTCAGCAGCACATGTTGTTCAACATGGAGGACGCATGTTCAGGACAGTCCCGCTCCAAGAAGAAGGTATGTTTGTGCAAAGTCATTTTGTAATTAACTTTTGGTATTTCGTTTCCAACAGGGGTATTTAGTAATTTGAACATAGTAGCTTGTTACTAATTCAAAGATATTTGTTGCAGTTTATAACCTTGATTTAAATCTATGGCTGACAAACTGAGGTTTATGTCTGAATGAAAAATAAAACATTGGACAATTAAGATTAATGTTTGTAATTTACTGGAAAGATTTCATTTTTTTTCTAATGTGGTCCTAATATGGTACTTTGTTTTCCTTCAACAGCATGCAAAGTCTGGATTTTGGGCGACAGCTACATCCGCCGTGCTGAACAACGTGCCAGGAGTACCATCGGGCCCAATCTTGGTGTTTCTGCCCAGGTCCAGTGGTTTGGCAGGGGAGGCTTGTGTTGGGACGGCCTGCTTGAGCTCTTCTACCAGGGCCTGCTGGTAACAACTGCTCCGGATGTGCTGGTGATTCACTGTGGCGGCAATGATCTGGGACGTGTTAAAAGCGTGCTGCTTCTCAAAGCAATGAAGGAGGATCTACATTACCTACACGAAAAGTTTCCTGCCATGAAGATTTTATTATCTTCCATAAATGAGAGGCGCCAGTGGAGGTATGCCTCACCTCGCAAGATTGAAAAAGTGCGGAAGTTTGTGAACAATGTCATGGCCACATTTGTCACAGGTGTAAATGGAAATGCTGTGCGTCATCCTTATATCTTGTTTGACCAGCCTGACTTATTTTTAAGTGATGACGTTAACTTAAGTCCTAAGGGAACTGATTTGTTTTTATTAGCTATTGCCCAGGGTCTAAAAGAGGCTCTAGCCTGATTGCCTCATGTAAGTCATTTAGGATTTCTTCTGTGGGACTGATAAATGCAGTCATCCCCAGAGGGTCAGTGCTCGTTTGTATGTATTAGCTCTTAAAATGTTTAATAGTTTTATAAATGAGGTCCCTGGACTCCATGGTGGAGTATGTCTCGTCATCTTATAGAGAAGTGTGTTTCATTGCATTTGCCCAGCACCAGACTTTAACGCAGAGACGCATCTAAACGGTCCTGTGTAACTGTCAGTGCCACTGTAGTTTTTTCAAATGTTCAATAAAGGCAATTTGTTTGAGCTTTGAATCGGCTCTCTGCGTATACTTTGTGTGAAACACGTGTTAGTCTGTAGTTGGGTAATGGCTCCGTGTGAAGAGGTTTTATGTTTTGTGTACAAAAATCTGCAGAACTTTGTGATATTTCACCCAGAAAGGGAGAAGTAGCAGCTTATTACTGTTTCATACAAATAGTCTCTTGCAGAGAGTTTTGTTGAGATCTGGGGAACTTCATCACTTCTGGTGGATGTCTCCAGATCTCACTATAAGAGCCTTAGCACCTGAAATCACTTTGTGTGTGTTTCTTGTTTTAAATTATTTAACTTAATAAGTCAGAGGTCAGAACTAAGTAATATATATTTACAATAGTGTTCTCAGGCTGCAGGGGAAACTGTCAGTGCAGCTTGACAGCCTGTGGCTGTCGAACACATGTACAGTGGTATGAAAAAGTATCTGAACCTTTTGGAATTTCTCACATTTCTGCATAAAATTACCATCAAATGTGATCTGATCTTTGTCAAAATCACACAGATGAAAAAACAGTGTCTGCTTTAACTGAAACCACCCAAACATTTATAGGTTTTCATATTTTAATGAGGATAGCATGCAAACAATGACAGAAGAGGAGGAATAAGTAACTGAACCATCACATTTAATATTTTGTGGCCCGCCTTTGGCAGCAATAACTTCAACCAGACGCTTCCTGTAGCTGCAGATCAGTCTGGCACATCGATCAGACTAATCTTGGCCCATTCTTCTTTACAAAACTGCTGTAGTTCAGTCAGATTCCTGGGATGTCTGGCATGAATCGCTGTCTTGAGGTCATGCCACAGCATATCAATGGGGTTCAAGTCTGGACTTTGACTTGGCCACTCCAGAACGTGTATTTTGTTCTTCTGAAACCATTCTGAAGTTGATTTACTTTCGTGTTTTGAATCATTGTCTTGTTGTGGCATCCATCCTCTTTTCACTTCAACTGTCTGACAGACGGCCTCAGGTTTTCCTGCAAAACATCCTGATAAACTTTTGAATTCATTTTTCCATTAATGATTGCAAGTTGTCCAGGCCCTGAGGCAGCAAAACAGCCCCAAACCATGATGCACCCTCCACCATGCTTCACGGTGGGGATGAGGTGTTGATGTTGGTGAGCTGTTCCATTTTCCTCCACACATGACGTTGTGTGTTCCTCCCAAACAATTCAACTTTGGTTTCATCAGTCCACAAAATATTTTGCCAAAACTTCTGTGGAGTGTCCAAGTGCCTTTTTGCGAACATTAAACGAGCAACAATGTTTTTTTTAGACAGCAATGGCTTCCTCCGTGGAGTCCTCCCATGAACACCATTCTTGGCCATTGTTTTACATATAGTTGATGTGTGCACAGAGATATTGGACTGTGCCAGTGATTTCTGTAAGTCTTTAGCAGACACTCTAGGGTTCTTTTTTACCTCTCCGAGTATTCTGTGCTGAACTCTTGGCGTCATCTTTGGTGGACGGCCACTCCTTGAGAGAGAAGCAACAGTGCCAAACTCTCTCCATTTTGTAGACAACTTCTCTGACTGTCGATTGATGAACATCCACACTTTTAGAGATGGTTTTGTATCCTTTCCCAGCTTTATACAAATCAACAATTCTTGATCGCAGGTCTTCAGACAGCTCTTTTGAGTGAACCATGGTGCACATCAGACAATGCTTCTCATCAAGACAATTCTTACCAGGTGTGTGTTTTATAGTGGGCAGGGCAGCTTTAAGCCACTCATCAGTGATTGGGCACACACCTGACTTAAATTGTTTGGTAAAAATTGGTTTCAATTGCTCTTTAAGTCTCCTTAGGCAAAGGGTTCAGTTACTTATTCCTCCCCCTTCTGTCATTGTTTGCATGCTATCCTCATTCAAATATGAAAACCTATAAATGTTTGGGTGGTTTTAGTTAAGACACTGTTTTTTCATCTGTGTGATTTTGAGAAAGATCAGATCACATTTAATGGTGATTTTATGCAGAAATGTGAGAAATTCCAAAAGGTTCAGATACTTTTTCATACCACTGTAAATTTCCACCATCCCCCACAGGCTTCTGAAGCCCAGCTAGACAGCAGGAACATGTGTGGTCACTAGCACCACGAAGTAGTGAGTGTCTTGATTACACACAGGTTATTCAGTTCTCAGAGGACTCATAATGTACCACTGTTTTAAAAAATGTATGAACACACCATGCATAGATGTATTTATGCAACAAAGTTCCAAAGATTTGCTGGCATGTTTGTAGAGAGCATGTGCTAATACAGTGACCTTTGACACTTGATGGAGATTAACAGAAATAAGACAGAATAAAGGAAGACAATGACAGTTTAATCCCTTATATCCACATTGTAATGATTTCATTATGATAATTTCACTTCATTTGATGGACATACATAGACAGGCAAAAAAAGTGACATATTCCAGTAGACTTTGAAAGTTTCTGTAGCTTCTAGGCTCAGAGAAATGAATTTAACTGAAGTTGATTTTTATCCCTTATATCTGGAGAGTTATGATTGTATCATGTATGAACATGCTCTAAGTTCAGCCTCCTAGGTCAAAGCATTGATTTTTCAATGAATTTAAAGGGATTTTTCCTGATTTGACTTGACCTTTGGTCAAAACTCGTGACCTTTGACACTAAGGAAGGTCGCAGCTAAACCATCTTTTGCACACTGATTCTACAGGTACCCACGATGAACACATTCAAATTTCAGCCTCCTAGGTCAAAGCATTGATTTTTAATGGATTTAAAGGGATGTCACTTACGGAGCTCCAGAGGGAAGAGGGGAGATTCTCCGTTGTCCTGCCCGCCTGAGAGTGCTCTTCTGGGGGTAAGCATCAGGCCTCTCCCCCCCTCTCCAGCCTGGAGGTCTTTTTTTGGTTTGTTTTTAACCATCTTTTGCCCACTGATTCTACAGGTACCCACGATGAACATACTCAAATTTCAGCCTCCTAGGTCAAAGCATTGATTTTTAATGGATTTAAAGGGATGTCACTTACGGAGCTCCAGAGGGAAGGGGGGAGATTCTCGGTTGTCCTGCCTGAGAGTGCTCTTCTGCGGGTAAGCATCAGGCCTCTCCCTCTCAGCCTGGAGGTCTTTTTTTTATTTTTTATTTTTTTTAAACAGATTCCCCTGATACTCTAGACTTCATTTACATCCCTTGGTACAGCCTGGTGCTCTAGACTTTATTTTAATCCCCTGCCCTCTGTGAAAAGGTCTGATTTGAAGCTTCAATTTGAGAATTGTGGATCTACCAAGATTCTAAAAGTGTTTAAAGTGTGTGTGTTTCCTTGCTTTAAATCAGTTTAAACAACCTCATAAGTCAGAGGTCAGCATAAATATATATATATATATATATATATATATATATATAATCAGTGAACTCAGGCTGCAGGGGAAACTGTTAGTGCAGCTTGACAGCCTGTGGCTGTCATACACATGCAAATTTCCACCATCCCCCACAGGCTTCTGAAGCCCAGCTAGACAGCAGGAACATGTGTGGTCACTAGCACCACCCGGTGGTGAGTGTCTAGATTATACACAGGGAAAACATTGTACAGTAAAACCCAGTTTTCATCTAGATTTATTCAGTTCTCAGGGGAGTCATAATGAACCACTGTTTTAAAAAAATGTACAAACACATCATGCACAGAAATTTTATGTGGTGCAATAAAGATGTATATTGTATTATGGTTATTTCACTGTAATTCTTCACATGTGATGCACAGGCATAAACAGGCAAACAGTTAAGTGACATGATGAGGTGGATTTTGACAGCTTGTGAAGATTTAAAGGTAAACAAGACGGAATCAAAGTAAATTTAATCCCTTATATCCACAACATTCTGATTGTATTATTTCACTGTAATTCTTCACATGTGATGCACAGGCATGAACAGGCAAAAAAATAAAGTGACATGATTGAGTGGATTTTGACATTTTATGTAGCTTAACATGTCGAAACAATGAAGGGAAAGAAGATCACTCTTCAGTCCCCATCACTTCCCATATTTCGCAGGCGTGTTCACATAAACATGTACACATATGCTGAACTGATCAATGGAGCACATATGGTTATGGGCTGGAATGTGGAATGTGCCACATGCAAAATATGGCATTTCAATGACACATTGTGAAGCCTAACTGCAAGTGTGTCACTGTAGCAGCTGACCCCCCCCCCCCCCCCCCCCAGCCCGCATGCTGCAGATTCCTCGTGATGAGCACATGTGCTGAAGAGAATAAAAGTGGGAAAAATATTAAAATTAAAAACTTAATGAAGAAGCCTAATGTCACAACTGTATTTACTGTGGCATCTGTTGCTATATTTAACCCCTTCTGTGCCATCTGGGGCCCCTGCAGGCCGCTGTGAGCAGAGTTGCTGAGCCTGTGAGGGAATGTGCTGAGGCCATCAGCACATGTGCTCACGAGTCAACCTCAACATCCCGGTTTGACCAACCGTAAACAGCGCAAAACGTCGGCATCCTCCTGTTGTTATCCGTCCGCCAAAACACTTCCTGCCCTCCATCTGCGATCGTGACGTCATGTGTGACGTCACCCACAAACCACCTATTCGCCTTGTAGAATAGTTGTCGAGGGTATGGCCTATGGCTACGAACATCGTCAAACTTTCGCCAAGTCGCAGTATTCTGGAGTTGGGCTGCTTGTTCTGGATGAAAGGGTGTGGGAAAACTCCATAGACGAAATCAGCATATTTGCTAGGGTTCGTCTTCCAGGAACCACGGAAGAAGCTGTCGTCTCAGTTCTCTCGAATGATCAAGTGACTCAACTCCAACCAGAAGGTAGGCCACCCGCCGCAACTTAATGATTAAAAAAAAAAAAAAAAGGCAATAGGTACTACCCGGTTATTATGATTTAGTGTGTACACAGCTTTTATCAGGTGATATTAACACTAACTTTTAACATAGCCTCTTCTATAACACGGGTTTTTACCTTTACAGTCGTTCGAAGTACCCAGAGTGGAGTAGGTATTGCATAGCATAATATGTAACACGGATTTACCAACTATGCTTTCATCTAACTTATTATGATTTTGTGTCATCTTTTCAGAGGACCTTCGGAAAGCCCAAAGTCACACACAGCAGAGGTATTGTCATAGCAATATTCCAATCCCCCCCCAATTTATAAACCTTTCCCCGAAATAGGGGAGGGGGAATCGTTAATACTTTTTCAATCTAACTGCTATATTCAAATTAACAGGTAGGTTTAGTATTTGGTTATACATTAGCATGTACACATGTACAGCTGACCTTATTACTTCTCACAGTGTAGTTTCAAACAATGTTCTAACACACTAAATCAGTTTGGTAATTATTTTTTGGGAATGAATCCTGTGGAGGTGTGTTGTACAATTTTTGCTTAGAATTGTGTTTTACCTTAGACTTTATAATATGATATCAAACTGGTGCAGTCAGAGACATCTGGTTTCAGCCTACTAAATGATCATGTTACACAGGAAAGCCTTCCCTCCTGTGTTAACTGAAGACAATGTAGTACGTGTGTTGTAGCCAATGAAAGTAACTGCTCTTTTGGCATTAGTTAAATTGCCTAAATTGGATAATGATTGTGTGTGATTGTTATGCCTGCCTTCATTTATTTCAGACTAGTTATGGAGAACATAAAAATCGTTCCGGATGACAACATGGACAGAGTTAGTGAATGTAAGAAGTAAGTCCCATGTGAATATTTAATTTTGGTTGAAGCACAAATTTGTCGTCATTAAAAATTAATTCAGTATTTTAAGTTGAATGTCCTTTCAGAAAAATCAGGATAGGCCTGCATCTAAGTCTATTTCTTAATTACTTTTGGGTTATTGATAAGATAACCAACAGAAATCAGAGCATTACTTACTAAAGTCTGGAGTTTGAAAATATTTCTGGAATACAAAAATCACTCGTAAAATCTAAGGCTAATGTTGCTGTGACAATGTTGATGCATTTGCATTTGTTTATGCCTGTGACCTACTTTGCATCACACCACTAGAAATTTTAATATATGTTCATGCAGCTCAGTCAGCAAAAATCTATAAAATTTAAAATGATTCAATCCTGTTACATCTTTTGAAGCAGCTCCCGCTTAAAAGCGAAGACCAGGGACAGAGCCAGGAGACATCCGTCCGAGCACCAACAGGCCGGATGCTCGTAAACAGATTGAAAGAAGAGCGGCAAAAACTGATTGAGGAATGCAATAAATTGTGAGATCGCCTGAGCACCCTCATTGCAAATCTTTCCTGTCCAGGCACATCTAAAAACCACAAAGAACCCGGTAAGAACCTATCATGGATGTATGAGTGAATTAATTCAGGCTAGAAGTTAACTTATGGATAACCTTTATTCTGTTTTAGAGAAGGGAAAACGCAGGACAAGGTCGCCATCTACAGACAGCTTGTCACTGTCTGTTGACTCGTCCACCACCCCCAGCACAGCTTCCAGCACCACCACTACCACCACTACCTCGACAAGCACCAACTCATCCTCAAGCACCCCACCAAGAAAGAGGAGGAAGAAATATGACAAGACAGCTCATTCCAGGAGAAGACTCAAGTTATCACATAGTAAAAAGCATATTGTTCTCTATTTTCAAAATGACTTTTGAATTATTAAACTGGCACACAGACAATGTTTATACATTTAATATATTCATTTGTATAAGTGCCTAATTTGTATAGTATATAGAAAATGATGCACAAAGTCTTAAAAGTAAATGTTTGGTCCACACATAGTGAGACCCTGTATGTTCAGACAGTGTGTGGATTCATCTGCCTTCTAAATCACAACTTTGTCAGGAAATGCAGTACAGTGGTTTTCCTCCTACGTCAGTGGGAGACTTCTTTTTTTGTGACAGTCGTCAGGTCTGACCCTGCCCCCTAAATTAATCTGGCAGTGTTTTGCTACACTTTGAAAAAAAATGTCTTAATCGTAATGACTTTTAAAACATGCTTGAGGAAGTTATCCTATTGTGGATACAATATTTAAAGTTGCTACATAGAACATTTTCCAAAAGATTTTAAAGAAATGCCTTTGTGTTTACAGTCATGATCTGGCTTGGTTACCACCATATCGCTCTGGAGTCTTGTTTGGCAAACAGTGAAGCAGGACTGGAGTGAACATTTGTGATGCTTTTAAGCGTTGGTTCCAGCCGACAAAACCAGAGAGACTCCTTGCCACTAGTATATTGAGGGTTGGTGCTCCACCTATTGACTGAAGAATGGAAGTTCTGTAGAGCACCTTTAACAGTATTTTATGAACAATTCTTTGATTCATTTTTTTTCTACAGTGACCAGCCCAAGTTCAGTGACTCATCTGTACCTTCAAATCCTGCGCTACTACCAGCGTACAAAAAGCCTTTCGAGCGCCCTCAAGCGATACAGTGCAGAGAGGCCAACCATGTCTCTCAGCTGCATAATTCCAGAGGGAAACAGCCACTGCAGGAAATCGTGATTTTGTGCTCACAGTAATAGTTAAATCCATAGTTGCGTTGGATTGCATTTGCTAAAAATTCATGCGAGTTCTCTTTATTTTCTGCAAAAATTGGAAATGACACTGCATCACACACTAAACG
Source organism: Scarus forsteni (assembly GCA_036419115.1). Taxonomy (NCBI): domain Eukaryota; kingdom Metazoa; phylum Chordata; class Actinopteri; order Labriformes; family Labridae; genus Scarus; species Scarus forsteni. The sequence continues at coordinate 74,407 of JAZDUH010000488.1, read as the reverse complement.
CACACATCCCAGTGTGCAGAGCAGGGCGCACTGCTACCCCACAGGTCTATGTACGTTTGAGACGTAAATAATCCTTTCTTGGATTCTTCTCAGTCACAGACACTCTTTTGTTCCATTTGTTGTATGTTGTATATAAAATGTTGTATGTTGCTCTTGCTGTCTTTCCATTTTAATCTTATCAATCACAATACGATGACAGTGTTTTTTAATTTTTGTTTTGTTTTGGGGTTTTTTTGCAGGTGAAGATTGCAGCTAAGAGGGAGAGCATAAAGGTCCCTGCCCATATTCGTGGGACATCAATAAAGGCCTACTCCACCCAGCTCTACAGAGTCAGTGTGACAAACCCGTGTTTGACACAGAGGATAGAAAAATTTTTAAAAAAGGGGAAAACTACTTCCTTTGAAGTTCAAGGAACCTCAAAGGTGCATTGTCTCATTATGTAAATATTATTTTTAAATTTGTTAGCTTTATGCTTGTCTTTTTTTGAATGTGTACTTGTATCAATAGTAAATTGAAACTGAATTGAAAATAGTAAATTTCCTCTTTCCGTGTGGGAAGGCAAAAACACATTTTGAGTCCTGGACAGTATTGCAATTAGTTCTGTATACTTAATTCATCCAACAATATGAAATCTACAACCATCCAGCATCTTAAATATGCACATACAAAAGTAATAGAGTGATATAGATTATATAAGAGAGAAACTTACAGTAGAGAAATAAGCAATGGGAGAAATGATCTGCCCAGGGGTTTTGGGGTTCCACACACTGAAAAGGATTTTTGTAAATTCAACAGTATTTTACTGTAATATCATCTGTTCCTTACTGTAAATGGTACATACAGTATAATACTGTTAAACGCAAAGAATTGTGGGAAAGAATTAGGACGCTGCTGTAAGTCACTTTTGCCCGGGAGAAACTGACCAATGGCAAGCCAGATTTCTACTCTAATTGAACGTTTTTTTTCCCTAGCGGTTTTGGCGGAGAAGAGACAAAGAGAGGAAAATCTTAAGCTGCTTTGCTGAGATTCCAATATCAGACGTAAGTACATTAATATTTAAAATTGAAGATGAATAAATATTAAAGGTAATTTTTATGTTTTGCTTATTTTACTTTTTTTTACTGGTTTGCTTATTTTTACTGAGGGAAGTGCCTGTGAGCTCTACCTTCTAGAACCTTCTAGATACTTCATTATTAAGCATTTTGTCTTTTGTTCACTTGAGCTATATTAAAATATATTTTATAACCTTACAAGATCAGGTAATACGAGCTTTCATTAATTATTTGGACTTGTAAAACACTGTTGTCTTTGTGTCATTCTCCTCATTCGGTAAATCTAGTATTCGGACCCGGTTGATCAGTGACTTTACACGGAGTAGGGCGGCTTTGCCTGCCTGCTCCTGCCGTGGATTACTCTGTCAGAAGAAGTTAGATCGCATAAGACGCTGATTTAAATTTCGTGGGTATTTTTTTTATGTCTTACTATTTTTCTTCTTTTCAAGAGGAGTGCTGGACCGAGCTGGACCAGTCCCAGTCTGTGGCTATTGTGGCTGCTGAGTACCTTTACTTTCAACTAAAACATAGCGTCGAGAGTTACTGAGGACAAAACGAGTATTTTAGTTGTATTAATTGTATTAAATAATTCTTTTATCAACCCTGTCGCTGTTGGTGGTTGATTTAGTTTGGAGGGGGCTTTCTGACAGTTTAACAGGAGAACGGCATCAGTTGGAGTCGACCGTTGGCCAGAGTTGAATACTGATCATTGAATAATACGGTTGAACTGAGTTTAGCTGGATTTTAAACGTTAAGTCGCCGTTGTGGCATCAAAACTCCATTTAAACGGACAGAAAGCTGTGAATATCTGTCAAAATGGTCGCGTTGTTTGTTTGTAAACTGTGCGGAGTTTCTGTTCAGACACTCTCAGGGTTTTACAGGCACATCAAAACTCATAAGAACCTGGAAAATTCTGTGTTCGACTGTGGTTTGCTGAGTTGTCCTTGTAGTTTTAAGACACTGACAGCACTTAAGACACACATGAGACGAAAACACCCACAGCCAAAAAAGGGAAAAATGTAGCCCTGCTCAAAATGATCCAGTGGTTTGTCAGGTTGAGGGTGTGATTATTCATCTCAAAATGTGTTTCTATTAGCTTACCATTTAAAGATACATTTAAGAAATGGGAAAAGTGTAACCTTTCCCTTTCCTGACTGTCATAAAGTTTCAGGTGAGGTCATCTTTTGGATCACATGTCTGCAGGAAACACAAGGACTGCCTTCAGAAGCATGTTCAGTTACACAGTGCATGTATTCCTGACAGAGACTGCTATGACCTCAGTCATACTCTTCATGCTGATGAAGCTGATGCAGATGAGGCAGACCAGGAGGTACATGATGGCACAAATGAGGAGGAAACATTTTACAGCCTCTACAGTGTTGCTACCAGCTATAGCTATGGGCCCACCCAAAAGTAGCTAGAAGTCGCCAAAAATTTTTTTTTTCTTTCCAGCAAATCAAAATACACCCCAGGCGGTGTGTAGGAGGACTCCTGCAAAAATTTTGAGTTTTTTTCCCCCCATGGTGTAAAAATTTGTTATTTGGCTTAGCCTGCCTACCCATAATCATCTTTCAATTACCACCTAATTGTCAACAGGGGGCTCCAGACTGCACCTAACCTTCCTTACCCCCTGACAAAAAACTTTTTTGGTGCTGTTAAAATATACATATTTGTTTGTTTTTTATTTTATTTTTATTTAATTTATATACATATTTTTTGGAGCTGTAGTAGAAGAACTAGAGCTTTTTTAATCTGTGCTTTTTTTGCTGTAGTAGAACTAAAGCTTTTTTTTGTGTGTGTGCTATAGTGAACAAACTATAGCTTTCATATTTTGTGTTTTTTTTGGTGCTAAAGAACTAGCCTTTTCTTGTGTGCTCTACAACTAGCTTTTTGAGCAATGCTAAATGCGACTTTGTGTCACCAAAAAGAAAAAGATAACAAATGGAAAAAACACTTATTGAGAATCAGAGCACAAAAGTTCTCACTGCTCACTTCACACAAAGATGGGATTTTCCCCCCTTACTTTTGGGTGGCTGTAGAACTAGCCTTTGTATTATGATTTGAGAATATCCTATGATTGTGCTTCACATAATGTCACCATCTTCATCACTTTCATCCAGAATCACTATATCGTGGTCATCCAGCTCCAGCACATCCTGGTTCAAGAGAGAGAGGAAATGCACTAAAGAATGAGAGGGACATGCACGAGACGAGAGGATAGAGGAAATGTACAGAAACAGAGGAATGAACCGAGAGAAGAGCACAGAGGAGACTGACAGACTGTTGTGTGTCTGTGTGTGTGAGTAAGTGAGAAAAAACAACAAGGAAGTGACAGCCGCACTGTTCTCCCTCTCAGCTCTGCCTCCCTCTCTCTCTCTCTCTTTCTCTCTCTGAACGGGGAGAGAAAACATTGCTTTACTTTACTTTTTCTTCTGTGATCTTGGAGCCTCTGAACACCAAAAAAGGCGCTAGATTTGTCGCTAATCGCTTTTCTCTAATTTTCTTGCTGTGAGGGTCCAGAAAGTCGCTAAAAATAGCAGCAAAATTGTTAAGTTAGCAACACTGCTCTACTATCCAAACTCTGATAGAGGAATTTCAGACGGTACAGGACAACAGCATAGAACAGATTTTTTCAAAACTGAGGGATGAGTTAAAAAGGCTGAATGTGTCAGCAAGTGAGATTGAAAACATGAAGCTGGTCTGAGCAGGAACAATCTTCTGCGTTTGTTTAATGAGGGAGTTTTTAGGTCTGATGAAACACGTAAGACATTTTTCAAGAAGAATTTTAACTATGTGCCTCCAAAACAAATATATCTGGGTTAAAATGCAAAAGGAAATGACTCCTCTTTTCAGTATGTTCCAGTAGCTGAGACACTAAAAGCTCTTTTAAACCATGATTCAGTGAAAGCACAGAAAGCTGAAGCTAAGGAACACCGGTCAGAGGATCCACATTTGTTGGAGGATGTCAGGGATGGCAAAATTTCAAAGACAAAGACATTTTTATGCACTCTGTCTCCTCAGTCTCCATTATTCTCTACCAGGATGCCTTCAAAATGGTAAATCCCCTTGACTCTGGGAGAAGAAAGCATAAGCAGCTTGCTGTTTACATGACTCTGTCCGAGATTTCTCCACACCACAGGTCTTCCATAGATCCTATACAGCTTGTTATGCTTTGTAAGGAGGAAGATTTCAAGTTCTTTGGGCAAGAAAAAGTGTTTGGTCCTCTTGTAAAAGATTTAAGGGATCTTGAAGACACAGGAGTTGAGCTGAACAGTGGTCAAATAATGCAAAGGGCAGTGCTTGCAATAGTTGGAGAGAACCTGGGGTCACACACTGTTGGTGGGTTCTCAGAGAACTTCAGCAGAAGCAAACATTTCTGTCGCTACTGTCTTATAGACAGAGAATCTTTTCAAAAGTCCCCAACAGCCCAACAGAATCAGGTCTCTGACAACACAACAGGGCTCCCACCCTGCTCAGAACACCACCTTTTTGAAGGTGTTTCAATGGATTTATCTCTGTACATCAAGCATCTTGTGACAGTGGGAAAGCATTTCACTTTCACCCAGCTAAACAGAAACATAACTACTTTTAAATATGCTGGAAATGACATCAACAATAAACCATGTGAAGTGCGGGCAGATGGTGAGAAATTAGGGGCTAATGCAGCTCAGAACTGGTGTTTGCTCCGATTACTCCCTCTGCTTGTAGGTGACAGAATCAAAAATCCACTGGAGGATGACATCTGGCAGTTGTGCCTGCAGTTATGAGAGATAGTTAGCATGGTAACAGCCCCCAAAATACATGCCAACCAGGTAGCATATTTGAGGTTTCTCATTCACCAGTATAGTGACTCAAGAGCCTCACTGTTTCCTGCTACACCCTTGAAACCAAAGTATCATTTCTTACTGCACTATCCAGAACTCACGCTTCATTTTGGTCCACTCATTCGGCTGTGGACTTTGCCTTTTGAAAGCAAGCACACATTTTTCAGGCACTGTGCAAGGAAGCTACAGAACTTCAAAAACCTGACTAGTACTCTGGCAGAGCGACACCAGCTTCTGCAGGCCTACCTACAGGCTGGCAGTCTCTTTAAGCCAACTCTTAGTACAGCAAGCAAATGAATTTGATAGCCACTTGTACAACCCTGGCATTCAGGATGCTGTTAAGTTGAGAGGCATCTGTGAGAACACACTGGTAACACCAGCTGTCACTTACAAGGGCATCAAATACCTGAAATCCATGGTTGTAGTTGTGGAGGACAGTGACATGGGATTTTCCTTTGGTAAAATAGCTTTCATATTGCTAAACTCATCAAATGTGTATTTTATCATTGAAAAATATGAATCAGTGCCCTTAGTTGACCTCGGTGTGTACTGTCTTCTTGACTCAGGTATCACTTCTGCTTGTGTCAGTGTGGAGGACCTGGCTGACCACTACCCTCTGTCTCTGTACAAAAGATTTGATCCTGATCTTGTGCCTTTGCATCATTCTGTCTGTCTAAGGTAAACTGAGAGATAAGGAGTCCATGGAGGATGTCATCAAGGGGGCAATCCCTGATCTCCAAGACAGGGACTATCATAATCTACTGAAATGTTTGGATCAAATTGGTGTGAAGTCAGACTGTGATCTGCAGTTTGTTACTTTGGAAGATTTAAAAGATATCACCCCACTGATCGCTGGCCGAAAGCTTATGCACTTCCTTAAAGGAATACTATGCAACTTAATTTCCACTAGGTGTCGTAGGAGAGCAAAGTTTTGAAAACGTAAACAACGAGGAGTTTTTGACACACCTCCGACATGTTGAAGCCTTCCCCTTCTCGACTTAAACTCCACGTCTTGCTTGTGCCGTAAAGGAGTACATTGCAGATCTCGACCGAAAGCCGACGGCATATTTTTATATGTGGAATTATGTCCAGTGGTGAGGTAAGTGTTTATAATCCTGCTTTTCATAAAGTTAGTCAAGACATTATTATTTTAACACTGTTTCTGTTTTACTTGTACGAGGTGTTTTTTGCTCGTGTTTATATTTCACTCTGAAAAGTAAGGCAGCTCTGCCGAAATCATACCGCTAGTTAGCTATCAGTTTCATAACCCAGTCTTTATTAATCAGATATTGTGCAGCATTTACAACGTTTTCGGGTATTCTGTCGTTTTGACTTGTGGCCATATTTCTCCAGAGTGCAGGAGAAGGCAGCAGCAGCTGGCATCCTACTCTGAGAAGCCATTCTCAGCCAAGGTAAATAGTCTGAAGAACGGTCCTGTACATGCCTCTAACTGTGCTAATTCTATTGAAATCGTCTATTGACATGTGCAGTCAGGTAAGTTTACCTGAAATTGCTCATCGCCCTTCTTGGGCTCTTCCGACGTAGTTACACCGTTTTTTTTTTTACTTCTATTATGTGTTGATATGTGTCTATTTTTAATTACATATCTATAAATCCAAATATTCAATTTCTTTTCATACATAAGTTATTGTTCATTTATTGCACAATAGCCATACATTATCCTGGACTAATTTTGTTTTGCGTATACAAAGTCATTTTTTTCTTTTCTTTTAGTCTGATTATGACCCTGCTGTAGAAACCCGTAAAAAGCGTGTGAAGAAAAAGGGAAAAGGCAAGCTGGTTTTGGGGGACAGGCGCAAAACACCAAAAGGCCGTACGGTGAGGCGCTCCAGGGGGACATCAGCTGCAGATAAAGCCGAGCTTGAGCGTGTGGAGCCCTCCATGAAGACAGAAGAGCAGAGACCGTGGTATGTTTAATTTTCTAGTTATTTGAGTATAACTAATATTATGCTAAATAAAAAAGACATATTTTGACTTCTCTGAAAATACTTCAGCTTATATTTACATGTATTCTTTACTTTCTTGGTACAAAACATTAAATTCAAATTTTAATTACATTGCACAGAGGCTTATTCAAGGAATGGGAACAGAGGACATCAGAGATCTGGCCCTGACACTCTTTGAACGTCAGCCTGGGCTCGTGTTTGACGCGCTCATGTGTAGAAAAGGTGGTGCACCTCCACCTCCAGGGCCCTGCTTGGTTTGGTGTGTGTGGGGGAACTGCAGGGAGATGCTCACAGAGAGAAAGTGCTGTAGACAAGAACCAGTGAACTGCATCAGCAAGTCAGCATCTTTTTCATTGTACTGCCTTGATGATGGGATTCTGCACATCCACAGGTCATACAGGGAGGTCATGACATTACTCGGCAGGTCCAGGGAGCCTGGGGAGGACAACAGGGAGTATCGCTTCGCTGCATACAGATCCTACATTCACTGGCAACACGGTGCAGTGGGAGCCAGGAGGCGGTTGGTTGTCCCAAGCTGTTATGTTTGGGGGAACAGGGACGAATGATCCACAAAGCAATTACAAAGGCTTTGTTCCTGGACTATAGAACACTGAATAGGACGTTTTTTACTTATTTATTGCATTTTGTCTTTTAATAAATATGCTTTTGTTTCCAAAAAGGTCTTGTAATTTATTTAGACACTTGGGTAATGACAAGAATGTTTACTCAAGGCCAAAATGTTGCAGCACATTACATAATAGATCTACAGTGGGAGGAAAAAGTAAGTTCACCCTTTGTGATTTTGTACATTTCTGCCTAAATTGGTTATAAAATGTGTTCTGATCTTAACTCAAATCACAAGAATGAGTAAACAGTGTCTGCTTAAACTAATACCTCCCAAACAATTACATGTTATCATTTTTTTTATTGGCCATCAGATGTAAACATTCGCAAGACAGGGAGGAATAAGTAAGTACACCCTCCTGGCTAAGGATCCTCCAAGAGCTAGTTAGTCAAATTTATGAGTCAGGTGTGAGCCAACCTGAAGTTCAGTTACTGAGGTGTGGCTTAAAGCTGCCCTGCCCACTGGAAAACACACACCAGTTAAGAGTTGTCTCTTGATGAGGGGCACTGTCTGATGTGCACCATGCCTCGCTCAAAAGAACTCTCTGAAGGCCGAAGATCAAGAATTGTTGATTTGTGTAAAGCTGGAAAAGGTTACAAAACCATCTCTAAAAGTCTTGATGTTCACAAATCCACGGTGAGAAAAATTGTCTACAAATGGAGACAGTTCAGCACTGTTGCTTCTCTTCCAAGGAGTGGTCGCCCTGTAAAGATGACTCCAAGGGCACAGCGCAGGATCCTCAATGAGGTAAAAAAGAACCCTAGAGTGTCAGCGAAAGACTTACAGAAATCACTGGAACATGCCAACATCTCTGTTGACACATCTACAATACGTAAAACATGAAACAAAAATGGGTTTCATGGGAGAACACCACGCAGGCAGCCATTGCTGTCTAAAAAGAACATTGCTGCACGTTTGAAGTTTACAAAAAAAGCATTTAGATGCTTCACAGCGCAACTGGGAAAATATTCTGTGGAATGATGAAACCAAAGTTGAATAGTTTGGTGGGAACACACAACGTCATGTGTGGAGTAAAAATGGAACAGCACACCATCATCAACCTTATTCTCACTGTTAAGTATGGTGGGGAGCATCATGGTGTGGGGCTGCTTTGCTGCCTCAGGGTCTGGACAACTCACCATCATCAATGGAAAAATGAACTCACAAGTTTACCAAGATATTTTGCAGAAAAACCTGAGACAATCTGTCAAACAGTTGAAGCTCAAAAGAGGATGGGTGCTGCAACAGGACAACGACCCAAAGCACAGAAGCAAATCAACTTTAGAATGGTTTCAGAAGAATAAAATAAATGTTCTGGAATGGCCCAGTCAAAGTCCTGACCTAAACCCAATTGAGATGCTGTGGCATGACCTCAAGAAAGCTGTTCACACCAGACATCCCAAGAATCTTGCAGAACTGCAGCAGTTTTGTGAAGAGGAATGGTGCAAGATTCATCCTGATCGTTGTGCGCGCCTAATCTGCAGCTACAGGAAACGTCTAGTTGAAGTTATTGCTGCCAAAGGAGGGTCAACCAGCTACTGAATCCAAGGGTGTACTTACTTATTCCCCCCTGTCTTGTGAATGTTTACATCTTATGGCCAATAAAAAAATGATTACATGTAATTGTTTGGCAGCATTAGTTTAAGCAGACACTGTTTACTCATTCTTGTGATTTGAGTTAAAATCAGACCACATTTTATGACCAATTTAGGCAGAAATGTACAAAATTACAAAGGATGTGCTTACTTTTTCCTTCCAATGTACATAAATGGGGAGCTCTGTAAGGTCAGTGATGGCTCATGATGGAGTGTTGTGATGCTTTGGACTGGCTTTGATTTGCCACATTTTTTAAGGGCTGGCTTGGCCATGAGTCCCAAACAGCCTTACCCCACAAGTCCAACATCAAAGCAGTTAGGCCTGATGTCCAGGCAAAACAAGGAGAGCGTCCCTGGGTGGGCTTGAACCACCAACCTCTCGGTCAACAGCCGAGCGCGCTGACCGATTAGTGCCACAGAGACATCGGCAGTAGCAGAGGCCGGTAATGACCAGTCAGTTCATGTTTTGGTCTATAAATTCAGTCTCTATGACACGCTGAGCAAGTCATTTGGGAGAAAATCAATGTCACCCTATGTTCAGACTGGTCCAAAATCCAGTACAGCTCTGTCACACAAGCCCACAACCACTGGTTCCTTTTCAGTGTGCTGTCAAAGGGCCTTTTTTCAAACCGGTCCTACACACTCCCCCTCCGTAATGGAGTGCACTCCGTCACGGAGTCACACTGATGACATCATGCATGAGCAGCAGTTCTTGCATTGATCCAGCAGTGACTGAAACATGAGCAGATGAGATCCTCCAAAAGGCGCAGAGGTTTAGGACGTCTTTTACATTTGATTAGGCAGCAGAGGAATGTGAGCCTCTGGACTTTTGTTACACACATTCTGTAAAAACTCTCTCTGGATATTGATGTTATTCATCTTTATTAAATTATATGAGACTGAATTTAAAAAAATCATCCTTCAATGCATAATTCAATGTAAGGTCAATCTATTTAAAGTTTCCCAACATATTTTAAACCCTGGCATAATGGCCTAAATACTAGCAGAGAACCTTTCTGCAACCATATTGATCAGCCTATATGTATCTCAGTGCTGAAATTTGCCTAATTAACATGTCTCAGGTAATAAAAAAAAGTTTTTATCCTAGGACAATACAAATTATTTCACTTATTCTTTATTATTCTTTTTTCTTACTGAAGAGCTCTCATTTATCACTCACATTTTTATGAATTATTTGGTTTCGTTACATTCCTTGTAAATATAAAACATTTAATCAAATAAACTCTTTTTTGGACTAATGCAGGGCAGGCCTTCATTTACATAATCAGTGACATGTACAACTAAAGTTATAAACATCTGGATGACAATCATGAAATTGTTGTCTTGATTCAACAGAGTTTGTGCAGGCACTTGAGTGGAACTTACATTTGTTTGTTGCTTCCTTTATGGCTGTTACGGACACACTTTAGCGCCAGCGTGTTCAGCGAGTCGGCATCTGTGCAGACTCGCTCGTGGAGGGTTTTACAGTCCACTACCCCTCCCCTCGAATCGGTTTGGGATGGCCCTTAATATGGTGGACCCTCCGCGAGGATGCGCAAATGGAGAGATAGTGTGTAGGGAGAGTGTGTAGGGGGCGGTTTGAGAAAGGCCCAAAGTGTCTCTGCAGTGTGTTTGGATCTCCTGCCATGGCCAACAAGCCCAGCAAGACGGCCTGGGAAGAGCAGTATTGGACAGAGCTCTGTGATTTGCCAGAACCAAGTCTCTGGTGTGGTTGGCCACAATTGCACTCCACCGAGTGTTGCTGCTTTCAGCACCCAGGAAACTGGCTTCATGACCAGAGGGGCCAAATAAGGCACCACTGGGATTTGAACTCAGGATCTCCTGTTTACTAGACAGGCACTTTGACCAGCTAAGCCACGGTGCCAGGTCACGGGTCTCTTGGACTACGTTTAATTATCTGACATTTTCTAACAAGCACCTGACCTGAACTTGCCGACACATTTTCCATTGCAGGACACCTTCATCAAAACTACGATCAAACGGCTTGACACAGGACAACGCCTGCTGACTTCTGGCTCAATAACATACATAAATGGGGAGCTCTGAAAGGTCAGTGATGGCTCATGATGGAGTGCTGTGGTGCTTTGGACTGGCTTTGATTTGCCACATTTTTTAAGGGCTGGCTTGGCCATGAGTCCCAAACAGCCTTACCCCACAAGTCCAACATCGAAGCAGTTAGGCCTGATGTCCAGGCAAAACAAGGAGAGCGTCCCTGGGTGGGCTTGAACCACCAACCTCTTAGTTAACAGCCGAGTGCGCTGACCGATTGCGCCACAGAGACATCAGCAGTTGCAGAGGCCCTATAATGACCAGTCAGTTCATGTTTTGGTCTATTAATTCAGTCTCTATGACACACTGAGCAAGTCATTTTGGAGAAAATCAATGTCACCCTATGTTCAGACTGGTCCAAAATCAAGAAAGGCTCTGTCACACAAGCCCACAACCACTGGTTCCTTTTCAGTGTGCTGTCAAAGTGTTTGGATCTCCAGCTATGGCCAACAAGCCCAGCAAGACGGCCTGGGAATATGGAGCCGAATTTGTTTCTTTATTATGCAATCAAAAAGGACAGATTTGAAAACAAACAAAAAAAATGCAAACTAATCATAAATTCCAAAAATACAAAAAATTATGTTTGTGATTAAAACTGTATCTTCATAAATCCACAAGTTTAATTTACAAATCAAAATTTTGCTCTCATGAAACACAAATACCAGAAGTTTTGTTTGCACTTCTCAAAGTTTTGTTTGTGCTTCGTCCTAACCCTCATGGCCGGGCCCTCCTCTGAGAAATGTAATGAGCCTCCTGATTGGTCAGTGTCCCTCAGAGAGTATATGCAAAGATAAGAACCCCTAAAAAGACATCAGCATCAAAATATAAATTAAAACTACCTAGTGCTACCAGATACTGTGGTGCACACAAGAAACTATAGTGTGCACCAGATGCTCATATTTTTTCTGCCAGTGTTCCTTTTGTAACTCTGTAAAGATTGACTTTAATAAGTTCAAATAGAACAAATGTTGAGAAACTTTATTAAAATAGCATGTGTAGTCTTGTAGCAGGCTCTGCTGTTCATCTTGATATGAAACATCACTCATTAACTCAGACAGAAAGCAATCTCTCTTAACTCAAAGGTTGATGTCACTGTGGAAGCTGTGGTGGGCCAGGAGGATGTGTCACAGGACATGAAGCACCAGCAGGAGCTCATGGAGGCTGCACAGGAAATTCTTGAGAGTAAAATTCCCAGAGTAACAATTGTTTTCCTCTGAAAGAGTCATATCAAATCAATTCGGTGCACAATTTTTACTCAGAACCAATAGAGTTGGATCAAAATTTCAGAGTAAATTCTATTGGAGTAAAACAAACCACGCCCACCGATTTCCTAAGTTAAGCTTTGGTTTGGCCGCCATTAGACTCTAGCACTTGATCAGTCACGGATGTCAGGGGAACGACAAGAGGAACACTTACTTGGAGGTCGGATTACAAGAATGCCAGGTAAGTAATTTGTTTTTTGTTCTTTTACTAAAAGTGATGGATGAAAAGTGAAGCAGGTAAGCTAGCTAAGCTCTCACAACTCAAATTCAACATCATCAGAGTTTATTGTCATATTAATAATTATTGGATCCTGGGCTTACTAATGAAGATAATGCGTTCACTTATCAGTGGAGAGATTGTTAAATTATAAGACTGTGTAGGTTTCAGGAGTTAGTGTGTTAGCAAGCGAGCGCTGTAACATGTGCATTTGACTCTGAACAGAAAGCATTCCAACCTTCAGGAGCGCATTGCTCCCGTTTTGGTGCAATTTACTGTACAACCAGTACCTTAACTTGAACAGAAAACATCCTTTTTTTAGATGAATCGCGTATTAACGGGACATTATCGGTTTCATGAGCTTTTTTAGCATTGAGATTGGCGGTGCAACACGTGTATTTGACTCTGAACAGAATGGTTAAATGGCGCTGACCCAGACCCGCTGCAGTTAATCATGTTCAACCCGCGTGTTTGACTCTCTTAAGTAGTTTCTCTATTGTCTATTAACGAGGCTTTTGTGAACTTCTGTGTTGGTGAGAACGGAGGTGTAGCACGTGCATTTGACTCTGAATGGAATACTTAAAGGAGCAGATAACCATTTGCTGTGAGGCCGATAGGAGCTGCTCTTCAGGTAGATCAGATGGGGCAACAATTGTCCCACATTTAAATCTGGACACATAAAAGGACTTATAATTACGGTAAAAGTATTTTCGGTATGATTTAATTCACTTTGGAGCACATCTGATTATATTTTACGCAGTTGCAGCATTTGGCCAGTAGATGGCGCTGTGGGCATTTATTGTCGAGAGCGAACGCCAGGTCATAACAGAGTGAGACTTAGAACAGAAGGAGTACACGACGTTACACAGCTGCTAACAAGTTTTTGTCACAATTCCTGCTGGTAAGATGCTCAGTTATTATAGCAAGAATGAAATATGATCATCATACAACATTTAAAATCCTAAGGCTGTGACTGTGATGTGTAGGGAGAGATGTGGGTCGTGCTTATGAACGGGACTGTGAATGTAGAGGAGTGAGCCCCGAGTAACGAGTGGTATTTACTATGGCAACACGGCGCAGATAATATTGGAAACGAGCTATTGCTGTCTTCTGGAAGGAGAAATTAGCAGCCATTAATAAAACCTTAAGCAGGAATCATAGCTCTGACTTACCAATGCTGTGAAAGATTCGAAGCTTTTTTGTGTGTGTGACTGAGTGACGGCTAATATAAATGTTGATAATAATAAAGCACACCGCAGCAGCTGTGGCTGACGCTCAGACAGGAACCGCTGAGATTTTCAGAATAGGGCCAAACATACTTTATCATATTATAAATCAAGATAAGAGGCTATATAGGAGACGCAGACTCAGTATTGAAGTTAACTTTTGATTTTCGCCAACATTGACTGAGATGGGGACAAAAATACATACTACCGAGTTAGAACCAGCCATAGTTTCATTTAAGCAAGATACAGTTCATGGGGGGTTAAATACAAGATTAAAAGAGACGTTCAGTGATGACAAATACTGTTAGTTATAAAATGTGTTTACAGGGTGTACATTATTTAATTACATGGCTGTAATTGTGAATATTTTGGTTATATTAAAAAAACATAATACAGAGCTCCCAAAAAATAGACTGAAACTAACATGTTTTTGTCACCATTCCTGCAGGAACAAAAGTTAATCTGCTAAGCAATTGAATGACACCATTGTGTCCTTTTTAAAAGTTTATCAAAAACATTAAATTAAATTGATAATATTGGTTGATGTCACATGTGTCATAACTTTTACTATTTATCACTCTTGTCCCAGAAATTCACGGTTCACTGCTTAAATTATTGCACATTATTTACCATGTGTGGTCTTGTTGATTGATGTGTGAATCTTAACTTTTGAACATTAACATTATTAGCATGCATTGTGATAGCTGATGTGTGTGTGTACCAGAAAACGTTTTGCTATCAGCTACTTGAAAATCTTTATCAACATAGTCTGAGGTACAGATCTGTCACAGATTGTCAGTGTGTTGTTGGTGAAGCAAGCTAGTATTATGGTAATTCATACATTCATGTGAATATTGGAATATCAAACACTTAATGATTTGATAGAAATGTTCTTTAATGTCCATAATAGTCATGTATGGTTCCCTTGTGCGCAATTCAATAATGATCATGTTGTGAAATTTTAACAGTATTCTGAATAAAGAATATCATTAGAGACATAAAAAAAAATCTTTTGTATCTGTTTTAATATTTGCATATTCTGGGATAGTTGTTTGTAGTCATAGTGGGATTGTACATCTAGTGAGTTGCCAATACACTCTTGGTAAATCTACCAGATGACTTGTATATATGTGTGACTATATAACTGACATGAACTTTTTTTCCTTGTTATCAAGGATGCAGGCTGTACGAGTCAAGTTTGGAGATCGTCAAAAGTACATTTGTTATGAGGGCCAACTGACTTTAAAATGCTTTTTGGAATGTGGTGAGTCAAAAATGTAATTGATGTCATGAGCATTATAGGTTTGAATTTTTTTAAAGGGCTATTTCAAATTTTACATGGTTGCAGTACAACTTGTCACAAAAAAGACAGCATGACTGATGTTCCACATATATGTTGTAGATAAAGTTTGCTTCTAACTCCTGTCCAGTTGGGCTTTCAAATAGAAAGAAATATGGATGCCTTTCATCTACAGCCCACCAACCACATCCAACTTATAATTCAATCTTAAATGTATTGAAACTGAAGAAAAAGAGAAGATAATCTTGTTGTAGAGTAGTTCATTAATACTTAAACATTTTTTTGTCCCTTATTAAATAAAATAATGAAATAGATCAGTTGACTTAACCTTTAAGGGCACATTGAGTCAGTTTGATATTTTACCTGCAAATCAAGATAAGATGCCTTTTGATTTACTCTTAATACTCAGCAAATCTATCAGTAAGGTTTTGCGATTTTACTTTGTCATCACAGTTGCCAAGAAATTTGACATTCCAACCCTGGACCTCAAAGTTTTTGATGACTCCAAAACTGAAATTGATGAGGATGTGTTCGAGTTTCTTCTAAAGAATCAAGACCTTGGAGTGCTGGAGGTCTGTTTGCCAGAAAAGCCAAATCCTGATGGTGAGTTGAGCCTGATATCAATTCATACATTTCTGCCTATCTAAAAATGTTATGAATTAGAGCTGGACATTTTGTAAAATTGGTGTCATGTTAGATTTTGAAGCAGTAAATCAAAACTTAAAAGTCTTATGTCATTTTAAGTTACCTTTTCTGTGTCAACCTGTCACTTCCCTTTCCAAACCTGAATGGGACTAACATTGTGTAATGTTTTTATTAATAACACCTGTCAAATCTGACCATGTTTGCTAGATTCCATGAGCTCCTCTGCAAGTTGCTCCTTTGAAAGCTTCAGTGGAGACAATGAGGGCGACTCTGATAGCACCGTCATACTGCAGCCAAGTTCTACTCAAAGGCTTGCAAATGAGAATGCTTCTCTAGCTCAGGTGAGTTCAGCAGATATTTTTGCATCTTTTTAGAATTTTTAAACAAAGTTTGAAACTTTAACATTGCAAGTGATAAATGACAGGTAAATTAAAGTTTTGACACGTTTTACTGTACAGCACTTGCCAATCCTTGTTAACCTTTCACTGGGCACTGATTGAAATAATCAAAAATGAAATATTTCAAGCATGGTGTTATTTGAGGATATTGCAAGACTGTTACCTTGTTTCTTTGTTACTTTTTAAGACATTTTTATAAACTGATTTGAGATTTTCACAATACAGTTGTAAAAATAAAAAATGTACATAGATTTCAGGAATGGAAATTTCACAATACACACTTTTCTCAAAAGTTTGTGAAAAACCAACCTGAAAGTAAAAAATCTGACTTTTATTTAGAAAATTGAAAATATTCTGAGTAACAAGCCTGGAGGAGAGAGGATCCTGAATGAGTATGCCCGGACAAAAAGCCTAACTGATTCCAGAAGACGTGATATGGTCAAGATACTGGTTGCACATATGACAAGTGAACATGGGTATGTTAATTAACCTACACATGTTAAAATTCCTTGTTTGAATCAGTAGTAAAACATCCCTCTCCTTTCAAGTTTACAATGCATGCAATATGAACATTTTATCTGAAAGTGATGTCTATCTGTGTGCATGTCTAGGACGAGTCCTTCAAGGCGTGTTAAAGAGGAATATGCAAGGGGCATCACTTCCTTGTTTCCATACTTGGCTGATCCTAGGAGCAGGTTTGGCTATGTAAGTGAATCAAAACATAGTCTAACCCATTTCTCCTTCACCTCTGCTCTCTGGGAGTCTTAAACTCTAAAAAGTAAAAATACTCTGGTATTTGGTGGTTCAGTCCAACTTCTAATTTTTTTAATGTCAATCTCTAAACCTTTACTGAGCAAATCTTTCAGTGGATATGTATATTATAAGGGAAAAAAAACTGAAAATACATATAACCAGCTCACCAAAAACAAATATCTTTTTACTTAAGGAGCATTTTTACAATGCAGAAGATGGGAGTGGGTATCTGGCATGGAGACTAAAATTTGTTCAAAAAGAAGCATCAGAGGGACAAAAGAGGACCAGCCGAAGGTTGCTCACACAAACGGGTATGTTTATTTTAATTGTATGTTGACTGAAAGTCAAGTTCATGAATATTTTTGACAGTAATCTGAAAAATGTCTACACTGTTACAGGTGGTCCTGAAGGTGATAGAGAGCCCTTTGTGGAGGAGAGCTGCCTAACCACAGACGCCCTGTGTTCAGAGGCCATTGCACTGATGAAGCATACAGCAGATGAAGAAGTTGTCAAGGAAAAGATGAAGCAGACCTTCACCTATCAAAAAAATGGTTCATGACCCTGTGAAGTCTTCTGACATATTCACAGTCTTTCCAAGATTCCTAGACATTCCAGGATTGGTATGTGGACCTTCAACTCCATTAGTATGAAACTGTGAATATCCTTCATAACTATAGTATTAGTAATGCTTAATGCCCTGTCTTTACTTAATCACTCTTGTCTGCAGATAGAGCAGGATTTCAGTCTGATGTTTGGTGATGCCATCTCTGCAAGGTTCCTAGAGAAGTGGCCCACAGTCTACAAGAGAAAAGTCCTTCAACAAAGCCGTGGCCTCACACAGACAGCTGAACTTCAAGACCTGCTTCAAAATGCTGAATCTACAGAAGAAGTACAAAATGGTATGCTGGGCGATACAATAACAGTAAGTTGGGATTGATTTGAAAGAAGTGTCATGACTTATTAGTGAAAACAAATTTCTGTATTTTCATTTTTCAGGATGGGACAGTGAAATATCAGCCATTTTGGTCCTTGTGCACCTTCTGCCACCATCACCTCATGGCCGCAAGAAACCAGGAAAGCTCTCTGCAAGGAAGCCAGTGACCACCTTGTGAAGTTCATTAAGGTGAGGTTACAGTCAAATGCAGTTTGGAAGATTTGGCTGCCATGGGTAGCACTTAATTTTTTTAAGAGCTGGGAGGAGTTGTTTCCAGGTGTGCATCTTTATCGGGACAATAGTCCTTCACAGCAATATAGAGGGTCAGAACAGATGTGGGAATGTATATATGTGTGTATGTATATATCTATTCATGTTTGTAAAGTGGTTTTAAACTGAGCTAGGTCATACAACAGTTATGGCATTTGATTATCAATACTGGATTAGTACTGTACACCACTGTTAATGGATTTTGAAATATTGTCTAAATTTTAAAAAAAATCTACCTGTTAAGGTGGCTATTGTTTTTGTCTTTTAAATGAAATGGATAAATGTGTGCTTTAAAATTACTGCACTGTGATAAGAAGCAATCTCTATGATTAGCAGCTAACAGCAACTACTCTGATAAAACACATTGTGTGTCCAAAGTGAAAAGTAGTATGTCCGATTCATTAAAACCTATTTATTAATTCAAAAAAAAGTTTTGAAAGTTTTGATTATTTATCTTTATTTGTGATTTAGTTTTGATTTTTCTCTATAGAGTCTGAATAGAAAAGATGATTGCTATGTTTCCAATTCACCCATTCAAAATCATCATCCCATTCAAGAAAATGTTAAAATCATGTTGAGATCAAATATATTTCCTCAAGCTGTTAATGAACTGTGACTTGCTTCAAAAACACTAAATGAAGTTCTTGTGTCACAGACTGGGACTAGCATCCAAGGGCATCTAGACAGCATCAAGGAAAGCCGTCAACCCTATCTTCTGGCAGTGGGAACCCAGAGAAGCGCGATCTGCAAGTATTTCATCATCATTGACAAACACGCTGTAACCTGCAAGTCACTGGACTCTCTTGCCTGTTTTGATGAGCTTTTTAAAGCTCATTTTGTTTTTGGTACTTCGTACAACCACGATCTGGCAAATGTGTACAACTTTTTGCAAACCACCATCTATGAAATAGATGTTTCTACCACCAAAGTGAGTCCCAGGGTTGCTGAAGTGAGAGCTCGGATGCTGCGCTGAGTTTGTACAATGATGTTGTGTTTTCTTTGTAAATGTCACCAGGCAGATGTTAATTCCCTTATAAAGCACTTTAAGTTGGTTCACGGACTTTGCTCAGGAAAGACTCTTCGTCTTAAGTGTGGTCAGTCTGGTTGTTTGCAGGTTTATGGAACATTCTCTGGATTTAGAAAGCACCTTAATACTGCACATAAGTATCATAGTTCTGATCCTGGTTCTGATCCTGGTGAAGGCCCCTCGACAACTGAAGATGTAACATTAAGTAATTTAGAAGATTTGCCATCAGCAATTCCCCCTCCTTACTCTGTCCTTGTCAATAAGAGTCTTGTAGACAGCTGTGCGACTACAGTAGCTGAACTTAAAGAAGCAGGTGTAGCTGAAACGGTCATTAACTCTCTAGTGATTTCTATGGAGGAGATTGTTGGTGATGTTTATGATCAAGCAAAAGAATCTGTGAAGAAGTGTTTATCATTAGTGGAGCCTGCCAGAGGTGAAGTTGAGTGTAAAATTGATGAGTGTTTTGAAAAATGGAAAATCCTTTTTGTATGTTGAACTCTGAAAGTAAAAGAACAAAGTACTTTTAAAGAGAAGTGGGGAAGTGTAGACCCAGTTGAATATGTTCTTGGTACAAGATTTGATACGCTGCGCAATCGGGCTAGTGGAGGCTATGATCAAGTGGTGATTACCAACAAATTTATGTACATTCCAATTTTGAAAACTCTACAGCTCATTTACAGTCACCCTAATATAAAGGAAATGGTGCAGCCTGATTCCAGTACAGAAGAAGCTGTTCTTAAAGACTTGTGTGATGGAGAACTTTTCAAGAGTCATCCTCTTTTTCAAAACACAACAATGCTATTCAGATTCAGCTTTTCTATGATGATTTTGAAACCTCAAATCCTTTAG
Organism: Scarus forsteni; assembly: GCA_036419115.1. Lineage (NCBI taxonomy): Eukaryota > Metazoa > Chordata > Actinopteri > Labriformes > Labridae > Scarus > Scarus forsteni. Next base: position 54,393 of record JAZDUH010000488.1, on the reverse strand, counting down.
GATCCAAACGGGAATATATAAAATAGGAGCAATCTATTTCACCTTATGAATTTTTTCTCCAAAATACAACTCAAAATTAAGCAATATTCATTTAGTTGCTTTATTTCATGCCCAAGATATAAAAACATATGGCTTTTCTAAGATACTAGATCCGATTGTGCAGGATATTAAAATACTGGAGAGGGATGGCATTAAGGTTCCTCTTTATGATCAGCCAGTGTATGGAACTATTGTCCAAGTTACAGGTGACAACCTCGGTCTTCACTGTTTGTTTGGTTTTGTTGAGTCATTCAGTGCCAGATATTGTTGCCGCTTTTGTCTTGCTGAGAAAGAGGACTTTCAGACAGAATTTGTTGAGGATTCACCTAAAATAGTTTTATGAACTCGAGCACTTCACACGGAACACTGCCAACAAATAGAGACAAATCCCAGGCTTCCCTATGTGATGGGTGTTAAACGGTCTTGCATTCTAAATTCCTTGCAGTATTTCAATACTTGTGACAATTTTTCTGTTGACATTATGCACGATGTCTTGGAGGGGGTGGCACAATATGAAATGAAGCTGCTTTTACATCATTTAATGGACAACTACACAACTTTGGAGGAAATACACAGAAGAATAAAGAATTTTAACTATGGCTATATGGAGCAAGCAAACAAACCCCTGAAGTAAAGTTGGTACAGGAAACAAATGACTTGGGCCTGAATGCCATCCAATCCTGGAGTTTACGCAATCTGCCACTCATTTTTGGAGATTTAGTCTGTCCAAATGACCAACACTGGTATTTGCTTTTGCTTTTACTCCAAATTGTAAACATTGTGTTTTCCCCAATGTTATCAAAAGGTATTACTGTTTTTTGAAACACTTAATCGCAGAACACCACAGGTTATTCAAACATTTATACCCAAACAAGAGGCTGATACCAAAGCATCATTTCATGGTGCATTACCCTACATGTATTTTGAAAATTGGACCTCTTTTGCATACCTGGTGTATGCGCTTATGAAGCAAAACACAATTTCTTTAAAAACGAGTCAACAGCTTCAAAATATAACTAAAACATTAGCAAAGAAACACCAAACACAGATGGCATACAAGTGGCAGACATTTGACACCAGCAGAGTGACTACTGGCCCTGGTAAAATGTTGACATTACAAGTGATGGAGTGGGGCTATGAGGTGGCAGAGACTCTTCAGGTACCAGTTGAAACCAAGGTATTAATCGTCAGATGGGCCAAACACAATGGAAATGTGTATCGCTCAGGTTTAGTTGTTTGTGTGAGGGTTCATTGTGAGATGCCAGTTTTTCAGAGAATCCACCATGTTGTTATCAAAGATGGGAAGTTACTTTTAGTAACCTTTGCCTTGCAAACTATATGTCTCGAAGAGCATTTCAGTGCTTTTAAAGTTGTGTGCACAAAAGTTGGACCTCATGTGGTTGATGTCAGAGAGCTTTTTATGCCATAAAGCATTTGATGTACAGACATCATATGGTAGTGATAATTCAGATCTGTTTATTGTCCCATACCATTTTATGTGAATTAAATGGAAATGTCTAAAAAAGTGCTTCAAAACCTAGATGTATGTGATGGCGGTATGGAACCTATTCACACGGCAGCTATTTTCTTCTGGCGCTAACCCCTTTCAACTGCAATATTTTAGCTTCCCACCCTATGCAATACATCAAGTGTGGTGTTTTTTCTTTAAATATGGCTTGATGCCCTCTGGATTTTCTCCATCCTCTCCCTCTTCAGCTGCTGATAATTTGGAAGAGTTAAATAACTTGTCAGATTCCCTGTCCACATCAATATTTGAGCAACCCATCCTTTGTGTAACATCAAGAGAATATGGATGTTGTGTGAACAAGGTCCTTGGTTTTGTTTTGTTTTTTTTTACCTTTTTATGCATTTTAATTGCATTTTATTTGAATGAATAGATAGTACTTTTTGTGTAACAGATGCCGCTATTTTAATTTCTGATGGCGTGACATGGTGCTTGTTGAGGCAAATCTAATGTAATTTACAGGTAACATGGTGGATGAGTTATTCATATGTCTTGCAGTGTGTTTAACATTATCTGTTGAGCATTAGCTGTACCATGAAAATATGTTTTTTTTATGATAAATAAATGTGCTAAGGTGTTTTGCTAAACTGCTTCTGATTTATTGACTTCAGAGAAACTTCTGGCCAGTCCAGAAAAATCATGAGTTTTATAGAGTAAATTCTAAATCTGAATTGAGTAGAAACAGTTTGATAGAGAATAGAAACTGACTCTCTATAGTATTGAATGTAATCTACCTTAAATAACTTATATTTCTATTTTGAACAAAAAATTATTCTAATAAGAGCAAAATACTGTTCTGTATGGAGTATAATGCAATCTGGTGAAGAGTAGAGTATGAATCAATACAGAATGGAATGTAATTCTTTATTGGGCAAATCATAATTCTTTTTTGAGTAGAATATTATTCTATATAGAGTAAAATATGTACAGAGTAATTTATATTTTATACAACATAGAGTAAAATATCATGATGTGGAGTAAAATATTGACACTACATAGAGTAAAAACAACTCTTTAAAATTAACTCTGTGGGAAGAGTAATTTTCACTCTATTTAGACTGGGATCAAATGTTATCTTTGGTAGAGTAAAATTTTCTTCAATTTGAGTAAAATTTACTCCGACAAATTTGTGTGTAAGGGCAGTCCTGCCAAAGACCATCTGAAGATTATAAGCAAAACAAGCCAGGTTTCAGACGAGAAAACAGACTTCAAAGTTGGGGATAAAGTCTATGGGGAAAATATTCAGAGCCAACAAAGAAAAAGAGGAAAGATGGAAGTCAACTTTTTTGGCCCATTCACAATTTTGACTATCCAAGGGCAAAAGTTGTGGACCTGACTGATGAAAAAGGGGCCATTTTTAGAAAAATTAATGTGAACCAACTAAAGCTGACTGTTGAAGATGCCCCAAGAGTGCAGCCTCTCCAGCACCAGCACCATCCTCCCCAGCACCACCTGCATCATGTTCAGATGCAACATCTGCAGCCCAGTTTTCACAGGATTTCCAGAATATACTGATGCTGTTGCAAAGAAATGTAAAATTTCTTTCAAATATTTGTCATCACACTTAAATGATTTCTCCCAAACCAAAAATATTTCTAATATTAAATGCTTACATTGTGGTCTATGTTGACTCTTATCTTATGACTTACTTTCTTTTGGGCAGATGTACAGGATGCCTTGGCAGGACAGGATGTTCATGTCCTTCTCTAAAATTGGAGCCTACAAAGTGTTCTACTGGGACATTCAGCGAGTTGTCGCAGACTTGGAGTTGGAAAACGAGGTAGAATCTTAAAATGTTAGAAAATATAAAAGTTGATCTCTTGTGTAGGCTATAAAGCTTTCCATTTATATTGTTTAATATGAATATTTTTTTCATTTTTTCCCAGTCAATAAATGCATACCTTACAGTCTTTGTGAGTTACAATGTAAAGACCACCCAGAAGGCAGCATTAATCGATTTCTTTACAATGACAGCAATTTGGAATCGTAGGTCACAAAGACTTAAAGTTTGTATAGCTCCAACAACTCTGCATAAATGTTGTAAATGACTGGACCATTCAATACATTATTCATAAAAATCTAATTCCCTCACACATATTTAATTTTAGATAAACCCCTGGACTATGAAATGATTGTGGGAGATATCAACGAAGCATCACCTCTGGACTCTTGAGGTAAAATCTATAATTTACTCAAAACCATAAAACAAATGAATAAATATAAATGCACATATTTCATACATAATCATACACTTCAGTAAACAAATGTATCCTTTATTCATTGGAATAATATTTAAGTAATCTACCCACTTGAAAAGAAGTCCTTGTTCCTTGATCCCATGGGGAGTCAAAGCGAGGCATCCAAAGATGTTTGGAAACAACGAGGTAATGACCTGTAATATTTGAGCTTGAAACTAATCATACATAGATGATCAAGCATTTGAAAAATTCTGTGTTATGAAAACTGATAACACCAAACTGCTATGCCAACTTAAAATATTTCTTTTATCTTTATTTAGAGCCTTCATGTTGAACAAGGGCTGCAAAGTGTCATTATGGAAGTGTGATACTGTTCCACATCCAAACAGCCAGACAGGACCTCATGTGGAGTCTTTGTTTTGAAAGTATGTTTTTGGTGTAATCTCTACATTACTGTATTAAATAATGTTACAGATGTATGGCTCTAATTCATGAATGAACCTGAAAAAGCTCAAATATATTTTCAGTTTGCAGAAAAACCTTGTGAAGGACAAAATGTAGATTTCCCATCAACAAAACAGGACGCCACACACAGGATGAACATTACACTCACACTTCTCCTTGAGACTGGTAAATATATTGTATGCAAGAAATAGTCAGTTCTTATCCAATGGCTATTACAAGAAATGTCCTCAAACAACTCTGTAATGACACTAAAAGTAAGGAAATCCAGGTAAATGGACAAAAATGCAATTTTCTTTTCTTTTAGATAACCTGAGGGACATAAGCTTTTCCTGTGGAGAAGAAGAGAGAGGGACAGAAGTCAACTGGGTGAGACAATGTGACATTAAAAAATATATATATATTATGGTACAAAAGGACAAATTTCATACATGCAAATTTTTTTCCAGATTCAGTGTGAGGCCAGTTTGAGTTGATTCCACCATGTCTGTGCCAAAAGTCCACCAACAGACCAAGCTTTTCTTTGTGTTATGTGTGCATCATAAAATGTGCCTGTTGTTTAGTTCAGAAGATTTTTGCAGGCTAAATTTGATTAGATTAGATTAGATTGTACTTTATTAATCCCTTAGGATTTTATGAAATTATGAGGCCTGACAATATATATATATATATATATATATATATATATATATATATATATATATATATATATATATATAGATATATATATGTATATATATATATATATATGTCTGTGTGTGTGTGTATATGTACACACACACACACACATATATTTATATATATATATATATATATTATATATATATATATATATATATATATATATATATATATATATTAGGGATGTAACGATATGAAAATTATCACGGTTATCATTATTATCGTGGTATTGTTGCAGTGTGCTCAAAATGTTCAAAAAGTACTTTTACACATAAATTGAAATCATTTAACCCATTTAACACACAATTTAATCACTTAACCCCTTCAATATTATTATCATAATGGTTCTTTTTTGTCTTTTTTATCAATAATGTGTCAAGAAATGCACTTTGAGTACATTTTTATCCTTCTTTCATGACAAATAAAAATAAAGAACCCTGGAAAGTATTTGTCATTATTATGTTATTAACGGTGTGATTACAAGAAAATAAAACAACTGATCTGAACTTTAAACAGGATTCTCTTCATAAACAATTTTAAATGAACATGTTCAAAGTTTTGAGATGACTAAAAAATGACCTTAAACTATTTTATATACACTCACACATTTTAGTTTGCCTACAGTATTAGTGTCCATGTTACAGCTCATTATATTAGACCATGTCCAGGACTTTTTTAATGATGATAGTCCCTGAAGCAATTAACCCCTTCATGATTCTCCTCTGGTCTCCCTCTCCTGGCAGAGCTCCTCGGTATTTTCTCCTCTAAATATTTCCAAATTAAGATCAATGAAATCCATAAACACAACTTTGACTTAAAAAAAAGACGATCTATGTCAAAATACGGCGAATCCACGGCATTACAAAGGCAAGAACACACTCCAGAATGATACTAATTCTGTTATTTATAAGATTTATACATTTTTGGATAGAATTACTGATAAGTCACCTGTTATTCTTTCAGGTATGGCTCACTGAATCCCCCCCCTCTGTCTCTCCCTGCAGGTCCTCAGTTCATTTACTCGAAGAGTTCCTGCCGTTGAAATCACGCACATCTTTTTCTTTCGCTGCAGCTTCATGTTTAGACAGGGAGACTGTCACGTATCAGTTTTCCTCAGCAGCCTTGTAAAAATCCAAAATTCAACCAGACTCCAGAGTCCGTTTCGAGAAAACTCTGCTGTGGTTCGAACTTCGCTCTCAGGCTCAGAGGCCAAACAAAATGCAAACTGCGCATGCTCACACCGGTTTAGGCTGCTTAATCGAGGACAGAGACATAGGTCCGGCTTTTCCAGGCAAACAGCAGCATCACCATGAGTTATTGACACAGGGTTGTTTTTTGCTCTGTGGCGCCCCCGTAACATTACAGGTGTCATTTGCCATGTGTCAGTCAAGCCCTGTACACAACTCCGAACATTAACAGCATACAGAGCAAACATAAACTCAACCAGACACCTGGTTATCGATACACCAGCTAAACCTTTGTCAGAATAGGACAATTTGGCTTAAAACACTAGCCAGACATCAATTTTTTATGGACAAACGACAGCAAGAGCAGTAACATAAGACATATAACTTAGCAAGTATCTACTTTACTATTAAACAGCATTAAGTCCAGGGTCCAAAGGTTTCCTCAAAATACGCCACCAAGGCAATTTTTACTTGGTCACTGTCTCTGGCATCCATTTCAGCCTTAGACTTAGATCTCCCAGCTGCCTTGATAGTGAGATAAACAACACTCTCCCAGCACTGTTCAGCTGCAGTAATGTTGATGCAGAGCAGATGGTGGACATCAGGGGGAAAACCAGATAACATGCTGCTGTTTCACTTTTTGAAACCCCAGCTCGTGGTTACATATTTACACAGCGAGATGAGAGACAAGAAGGCTGAGCTTGTATGTACCCCAGGGTGCATACCAATCGGGCACATTAGACACATTCACAAAGCATTTTTCACTGTAACATACAACTTGTCATCAACATGGTCGACATCAAGGGCCTGAAAATCAATTTCCTGCCCTGGTTTGATGATGATCCAGTCCACATCAACTTCCACCCTGTATGCATGTAAGTGTGAATCATAAACAGTTGGGACAAGAAGTTTGCCACAAAGAAGCCACAGTGTGTTGATATTTACAATATATTTTACCTGGAAAAAAGAGGAACACCCTCTGCATGCATGAAACCAACAATAAAAACATCTTTACATGCATACTTCACACTGTCTATAGTGACCCCTGAAACACGCTGCATGTCTTTAAATGCATATTCACTCTCCTGTACATCAGCAAGTCGTCTCTGTAGCTCAAGTGGGAGAGATGAAAGTGGGGTATGCATACTTGTCCCTGTCACAATCTCAAAGTCATCAAGAATGTTGCTCTGGGAGAACTCCCAGCACTGTCTCATCTGGTGCCTCTCACTTAAAGGTTTTGCTACATTGATGAAATTTCGGCAGGTACTTGCAACAGTCTTAAAATATTGATGCTTCGCCTTGAAGCGCATGCACCAAACCCATCGTAACTTACATTGCAATAAGTCTGGCATAATGTACCATGTAGTGGTATTTTGGAGTGATGACATTTCCAAAAACCTCCTTAAGTTTTGTCAAAAATCCATAAACCATCAAGTTTAAAAAAGGCAAACTCTCCCATTTGGTTTTAGGGGCAGTAACCACATCAACAATGTCACGACAGAGTAGGTATACATTCCAATAACTGCAAGTGGGGGGAACACGATGTCCTATTAAGAATGGCAACAGCCTAAAGAGACACCATTTCTGAGCAGCAGACCCTGAAATTCCTGAGCCATGCATTAGTCGCTCTGTCAGTTGTACTGGCCTGTTTTTTTTTTTGTCATTTTGACCAATTCCTAAATGCTGTAGTTCTTTGTTTATTTCTTGTATAGTTATGTGTTTCTCTTTTTGTGCTTGGCACACAACTAGTTTTAGTACAAGTGGAATGACTCCTTCTAACAAATCATGCATAATATCAGGTGGAAATGCTTTTGTTACATCAAAATAATTTAACTCACTCAAAGGAGAAGGACCAGTTACTCCATATGTCAATTTATGTTCAGGGTTATCAATGCACGATTTCAGGTGATACTGGTGTGCCTCTGGGCTTCTCAAGACAAAATCATTCTCACTGAAATTTTCTTTAATTTCTGTGCGAGTTGCCATGCAAAAGCGACGAACTCTGTGTGAGTTAAAGGACATAGTAAAACCACCTAACATGTGAGCTGAAAGATTATCTGCTGAAAATGTTGCTACTGCAGCATATACAGTCTGTTCAATCCCATTTATTGTGACAGTGATGCCATCTCTTCCAAGTTTTTTAAGATCGTCTCACATGGGATTTCAAACTTTTACAAACGTTTGACGAACTAAAAGAGCAAAAGAACATGCTTGAGCTATGATTGACATTTGTTATCAAGGTTGCCTACAGTATAGTAGAAAGCACACAGTTTATGCTTGGTTCACTTTGAGCCTATAAATTCGTCTTCATAAAAATGAAGGTGTAATGCATTTGGATTATCTCTGAAATAAGGATGTTCCCTGAGGTAAGTACCATCTTAGAAGTTGCTCAAGTAATCAGGGTCTCCTTCGATGTGCCTATTAGCCTCAATCTCATCAGCGATGTCCTCAAGAGAACAGGAGCGTGCCAAAACCTCTGAGAAGGGCACATAGGAGTATCTACCTATTTTGTGTCCACTTTTTGATCTCAAAATGTGATGCACAGGTTCAACCAAATTCAGCTTTGACTTACAATGTTCTTTTAACATGTATGGCGATCTGACAGCTCTGCCCTACAAAGGAAAAAGGCAGTAACTTCCCTGAGTGCAGAACTGAGAAAAATGACTTTAAAGTTTTCTTATTGTCCAGCCAAAATAGTTGTAGGCAGATTGTTGAATATGTGGCAGTTTTTTAGCCTCATATTAGTTTATTCTTTCTCCATATCAATCCTGACCACTGATTTGACCTTTGACCCTTATTTGGAAGTTACTGTATTCTTCCTTTGCATAGTTTACCAAAACATAGTGGGTCATACCAAAGCAAAAAGCAGTAACTTCCATTTTATCTCATCACTTCAGTTTTAAAAAGCTGTATAATGACAAATATGATAAAATCTCTAGTCTGATGATGATTTACAATGAAAATAAATTTTACTGTTAGTAATTACATTATTATTATTATTATTGTTAATCATTAACACCATTTAATATCATTATGGTGTGCTTTTGATGTTTAAATAACTTCTCAAATCAAATTATTTTAAATGGTTTTGAGATGTTTCTGAGCAGTTTTAAGCTACTAATATTTATATTCTAAAAGATACTAGGTACCATCAAACCTTTTCTGATAAAATATGACAATGATTGCTTTATTTCGATGCATCAGTAAACGTTTTTTGATGTTGTAACAGTATGCAGTAGGTCTGTTTTTATAATAGCCTAATCATAATATGCTAACAGGTTACTTACTTACTTTACTTTATTTAGTGTAGAGGGACATTGTATACTAATGAACATTTAACATGTAAATATACCCAATTATAGCCAAAAGGCTAATTTGCATTGGCAGCCCCCCTGTAAAACACAGGTTAAATGCAGGTAAGTGACACTGAATGATATGAATCAAGAAAAGACAAATACATTTCAAATGAGTAAACATTTTAATAGTTTACAGTACATTAAATTAATGATTGAATACAAAGTAGTAACATATCATGTTCAAATATATTTAAAGTGCATGGGAATGGGGCAATCAAATTAGAACTTCAGTTGGCAAAATGGAAAGAATTATATACAGAAACATCATGGATAACCATAAACTTTGGAAAAAATATTAACACTTGAGAAGGGTGGGGGTGAGGGGAATTGGAACAAAATGTATTAACTGATTTCATATCTGCTCATTTCATTTCATGTTTTTATGTTTTGTTATTTCTACTCCTCATCCTCCACAGCGTTGCTCACAGGCAGTGAACACCAGAAATCTCTTCTGTTTGGGGGCATAAAGGGACAGAGATTGGGAGATTTTTGATGATGTCGGTCTTCTTGACCTCTTCAACCCCCCTGTCCTGTGGTCTCAGGGCAATGGACACCTTCAGCACGAACTTCTTCTGGAGGAAGTCCAACTCAGTGAAGTGAGCATCAGCGTGGGACAGTTTGTAGAATAGGCTCCTAGAGCCATGTTGCACCTGAATCTCTGCCATCTCAGCTAGTTTTGGTGCCTTTGCCTTCTTTGTCTTGACAGAGAAATGGCCATCCCTCCATTTCAGCACATTGGCATTCTTCATTTCAACCACTTCCACCTTCCTAGAGTTGGAGCTTGCGACCACGCTGACAAAGTCCTCAAAGTCATACACTGCTCCACCAGGACGATTTTTCATTTGCTGCTCAACACCAGCACTCATGAAGGTGTGTCCTCGCTCGAAGTATTTTAGAGTGATATCCTGTCTAGAGGTGGTATCAGCATTAACCAGACAGACCAGGGAGGATAGCAGGCACCAATTTTTGTTTTGGGCAGTGCAGTTGTCCACCCAGACGATGCTGTGGTGAATGTCTCTCTCCTTCTCCAGTGCAGTCGCATATGCAGATGTGATCTCCACTGCACTTCGCCCTGCTATGCCCTCATGCCAGACCACAGAGATTGTGTTTTTTTTTATTTTTCTTCTTGCCTACTGAGGCAAAAGTCTCATGAAATGCCACAATGCGCTTTGTGAATATTGATTTCTTCACACCTGGCATGCGAGGAAGCATGATAACCTTCTGAAGGTCCACACTCCTCACAGATGTCTCCTCAGGCCAGTCCTTCTCCACATCAGCCTGGTACTCATCCTGCTCTCCACAGCAGATTCCTTATGTTCATGCCACTTCTGGCACTGCAGGCAGTCCATGACATTGGCATCACCACTGTGGTCACCTTCCACATGCTGATCCTGCAGCAGACAGTCCTCACATTCTTCCTCTCCAAGCTTTGCAAAGCTAATGTTTTCCTCTTTTACAGCTTTGCGGTAGCTTTCATATGAGCAGCTGTTGCCCCTCTCCAAGAAATCAGCTTGATGTTAATATCACTTGGAAGGTAGCAGCAATTTGGAGCATGCTCCCTCCTGTAGTGGCTCACGGACGGGTTAAATGACTCGATGTGCTCATTCAAGGGCTCCATATTCAATTTATTGGTTGGCACATTCCTCCCTCTCTGGTCCTTTGGTGGAGCCAGGTGAGTTGTGTTTGACCTGCCCATCATGGTTATGACCAAGCTGTCATTCTTGGGGTGGTAGCCCAAAGTAGACCAAAAAAAAATGGCTTACACACTTGTTTTGGTACTCCACTGTGATCCTGTAGCCTGTAGTCAAATGATCGGCCACGGCGACTATTTGTGCCTACAGTCACTTTCTTAGTGGGGAGCTGAGTGACAGTGTGGAACATCCAGGATCTCTTTTCTGAGTACGTCATGTCCCAGTATTTCTCCATATGTCCCTCCGCCTCTCCTCTGGAATCCTCTCTGTGCATCTCCATTTTGCACCACAGGGCTCTCTCATTGGTGGGGGACATGCAGATGCTGCTGCCAACAGCAACCCCCATGTCTGACTCTGGCTCAGATGTCACACTGGTCCCAGTTATGATGGTTGTGGCTGGTTGGATCACCTCATCAGGACATATGATGTCTGGATACAAATCTTCACCTGGAACACTGGAATCCAGGAATTCATCCAAGACCGTCCACACTTGTTCTGCAGGGGGCAGATCTTGCTGCTTCTTAGCCAAAACAGCCTCACATGCACCTGAATTGAGCAGATCAGATTGAAGTCAGCTGCATGAAAAAGTATTAAAGCCAATTATTTAGATGTAAATTACAATTAGCCTAGATTACATTTTCTACTGGGTTTCTACTGGAATTTCTTTTTTGTGCATTTACAAAGTATTCTTTCAATTTATTGAATAATCGGATTTAGAATATGCGTTCTGGGCCAGTATACAAGCCATTCTCTAGCCTAACTTCAAATGTGTAGTCACTCCTCCCAAACGCAACAGGATTAATTGGACTATCAGGGAAAGAGGGTGGGCTTTGAGAAACACGTTGATTATTCATATTTTAATAAACCATGACAAAATGTTTGAGATGTTTTGACCCTCTGAGGTCTAAGACCAAACTGAGAAACTTAGGTGATTGTGCCATTTTCTGATATTTCTGTAAATTTCAGCAACATCAAACACAGTGATTCCAAAGTGTTTCCTCATTTTGTTTTCAGCAAAAATTCTGCTACAATAATATGAAAGCACTATGTATGTCAAGTGTGTATTTTTTTTTTCTTAAATCAACAGAAAAGATAGACATTGTTAATGGTAGCTGTGAACAGGTGCACAAAAAATTGCAAAAAGCACATACTAAGACATGTGTCGAACTGTTATCGTCATTCAAAGTGGTTGAATGATATATACGTATATATATATATATATATCTATATCTATATATATATATATATATATATATATATATATATACATACACACACACATATATATATATATATATATATATATATATATATATATATATATATATACATATATATATATATATATACATATATATATATATATATATATATATATATATATATATATATATATATATATATATGTATATATATATATATATATATATATATATATATATATATATATGTGTGAGCAACTGTAATATTTACTGATTTCCCACTCTGTCTGAGATTCTTATTTTGAAGTGTTGCACTGATGCAAACATCCCCACTCTCCCCTACTCAGACTGGAGTGATGTGCTGCAAGTTGATGTGCCGATCCAGCACTTTGTTTTTGTTTGACAACCAACTTAAACTGAATGCTCAGGCACATCATCGCTATGAACGTCACTTGGGACTTGGGAGAACTAAAACCTGCTGCAGCAACACACGTGGATATTTTGGAGTAATGGTTTCACTTGCAACAAAGCCTGGAAGGGTATCTGCTTATCCTAAATGAAACAGATTTAACAGGATTGAGTTTTGGGACAAGGTAAGCTTTTTACAAGTTGTTAATTACCGCTGTGCGTTTTCTTACCGTAACTTTTGTGTGTCTGTATGTGTGTGCGTGTGTGGGATGGGCAGGGGGTGTTGCCTGATACAGAGCGTCATCCCCACCGTTCAAGGGGATGTACAAGGCTGTTTAATGCGATGACATCTGGGAGGAGTTCTCTGCTGTTTGCTGTCTGATCAGTTTGGTGTTCACTTCTGTGAACAATATTGTGGACGATGAGAATTAATCGCTAGCTAAGCTAGGCTGGTGTGCACTAGCTAGCTCACTGCTTGTGATTGCTTATACAGTAATCGTTCTTACCTGTGTCGGGGTACTTGCGCTTCAAAGCCATCTCCACCATCATTTTCCCTTGAGACAGTGCCATGATCGGATTGACCCTCAATAAGTCTTCTTCCTATTATTATTTCTGTGTGTGTGTGTGTGTGTGTAGCAGTCTGTGTGCTCTTCAGAAAAGCCTAATGCTGTGTTCACACCGGACGCGAATTGGCGTCGACGTGCGTCGAGATTACATACAAAGCCAATGCAAAGGCGCGTCTTGACGCCGATTCGCTCCGGGCGGCGCGTTGGACGCATTTGGAGCGGCGCGTTTGGAGCGTCCGGCGCGTTTGAGGCGTCGAGCGTCGAGGCGTCAAACGCCCTCGACGCCCCGACGCCTCGGGTTGAAAATATTGAACTTTCGACGCCAGTTCGCTTGACGCTGTGGCGCGGCAGCCAATCAGCGTTGACGTCCCCCCCCTACGTCATTGGTTTGATGACGAGTGACGCTCCGGCCACCTGCACCGGATGAAATCCCGCTCTGCTGCTCAAACCCCCGCCGAAAGATGGAGGAGAAGTTGATCTGCGCTGTTTGCCATCATCCGGAGCTATACGATTTGTCGTGTGTACTCTACAGAGACCGGAACAAAAAGGAGCAGGCTTGGGTGAAAGTCGCTGAGGAGACAGGTTTTGAAGGTAAGTCCTGTAAATATTCGTTTCCAGCTGGATTTGACTGCACGGGTCATCACTGAGTCCGACTGTGTTTTTTCAGTGGAGTTTTGTCGCAAAAGGTGGAAGAGCCTCAGGGACACCTACCTGAAAGAGAGGAGGAAGGAGCAGGACAAAAGGAGCGGGGCAGCGGCAGAGCCAGGGAAAAGGTGGAGGTTCTCTGCGGTCCTGTCTTTCCTCGACCCCTTCATTTCCCCCAGGGAGACCTCGGGGAACATGGGTCGGGGGGTCGAGGATGAGACCGCAGAGAACAGCCAGGCAGGGCCAGTGAAGGTGGAGTACCAGGGAGAGGCAGCAGGTCCCTCAGGGATTGAGTGTAGAGGTTTGTTGAGAGATGAATATGCACACACATAAAGTATTGCCAACTTATTTTAGAGATATCTGTATCAATGGATATCTTTCAGTGTATAATTTAAAAAGGGAAAAAGACAATTTCATAGTCTTAAACTGATGTAAGTAAGTTCATGTTTTATTTCATTACATCAGGGATTTGCTGAATTGAAGGGTTGTGGAAGCCAGATATTGATCACTAGGTTTGGCTGGAACTGTATGCTGTATTAATATGGGTGTATTATTTTATAATTACTAGTGCAAGCTTGAGTGACTGAGACCATTAAAATGTAAACTGATAACTAAAGACACCTATGTCACCACTACAGACCACCTGCTACAGGACTCTCCTGAGAGCAGCGATGAAGAAGCTGCTCCTGCTGCCTCTCCTGACCCTGACCCTGGTTCTCCTGGCCCCTCTTCTGGCCCTGCCGCTGCTCCTGCTCCTGCTCCTGCTCCTTCTCCTGTGGGAGGGAGAGCACTCAACGGTATGTGTATAATTTCTGCATTTTTTTAAAATATGAATAATGCCTTTCAAAGTTACTTTTAGTATGTTTGTCTGTCTGATTTGGAGATTTTAACAAATTGGTCATTCCTACTATTCAGTGCCATTTCAACTTTGTAACTGTCCTTTGAAAAATATAATATTGTCATATGGCATAGGCCTGTTGTCCTCCCTGTTAATGGACATTATCATTTAGAATACTATTAGTATGTCCCTTTTCTCTTCCCTGCAAAGGCATTATCAACAGCATAAATAACCGGGTATTAAAAGACAGGTTTCATTTCACAATACAATTGCAGTTTCAATACATCACTTTTCTAGCAAAACTCATTTTAAATTGTTTTTTTTATTTGCCCAGATTTTCAGTTACTTTAATTAGCCACTAATTTCTATTGAAGTTACTACAAAGATAAGTGTTGTTTTTGTAATTATTCTCAAAAACATACACGTAACAGAATTATACCTAGGCTTTTTAAAAAAGGCTGAAAACCCACATTTTTAATCATGCTTATAATTGATTTAATTGACTTATTTATTCCTTTATTTATTCTTATTTTACTACCTAACTTATTTATTCTATAATCTATTTATTCATTTAGTCTAACTTCTCATCATATCTACTTCTTAATTTTTTTTAACCTTATTTCAGTCATCTATTTTGTTATTTTATCTCTCTTCTTTATGTCTCCCTTTTCTTATGTTTTTATGACCTTTTTTATTCTGATGTTTTTTTGCTCCAGTGTTTCTTTATGGGGTTTCTCCACACTGGGGGCTGCTCCTGTGTTGCTTTTAAGTATGAAAAGTGCCTTATAAATAAAGCGTGATTGATTGATAAATATTGATCCTTTTTTTCCTAAAATATAATATGTCATGTCCTGGGGACATAAATGGCACCGAATGGTAGGAAGGACCCAAAATATATTAAAATATTCATTTAAATATATTTTTAAGCAGCAGTTCATGTTTCCAAATACTGCGTTTTTGTTTCACACAGTGACGAGGAGGAAAAGGAAGAGAGTGGCGGAGGTCACTACGGACCAACAAATCCAGGCCCTGCTCCTCCAGGCCCTCCAGAGGCAGGTCCAGGCCCCTCCTGCCTTAGCTGAGCCTCCTCGTCCACCTCCCTGTGAGGACGAGCTGTTCTTCCAAAGCCAGCTTCCTTCTCTGAAGAGGTTGCCGCCCCAGCAGAAAGAATTAGTTAAATTCCAAATTCACAAGTTAATTCTTGAGGCCAGCACAGTTGTGCTTAATTTGGAACCAACTGACCCTGAATAAAAAAGCTTTTTAGCACATGGGGCAACAATCTCTTCAGAGAAAGAACCTGGCTTTCCGTTGGTGTCCCTGAGGCTCTTCAAAAAGTTCCGTTTAGCCTCCTTCACCCAAGCCTGCTCCGTTTGCGGTCTCCGTAGAGTACACACATCAACCTTCTAAAATAATTTTATATATTATTTTATTTCTGTTATTATTTTCTTTATTTTTATAAATAAAAAATAAAACTAAGCTATATTTTGTCTTCTTTTTTCTACACAAACAGTTCTCTGGTTTCAGACATTTCTTGCACACACAGAACACTGTGTACTGTATTCAGCTGTGCAGAAAACTAATATAGTAATATATATTTAAAACTTGAATATAGTATAAACTTTGATATATATATATAAATAAAACTTTAATATAGTAATATAATATATAATTAAAACTTGAATATAGTACAAACTTTAATATATATACTACTTTAATATAGTAATATAATATAGAATTAAAACTTTAATATAGTATAAACTTTAATATATATAAAGAATACTTTAATATAGTGATATAATATAGAATTAAAACTTTAATATAGTATAAACTTTAATATATATAAATAATACTTTAATATAGTAATATAATATAGAATTAAACTTGAATATAGTATAAACTTTAATATATATAAATAATACTTTAATATAGTAATATAATATAGAATTAAAACTTGAATATAGTATAAACTTTAATATATATAAGTAAAACTTTAATATAGTAATATAATATATAATTAAAACTTTAATATAGTATAAACTTTAATATATATAATAAAACTTTAATATAGACGTAACAACATTAAATACATGTTGCAGGACATTTGCTCTGTAGTGATGTGGTGGCTCTTAAAAGAGCTGCTTTTGGGAGTGCTTGCACACTAGATGTTTTCCTGCCATGGGACCGCCTCTGCAGAGAAGCACGCTGCAAAGGTCTCCCAAACCCTGATGGCTTCCTGGCGGAGTTGTTTGCAGCCACTCTTCCCAGACCTGGCAGGGGCTCCACATCACCGCCTGGGAGGCCTCTCATTGCAGACGCTGGGTGGTCTCCTGTAAGAAGTTGTGCAGGACACACGTGGCCTTGACACACCTTCCTACCAAGTCGGGCTGGAGCTCCATGGGACGCCTGTACATCCGCCACTGGGATGCAAGGATCCCAAAGCGTTCTCCACCACCAGCCGTGCCCGGGACAGACGGTAGTTGTACACTCGCCGGGTCTCTGGGAAGTGTTCGCCCAGGAAATGGCCTCATGAGGTTTTTCCTGAGTGGAAAGGCCTCCCCGACAAACACATGCGCTGTGGTCCCCTGTGGTCAGCTCCTGGTAGCAGCCGGTCAGCAGGCAGAGGGTGCCGCCACGGAGTGCCCGACCAAAGGCTGAATTAGCCAGGATGCCACCATCACTGGTCCTGCCATAGCCCCGACATCAATAACCCTGAATCAGCGCTGAATCCACAACAGCAAGGAGGACAATGGAGAATGTCCCTTGTAGTTGTGGAACAGGGATCCAGAGTTTAGTGGAGCTTGGAGGACAACATGTTTGCCATCAACAGCACCGCAGCACAGACGAAAATTCCACCTCTCCTGGAACCCCTCTGCAATGGACAGCCAATCCTCTGTGGTGGGCACAGCCATGTATTCCTCCACGAGGACATCCCAAATAGCAGAGACCACGTCAGACACAACGATGGAGACGGTGGACGCCCCAACACGGGAACTGTTGGCGATGGTCCTGAAAGAGTCCCCAGTGGCCAGGAAACTGCAGAACAGATGAAAACATGAAATTTAGCTGAACTGAAGTGAATGTTGGTGACTGCAGAATCTGCATTTAATTGTACTTGTTTATTGATATGAACAGGTGAAGCATTTCTTTATTTATACTTAATAGCAGGAATAGTAATAATAACAGTAATAATTATATCAATAAATACACACTGCAATAGTCAAATAGATCTAGGCCTATATTACATAATACTGTAATTTTTCAAATACAACATGCACCCAAAATTTGGCCCAAACTTTTACTCTGCCAGACAACTCAAAAATGATCTTCATTCAAAGTTTTTAACCATGAAATTTGAGTATTTCCACAATAAAAAACGTTCCCTCTAAACTGCTGCTGAAATGCCTTTTGCCTCACGCATGCGCAATTACACCATTTCTACCCGAGCATGCTGGGACATCGTGTGTCGGCCAATCAGAGAGCAGCTAGTCCGCAGCCCATTGTGTACAAGATGCTGGCGCCCAGAGTTTGCCGGTATGTCGAAACAATTGAGAATAAAACTATTGTTACACAAAAGTAAACAAGTCTGTACGTTGAAAAAGAAGTAATGAAGGACAATACGTCGGTGTTCATTAAACACTGCAGTAATGACACAGGGATCATTTCCATGGGATAATTTAAACGGACTTTGACCCAAGAATAAAATGCCACTCACCGGAGACAGATGGACAGACGCTCAGCAGCTGGAATTGAGCGTCTGTAGTTGGTGTCCATCCTGGAGATCCTGGCGCCAACCCTCACCAACAGGCCATCAAATTGAGCCCTGGTCAGCCTGAAGTATCGCTGAAAGCGGCCATCGTCCAGACGGAGTTCCTGCAGGAGGTGATGAAACTCACCATGCTGCAGGCGTCTCCGCAGGATCGGGTGAACCCAAAAACGTCGACGTTTGGCCCGACGACGCATCCGGGATCTCCAGAGCAGGTAGAGAGCAGCGATCTCAGTTATCTCAATCATGTTTGCGAAGAGACTGACAACATCTAGCCCGCCTAATCAATTTATCAGCGGGCTCCGTACTACGCCTGCGCAGGGACGCGCGTCAGCAGGCTCTCTACTACGCCTGCGCAGGGAGGCGCGTCGTCCCTAAACTTTGAAAATGGTCCAGCGTCCAGCCTCGGGCGTCACGCGCGGCGCGTCACAGGCGTTACGCGCGTCAGTTGACGCCAATTCGCGTCCGGTGTGAACACAGCATAATTCAGAAGTAAATCATGGCGACGTCAAAGCGCGGCAAAACAGTTGAAGTGACGCAAAACAAAGATGAAGTACAGTAACTCGACTACAGCGCAGCAGAAACAAAGGAAGAATACAGTAAGTGCAGTTACGGTGGTTTACCTTTGTTTCTATAGGGCTTTTTGTAGTTACTGTAGGTAAGAGCCTCTAATTTCTCCAAAATACACACAAAAAAATAGAGGGACAGGAATGGACCTAAAAGGGTACGGGAGGTTTGTCGCTCCAGCAGTACCCTAGTGGAGTACAACATTGTACCTCTGAACATAGGAACATTATTGTACCTTATTGTTTGTACCTTTAAAATAACATTTTTGTACCTCTAGTGACAAATATGTACCTTTATGTACAGGTACAAAACCGTACCAATTAAAAAGGTGCTGACACGTTTGCAGGTAGGACCCAGAAGCAAGCAGTTTGATTAGAACAGTCTTTATTAACCAAGTTCAGAAACAGTTCAGTGCGGGTTGCGAACCCGCGACCAGGAGATCTGTGGACAGGCGCTCTCCTGACTGAGCTAACCCGGAGCTGAACAGCTGTCGGTTCCCACAGCCTTTTCAGGGAAGAGGCTGAGGACGGAGAGGAGCTCAAACAGTCTTTGCAGGGGAGTAGCTGATTCTTGAGCGGCGCTTCAACCCGCACCAGCGAACTTAAGAGGTGAACACTCCTCTGATTTGCAGCACCTCAGAGGAGTCCAAAACTGACACCCACACCGTTGAAACAGAGAACAGGCTGTGGCTTGAGCGGGGTCGAACCCGCGACAGCTCGGGTCCACAGTCGGACGCCTTACCGACTGAGCCACCCAGGCGATGCAGTGACAGAAGCTCACACAGTCTTTATAGAAAGAGGTGAAGCAGGCTTGACTCACGCACAGACGAGCTGAGGCGCCAGGAACACTTGGAGGAGGGATTCAGGCGAACTCGGCGTTGTCGAAGACAGGCAGGAAGTCAGACACCAGGCGATTGGCACAACGAGAGCAGACTGGGTTCGCAACTGGAGACGGAAGCAGGGTCAGGTACCAGACGTGGGTCACAACGAGAGCGGGCTGGATTCGCAACAGGAGACGGAAGCAGGGTCAGATACCAGACTCGGGTCACAACGAGAGCGGGCTGGATTCGCAACAGGAGGCGGAAGCAGGGTCAGATACCAGACGTGGTCACAACGAGCGGGCTGGATTCGGCAACAGGAGACTTCAGCAGGATGGAAAGCCGGGGATTAAGACAGGAGGGTGAATACGGTACAGAAGCTAGTCGAGACCTTGGAGTCGAGCCGAGGGTCAGGCGTATGAGGCAGAGTCTGGGACGAAACTGGTCGGCAACGGGTGATCAATCCGGGAAACAAGTCTGGACCTTTCAGCATGAGTGCGACGACAGTCTGACGCTGGTTGAGTGTGGAGCTGGGGCTTATGTAGCTGGCTTGATTACGGGAGATGAGCTGCAGGTGTGAGCGGCGGCACAGGTGAGGTGAGTGAGGACTGATTAAGGTGCAGCTGGGAGTGACAGGCTGTGGGAGAGGCTGAGGCTGCAGACTGAGATGTGACAGAACCCCCCCCTCAAGGGACGGCTCCCGACGTCCAACAACATCAAGAGGGGTGGGGCGGGTGGGAAGAGTACCTCAGTACTCTTCTGAGGCGGAGTCCTCTCGGACGTCAGTAGGACGGGGAACCTCCTCCTCCTCTTCAGAGGACTCCGCGGTGGGGGAGCCTACAGGACTGGCGAGCGAGGGTTGCCGAGCTGGACGACCCCGCCTTCTTAGGGACGGCTGCTCCGGATGGTCCACGTGAAACTGCCGGACCAAGGCTTTATCAAGGACGTCCCGGGAAGGTACCCATGATCTCTCCTCCGGACCATATCCTTCCCAGTCCACGAGGTACTGTAGGCCTCTTCCTCGCCGACGGGAACGGAGCAGACGACGGATGGTGAATGCCGGACCTCCGTCGATGATGCGTGGAGGAGGAGGAGGAGCCACGACTGGAGACAGGGGACTCTCATGGACCGGTTTAATCTTGGAGACATGGAAGGTGGGATGGACCTCATGGATCGGGAAGGGCCAGCCTCACTGCCGCCGGGTTAACGATTCTCTGTATGGAGAAAGGACCAACAAACTTAGGTGCGAAGCTTCCTGCTCTCAACCCTAACAGGTAGGTCTTTGGTAGATAACCAAACTTTCTGACCTACCTGATAGGTTGGAGCAGGAGTCCGACGGCGTTGGCAGAAGAGGAGTAACGATGGACGCCCTCTGGAGTGCAGCCCTGGCTCGGGCCCATGTCCTTCTGCATCGACGGGCGAAGGCAAGGGCAGACGGGCAGGAGACCTCATTGTCCAAGGCCGGGAACAACGGGGGCTGGTAGCCGTAGACACACTGGAATGGGGACAAGCCAGTTGAGGAGGAGACCAGGGAGTTGTGGGCGTAGTCCAGCCATAGGAGCTGCTGAGACCATGTAGAAGCGTTCCGGGACACAGTGCAATCAAGAGCCGCTCCATCTCTTGGTTCATCCGTTCGATTGTCCGTTGGTTTGTGGATGGAAGCCAGAGGATAAGCTGGCGGTGGCTCCCAGGAGGTGGCAGAACTCCTTCCAAAAAACTGACGAGAACTGAGGCCCACGATCCGACACCACGTCCACTGGAAGGCCATGGAGGCGAAAGACGTGATGGAGGACCAGTTGTGCGGTTTCTTTGGCCGACGGGAGCTTCTGCAGGGGAATGAAGTGTGCCATCTTCGAGAATCGGTCAACCACGGTGAGGATGGTGGTGTGACCATCGGAGAGAGGTAGTCCAAGACGAAGTCCAAGGATACATGGGACCAAGGACGATGTGGAATGGGCAGAGGTTGGAGGAGACCGGCAGGAGCCTGGTGAGAGGGCTTGTGTTGGGAGCAAACCTGGCAGGCTTTAACGAAGTCCCGAGTGTCTTCCTCCAGATTGGGCCACCAGAACCTCTGCCGAAGAACCTCCTGAGTGCAAGGGATCCAGGGTGACAGGTCAGATTCGAGGAGTGGGCCCATTGCAGAACTTCAGACCGAAGGGCGTCAGGAACGAAGAGACAGTGAGGAGGACAAGAACTAGGACCAGCCTGATCCTGGGAGGCAGCCTTGACTCTTTCCTCGATGTCCCAGGTGAGGGTAGCGACGACACAGGGGGAAGCCAGAATGGGGGCAGGTTTCTCTGGGTTGTCCTCGTCTCTGAGGTACTGACGAGAGAGGGCGTCAGGTTTGGTGTTGCGGGAGCCAGGTCTATAGGATAAGGTGAAGTTAAACCTGGAGAAAAACAGGGACCACCGGGCTTGACGGGCATTCAGTCTCTTGGCCGTTTTGATGTACTCCAAATTCTTATGATCGGTCCAAACCAGAAACGGATCCTTGGCCCCCTCCAGCCAGTGTCTCCACTCCTCCAGGGCTAACTTGACAGCCAGGAGCTCACGGTTGCCGATGTCGTAGTTTCTCTGCCGGGTCAATCGACGAGAGAAGAAGGCGCAGGGATGGAGCTTGGTCTGACGGGATCGTTGGGACAGAACACCTCCGACTCCCACATCGGAGGCGCTTACCTCCACCAGGAACTGGAGATCAGGATCAGGCATTTGGAGGATGGGAGCAGTGGTGAATCTTTCCTTCAGGGTGCGTAAAGGCAGTGTCTGCATCAGGAGACCAAAGGTAAGTTTTCTTGCTGCTGGTGAGTGCAGTGAGGGGAGCAGCGACAGTGCTGTAGTTTCTGATGAACCTGCGGTAGAAGTTGGCAAAGCCCAGGAACCTTTGAAGTTGCTTATGGACTCAGGGACAGGCCAGGAGGTAACGGCAGAGACCTTAGCCGGGTCCATTTGGATGTGACCTTGTGAAATGATGAAGCCCAGGAAGGAGACTGTGGGGACGTGGAATTCACATTCGCTTTAACAAAAAGTGAGTTTTCAAGGAGTCTCTGCAGCACGGACTGGACCTGATGCACATGGTCACTGAGGTTCTTCGAGAAGATGAGGATGTCGTCGAGGTAGATGAAGACGTATTTGTTCAGCATGTCCCTGAGTACGTCATTCACCAAGGCCTGAAACACTGCAGGGGCATTGGTTAAACCAAAGGGCATCACCAAGTACTCATAATGTCCTATGGGGGTGTTGAAGGTCAAGCTTCCACTCGCCCCCTCCCTGATGCGGACGAGATGGTAGGCATTCCTGAGGTCAAGTTTGGTGAATACAGTGGCTCCCTGAAGCAACTCGAATGCAGAGGAGATGAGAGGCAGGGGATAACGGTTTTTAACCGTAATGTCGTTAAGTCCTCTGTAGTCGATGCAGGGCCTCAGGGAGTGGTCTTTCTTCTCGACGAAGAAGAACCCTGCACCAGCAGGGGACGAGGAGGGGCGGATGATGCCAGCGGCCAGAGAGTTCTCAATGTACTCCTCCATCGCCTTTCTCTGGAGCCGAAGGAAAACAGCCTTCCCTTTGGAGGTGAAGTGCCGGAAGGAGGTCAATGGCACAATCATACGGACGATGAGGGGGCAGAGAAGTGGCATTGACCTTGCTAAACACAGCGCTGAAGTCGTGATACTCGGGGGGCACACTGGAGAGTTCAGGCTGGACCTTGGAACAGACAGATGGGTGTGGGGACAAGGCATCCTTCAGGCAGGTGAGATGACAGGAGGACCCCCACCCACGGATGGAGCCAGTTGACCAGTCCAAGACAGGGTTGTGTCGTCGGCCAGGGATAGCCGAGGACCAGCGGCACCTCAGGATGATCAAGCACGGAACTGGATGGTCTCTTTGTGATTTCCTGAGATGAGCATGGTGACAGGGAAGTTTGGTGACTGATTACCCCCATCTCGTGGCCATCCAAGGCTCTGGCAGGAATGGAGTGATTGAGGGGAACCAGACTTAATCCGAGTTGTTCAGCAACCCTTTTGCTGATTAAGCAGGAATCGGACCCAGAGTCAATGAGGGTAGCCAGGGTCTGAGGACGGACAGGCAGGAGCAGGCGAGCAGGAAGGGAAGGACGAAGGACTTGAGGAGTCTGGGAGGATGAGCTCACTGCATTCTCTCCTCCCTTACGAGTGAGCTCTCTCTTTACCGGGCAGTCTTTGACAAAATGTCCTTGTCCTCCACAGTAAAGGCAGAGTTGAGAGGAGACTCGCCGCTTCCTCTCGGCTGGGGTGAGGGAGGTACGGCCCAGCTGCATGGGTTCGGGTCCCTCACCAAGGAGCAGAAGCCTGTTGGGGTGCACTCCTGTGTGGTGGGCAGGTGATGGACAGGTGAGTCGAACGGAGCTCCTAACTCCTCTTCTGGCCCTGATGCGGAGATCGATCCGGTGGCGAGGTCGATGATGCCATCCAGGGTCAAGGAGTTCATGGGAAACCAGAGCGCCTTTAATGTAATCTGCCAGTCCATGAACAAAGGCATCAATTTGGGTCAAGAGTTCCACCCACTGCGGCTGGCTTGAGGCGGAAGTCTATGGAGAAGTCAGCCACCGACTGGCCGACCTTGTTGAAGCTTCAGAAGGCCCGCTGCAACTCCTGCCCTATCAGGATTCAGTCCAAACACTTTGCGAAGTTCAGAGGTGAATGTGAGGAAACTGGAACAGGCAGGAGATTGACGATCCCACTCAGCGGTTCCCCAGAGTCTCGCACGCCCAGTCAGGTGATTGATGGTGTAGGCAACCTTTGCAGCTTCAGAGGAGAAGGTGCGGGGCTGTAGAGCGAAGAGCAGGGTGCAGTTGGTGATGAAGGCAGAACAGGTCTCAGGTTCACCATCATATCGTTCAGGAGAGCCCACTCGTGGTTCTGGCGAAGCAGGCGATACAGCAGGCTGAGGAACAGGTGCAGGGGTTGGAGTTGGTGGTGACTCTCGAAGCCTGGAGGCGAGATCAGTGACAGTCCGGGTGAGAGTATCCACAGCACTCTGAAGGTGGCTAGATGACGGGCAATTAGCCCTCATGATGAGCCAGCAACCCTTCAACTCTTTCCAGTCTGTCCATTGCTGATGGTGAACTGCTCGCTGGGTCCATCTTCTGGTCAGACTGTACTGACACGATTGCAGGTAGGACCCAGAAGCAAGCAGTTTGATTAGAACAGTCTTTATTAACCAAGTTCAGAAACAGTTCAGTGCGGGTTGCGAACCCGCGACCAGGAGATCTGTGGACAGGCGCTCTCCTGACTGAGCTAACCCGGAGCTGAACAGCTGTCGGTTCCCACAGCCTTTTCAGGGAAGAGGCTGAGGACGGAGAGGAGCTCAAACAGTCTTTGCAGGGGAGTAGCTGATTCATGAGCGGGGCTACAACCCGCACCAGCGAACTTAAGAGGAGAACACTCCTCTGATTGCAGCACCTCAGAGGAGTCCAAAACTGACACCCACACCGCTGAAACAGAGAACAGGCTGTGGCTTGAGCGGGGTCGAACCCGCGACAGCTCGGGTCCACAGTCGGACGCCTTACCGACTGAGCCACCCAGGCGATGCAGTGACAGAAGCTCACACAGTCTTTATAGAAAGAGGTGAAGCAGGCTTGACTCACGCACAGACGAGCTGAGGCGCCAGGAACACTTGGAGGAGGGATTCAGGCGAACTCGCGTTGTCGAAGACAGGCAGGAAGTCAGACACCAGGCGATTGGCACAACGAGAGCAGACTGGGTTCGCAACTGGAGACGGAAGCAGGGTCAGGTACCAGACGGGGTCACAACGAGAGCGGGCTGGATTCGCAACAGGAGACGGAAGCAGGGTCAGATACCAGACTCGGGTCACAACGAGAGCGGGCTGGATTCGCAACAGGAGGCGGAAGCAGGGTCAGATACCAGACGTGGGTCACAACGAGAGCGGGCTGGATTCGCAACAGGAGACTTCAGCAGGATCGAAAGCCGGGATTCAGACAGGCGGATGAATACAGGACAGAAGCTAGTCGATACCTTGGAGTCGAGCCGAGGGTCAGGCGATGAGGCAGAGTCTGGGACTAAACTGGTCGGCAACGGGTGATCAATCCGGGAAACAAGTCTGGACCTTTCAGCATGAGGCGAACAGTCTGACGCTGGTTGAGTGTGGAGCTGGGGCTTATGTAGCTGGCTTGATTACGGGAGATGAGCTGCAGGTGAGCGGCGGCACAGGTGAGGTGAGTGAGGACTGATTAAGGTGCAGCTGGGAGTGACAGGCTGTGGGAGAGGCTGAGGCTGCAGACTGAGATGTGACAGGTGCCAATTATGTACCTACTAAGGTACAGCTGGAGCAACAAGGCAATTTGTACCTTGAAGAGACAAAAACAAACCCATAAATTCACAAAAATACATTTATTCATCAAAATGTATAAATTTACATCAGTATTGATGTTGTTAAAACTATAGGAATTGAACATGAAAACATTTCCTTTTGTTTGGCATTTCATTACTGGAATGTTGTAAAAACTTTACTATATGGAAATGAACTGAAGCCTGACAATGTGTTACTAGCTTATTAGCAGGTTGAAGAGGAAACAGTTGTCTCTATTACATATACATATATAAAAATGTGCACAAACATTTACAAAGAACATCTTAATCCAACATACAAATTATCATCAACAGTGTATGTGTCAAGTGATGTATGGTCCTTTTCGCCTCCAGGTTTTAGCAAAATCCACTCACTGTCTACTTTAACACGATATGCATGGAAATGCAAGTCAAAGGACAAAGGATGCAAAATCTTACCGCAAAGATACCACATAGTATCAATGTTAAGAATGTATTTAATTTGTCCAAAAACTGGAATTTTTTCCTCATGCACAAGATCTAGTGTTAACACATCTCTAACAGCATACTTGATATTATCTAATGTCACTTCAGACACACGCTGAATGACTTTCCCTTCCAAATTGCTAAAGTTGCCACTTTCTTTTAGAGTAGTTTGAAGGCAAATGGGTAGAGACAATATTGGTGTGCTGATGCTTCTCCCAGGAACCTTTTCAAAATCACCTAAGATATTACTAGGTGAAAACTCCCAACATTGTTTAAGCTGGTGACGAGTGCTGTTACTGTTATGTTTCTGAAATTTCGACAGTTAAAGGCCAGACTCTTGAAGTACTGATGTTTACCTTCGAAACGCATACACCAAAGAGAACGAAGAGGCCCATACATTGACATAAGTCTTGCATAATGTACAAGGTAATGACATTTAGGTGTTAACACAGTTCCAAAAACCTCTGTCATCTCAGAAAGAAATGTGTGTACAAGCAATTCTAGATAAGGTAATTCATCTTTCCTTACTTTATCTGCCAAAACAATGTCTGCAATCTCTTTACATATCAAAAACACATGCCAGTATCTGCTACCTGGAGGAACACGGTGTCCCATTATAAAAGGTAGCAATCGGAAAAGACACCATTTTTGGGCAGCTGTTCCTACAATCCCTTTATTTTTGAGACCCTGTTCAGAGATCATCACAGGCTTATTGGCCTTGTCATTCTGCCCAACACAGAATCTTTGAAGCTTTTCATTTAGCTCAGTTATGCTTATATGGTTTTGTTTACATGCTTCGATAAGGACATGTTTCATTGTCAGTGGAAAAACTCCCTCCAACAGATCATGCATTATGTCTGGGGGCAAAGACTTGGTCACATCAAAATAACCTAGTGAATCAAATGGACTTCTGCAGCATACACCATACAAAGCTGCATTTCCAACATTTTGAGTGACACACTGGAGATGGTATTCATGAACTTCACTTGTTCTTAGAACAAAGCTGTCTTCTTGGAATTTGTGATTAATTTCTGAATGGGTTGCCATACAGTAACGACAAATTCGACCAGAGTGAAAACACATGAAAGCCACCAATCATGTGAGCTGACAGATTGTCACCTGAAAATGTCGCTAAAGCAGCATAAACTTTGTCCTCTCTCCCACAAGCATTTATAATCAAGCCCTCTGTAGACAGTCGTTTTAGGTCCTCCATCATTGGTGTCAATATGACCTCCATACCAAACTGTTTCACATGAGAATAACGAACTAGCAAAGCTAAGTGAATATGCTTAAGCTGAGATCGATGCTTCCCACTCAAATTTCCAACACTGTAATAAAAGGCACACAACTTATATTTGGTTTTCTTTGATCCTAAAGGATTGACACATTCAAATTCATCTTCATATAAATGAAGCCTTAAAGCATTTGGATGCTCCTTGAAAAA
Source organism: Scarus forsteni (assembly GCA_036419115.1). Classification (NCBI taxonomy): domain Eukaryota; kingdom Metazoa; phylum Chordata; class Actinopteri; order Labriformes; family Labridae; genus Scarus; species Scarus forsteni. Next base: position 26,198 of record JAZDUH010000488.1, on the reverse strand, counting down.
AGCATGTTCCTTAAAATAGAGAGCATCTTTATAGTCTGTTAGAGTATCTTGATCTTGGTCTTCATTTATTTCAGACAGTATTTGGTCCCAGACATCTTCATGAGAACAGTACTTTCGTAAAACTTCTGATATAGGAACATAGGAATAGGTCCCTATTGTGTTTCCACTGGAGTCTTTCAATGCATAGTGCACAGGTTCTGTATAGCCCATCTTGGTCTTGCAGTGTTCTTTAATCATGTATGGGGAACGAACTGCCTCACAGGCTTTATCAAAGAAATCAGGAGACTGTAAAACTTGCTGTAGTTCAGGACACGTTGAAATATCAAAACCACTTTTTTCAAGGTGATAAGAGATAAAAGAATCATAGTTTTCTTTGAAAAGGCAAAGGAGAAATTGGACATCATCTGTAATCTCTTGTTGAACTGACATATGTAAAAGGTTTTTCTCTCTGCATTTAAGAACAAATTTGAACAGATTATCTCTGAAGTCCTCCAGTAGTCTGTCTAAATTTGGCTCAACTATTTGAGGATCAGCAGCGCTTGGCTCTACCTCAGAATCTTGCTGATCAGGGAACAAGTTTTGTTGCTCTACATTGGCATCCTCAGGGTGAGCCTCAGTGTTAAAGGACCGAAAGACAAGGCATCTATGTTTCCTGTACACATGTTTTCTAAAAGAATGGAACTGGGAAAAAGTTGACTGGCACTCACTTATACCACAAGTGATGCTAAAACCTGGTTCATGAGCATGAACAAGTCCAACATGCTGAATGAACTTAACAAGAGTAAAGGTCCTTCGCATGCATTTGGGACACTGGTATAATTGAGCCATGACGATCTAACACAGATGGTTGATGATTCTGAGTACAGTTATTGGGAGAGTCTTGTCTCCCTCTTCGACAATGTTGACAACGCGCCTCTGAAGAAAGGCCAGGGTGTTTTTCAGGTGTGGTGGGTATGCAATGTTGAAGACGAAGTACATACTGAAGGCGGTTATGAAGGCTTCATCAAGACCATTGCACTGGCACACATCTACACCATCTACTTTCACCACACTGGCAGCAGCACAGGTCATCACCATTTTCCAGTCGTTGTCCATCAGTTGAATGGTTGGATAGGGTGTAGCAGCATCCCTCTATAAAATGAAGAAGAAAAAAAACATATATGGTAACTAAGCAGCAATATGACAAATATATATCAAAATTATGGTCTTACAGAATATGATAAATTAAAAACATTTAATGCATTTATCTTGAATTTTTGCAAATTGTTTGCATCATAGTTTTCTTTTGATCTCAATAATATTTTTAGGAGCATGCATGGCTTCCTTAGTTTATCGACCTGCACATTCTCGTGTCCATAGAGCTATCAGCGCAAACAATGTACACGCTGAGCTAGCATTTTATCCATCAGCTCACACTCACAAGCCATAGGAGGTAGTTACTACATCAAGTTGTTATGAAACACAGGCCTAAACCTAAATTAAACTATCAATTTTCATTTCACAGGGCTATTTGAATTTTGTTCATTAACTTGTTTCAAACGCTCAATATTGGAGCACTTAAGTAGGTGATTATGAATATCATTATGATATCAGAAATTAGTGTGATTGAGATTTTTAAAAAATACTGGGTGGCAGCACTACATAAATTACAATAATTTATCAATTTATTTACACCCACTTATAGCCTTTAGGGTTAAGTCAAAAGTTTCTTTAAAATATATATATATATATATATATATATCTTTTGGTGAAACTTTACAAAGTTTATTGAGCATCAAAATTCTTTTAATCTACATTCTGACCAAGAAAATAAAAACAAAAACACGCTCTTCTCCACATGCATCAAGTTAAAAACAAAACAAATTGAGTCCTTTGTCAAATGTTCTGCAATTGCAAAGCTGTAATTATGAAATTTTGGCCACCACAGGGCAGCAAACATCCCACAAAAACAACAAATCTGCTTTATTTACATTTTAATGAGTACTTAAAATTAACTATTTATGGTTCTTGTGCTTTAAATATGCGGAAAATTTAAAAGGTATCACAGACTAATCTGTATTTATATCTTACGAAGACCCTTGCCTGAAACTAAGAGGAATCTGATCATGGCCTGTATGTTATTTTCTTTTATTATTATTATTGTTATTTATCTATTTTATTTTTATTTTTTGTATTATTATTATTATTGTTATTATTATCATATTTTCTTTTTTTTCCTCTGTAAATTAAAATGACAATGAAAATAAATGGTTAAAAAAAAAAAAAAAAGTGCGACCATGTGGCCATAAGCAAAATTACAACTAAAACCCTTTTGAATATGTTATTTGATAATGAGCAAAATTTAAAACAGCCCACACAATTCCTGTGTCTTGTCAATCTTCCTTTCCTATTCACATATTTGAACAAGATCTACTAGTCCGCAATGTAGGACAAGTAGGATGCATACTTCTTCCAAAGTGATGAAGTGTTCAATCTTTTCTCTGAAGATTGAGGGTAAAAGGAGGAGTCCAGCCCTAAAGTCGATTCCTCAAATGCAAAAAAGAGAGGGAAAAAAACATATTACAGAGTGTAGAGCATATCTGCATACATGTTCTTAAGCAAAATGACTACCTACCTGGTTGATCTTCTGCCAAGGCATCCTGTCTTGCATCGTGTACTGTTTTTCCAGTGTAGACTTCTTTTGTGCAAGCTTAAGCACATTTGGCAAGACACTAGCAAAGCCTTCTCTGAAGCGATGACCAAAGGCAAATGCAAGGATGAATTCTGTCAACCTCATCAATGCACTGTAGAATATACATAAACGCATTATATATTAGGTATTGTTAAAAGCAACTGTAGGTTAAAGCTACATTGAAAAATGCACTGATATTTGGGATGGGACAATAATCAATCATTTTTGGCACAATGAAAAACACAATAGATCAGATTCACATTGCATCACAACATTTTAAAGAGTCTATAGTTTAAAATTGAGGTGATGGACTTATAAGAATTCTACTGTGCGCTACTGGACCTATCCAAATGAAACAACAAAGAATGTTCAATATTAATTAAGGTAAAGTTATTTTGTCACAATCGTGTAGAAGTGGTGACGATGTTCAGAAACATGTGTTTGATACAAGTCAGTAGTGAGGACTTCCTCCATAAGATGGCAGGCAACGTCAATGGTGTTGAAAGTGAGTTTATTATAACACGGCGGGCAGGCAGAGCGACAAGGAACATTTTTCCAGAAGCCACATGTAATCACCTTCATCTACTTGCGCAGGCGCTAAAAACGCTCTTCAGTATTGTGGGCTTTGGCTCTAACAATGGGCCTATGTGGCCACCTAGTGGTTAATCTAAAGAATCACTACAAACACAGTTAACAGAAAACATTACAATTGTGTGAAGAATTACAACAAAGAATGTTATTTTTTCCCAGGCGCTACAGAGGCCTTATACCTTAGAAATAATAATCAGGTTCAACATTTGTCAATTTTCTGTTTAGAGATTTATTTTAAAAAATAATCATGTCTTCATTCAAGTAGCATTTTGTCCTGCCCTCTAATATGACATAATCAAACTGTAGAACTTGATTTGGCACAGATACTTACTTCAAATCAAATGGAAGTACATCAGGGCAGGGCCAGGTGGGTAAACTCTTGATTATTTTAACCTAATCTTTACTCTCTAAATATAATATTTTATATTTATTGAAGATTGGCTGATGTAATTAAGTTTTTTTTTTAAGTCTGTTTATTTGACAGTAATCAGGGAAAAAAACATTATCCCATGCCTAAATGACGTCCAAGTGTTTTGCTGTACTTACAATAGATGGCATCTTTAAGAAAGGATATTTGTTGAGAACGTCTTCTACTGGCATCCCCTCCATAATTTCACGTCGTCTCCAGGAGAATGTTCGTACCATGCGGTCTTTGACAGCGGTCATGTCTGGACGCATCTTCCGAAACTCACTTTGTAGTACAGCAACATGGGCTTCCACAGATGTCGAATCCTCTCCAATACATATGTCCTTTGGTATAAAAAAAAGATGGTGCTCAGTCAGTGGCCAATAATGACTTAATACATTGCATATATGGAAATACACTTACAAATGGTTGACTTGACGGCTTACGAGACACACTTGAAGATACACGGGTAGCTTTGGATTGCTTTGTATGGCCAAACTTCTCCTTCAGTTTTCTGACTTCAGTGTCACTGACAAGTGGTGCACGTTCTGCTTTAAATTTTCGCTTCAAAGACATGTGCCAGGTGTGCTAGGAAAATTATATAGAACATTTGATTAGTCTATTCGAGCTAATAAAGATCAAGTAACAAAAGTCTTTGTACTTGCAATATAACATATTATGTTAATATTACATATATGCTGGCCAACAACAAGAAATGCTTACATAACCATTCCCCTCCATGTCTCTAAGGAAAGGGTATTTCACGATCAATGCCTTGGCAACTTGAGTATACTCTGCATTGGTTGGATACCTATTTCAAAGACAGTTTTTTTTTAACACAAGTAGTACAACAATAGCATAAAGATAGTAAAGAAAAATTACTCACAGAGTGTATTCTGCCATCATTTCGTACAGTACTCTTATTATTTTGTTGCGGAGTTTGGGGACTCTGTGACATGGTTCTTTTGCATCCAGTTTCATCTGGATATCTTTGGGAAATGTTGGGATGACAGTCACAATTGGAAGTTTCTTGTGAGCCGCTTCTCCACTGAAATGCAAAAAGAAAAAAGAAAGTTACCATTTCTTAATTTTGGGTATATAACAGCAAACCAATCAATAATTCAAATATTGAAACCTCCCTTCCTGTCATAAAACATTTCTGCCCTAACAGTGCCCTGTTGACATTTACGCTGATATATTTTATGTATATATGTAGAGATATATATATATATATATATATTAAAAAAATCAAAATTCCTCTCTTGTATTTTAGGTTGTGCTTATTGTTGCTTGCAGTTGCATTTACATATTTTTTTTTCTATCATTAGTGATAATTCAGTATGATGACTAAATGTGTAGGTCCATACACTAGTCTGTTAAAAAGATGCCTAACAAATCAAATCAGTTTATCACTGTACTACAGTGTAACCTTTAAGACAAAGTTAAGAATTAAAAAATTAAAATAATTGCAGCCACTGTCAATTCACTTATTAATGAAAAAGAACCATTATTTGGAGAAGAGATTGCCATCTTAATAATAAAGAAAAGTTTTTAAAGTTTAGCACAGTAGGCCTTTTCAACATTTCCATTGCATCCTGTTCGTTAAAAAGACATTGACATTATAGCATCTACTTTTAACTGAATCTATATCATAAATGTATATATATTTATATTAGGGATGTAACGGTTGCCGGTAAAATGGTAAACCGCGATAAAATTTCCCACGATAATCGTTACGTGTCCAATTTAAATTACCGTTATATCGCGGCTTGATCACCACACTGCCTCAGTAACGCACGGTGATGCTACTTTTGCCTGGAAAAGAGGGAACTATGTATCTGTCCTCGATTAAGGAGCCTCACACGAGGTGCACATGCGCAGTTTGCATTGTATGGCCTCTGAGTCTGACACATTTATTGACAAAAAAGACAAAAGAACTGTTATGAATATAACAATAAAGGGGTAAATGATTTCAATTCTGTGTAAAAGTACTTTTTGAACATTTTGAACACACTGCAACAATACCACGATAATAATGATAACCGTGATAATTTTGGTTACAATAACCGTGATACAAAATTTCCATATCGTTACATCCCTAATTTATATATTTATTTATGTATATATATATTTTTTTAAAACTCAAGTTGCCATGCAGAAGCATTTCATGAACATTGAATGACGTAAAAATACAGAAAAATTTATCTCAGCTTTGAGGTGAAGCACTTGCCTTGTATTAGTTGATGGTAGACACTGGAGCTCTGCTGTAGCTGTAGCTGGACTGTAGACTTCCACTGACACTGGCTCCAAGGTAATGATCTCACCTTCCTTGTATTGGCGCACGAACTGTTGAAACTTGACTTGCTTTTTGAATGAACCGTCAAAGAGATATGCAACCATGGCTTCTGTCAGACCACAATCCACCGTCTCTCCATCGACATCATTTTCTAAGAAATGTTTCACAGGCACATATAGGCAGATTAAGAACACAATAATTAAATAAATAATGTGCATTGCAGTGTGGCTGGTAAGCTGCTCGGTTTTAACGAGGCTCTCACCGAAGCCGGGGTTCATGGTGGGTACGCAGCGCCAAAGACGCTGGAAAAAAAATCACACTGTGCTAACGATCCACGCTGAAAAAGGTGGGCAAAACGGCAGCCGACTGTGTCACTCGCTAAATAAATGCCGCATGGAACAATAAATGCTGCCCAAATTCTCAGTCTCACGCAGTGCTTAATTTGTGCCTCTTTGATCGGATCTGGGACCTTCCTGTCAATAAATAAACAGTCACGCCCTCCGCGACTCCTCAGCTCCTCCCTGTACTCCGCTATCGCGCAGGGCTAGGTCGCTACTAGATACGCCACGGCCTCACGGGACAATACAGTGCAGCTTACGAGCCAAATATGTGTCTTCAGCATAAACATAAGACACCCACCTTGCCTGCTAAGCAGAGAATAGTACAACATCGCCTGGACTGCTTGTCTCCGCCACACAACCCCACTTAACTTTCCGTGCGCACTGTCACTACCTGATCCAGACGGCTACCCGATTTGTACTGCGATGCGCTAAAAATCGGCCACATCCGCATGCGCAAGTCTGTGTGTATCAAAACGTTATTTTAACGGATTGAAAAGAAAACACGCTCTTTCAAAATGTCTTATAACCATTCGGATTTACTTCATGTGCTAATACGCCATCCCCTGGACCACTGTAAGGAGTTTTTATTCCACTTTCGTCAGTCCGGCTGCTACTGCTGTTCCGCGGAGCACTGCGCATGCAAGAGGTCTGTGTGTATCAAAACGTTATTTTAACGGATTGAAAAGAAAACACGCTTTTAAAATGTTTTATAAACATTCGGATTTACTTCACGTGCTAATAAGCCATCCCTGACCACTGTAAGGAGTATTTTGTCCACTTTCGCCAGTCCCGCTCTGACTCCTATTGACTTCCAGCCATTGAGCGAAGCTACCTACATGCTAAGAGCTGGGAGCCAGCCACTGGACAGAGACACAAAAAGCTATTTTAGAGTTTATCTCACTTTGTCAATGATAGGGAAAGGGCGTGGGTCCAAAATCGTCGGAGTACTCATTTAAGAGTTAAATGAATCATCTATGTGGTACAATTTAGTGTAAGACGATAGTATACGGCCGTTAGCCGTTAGCAGCTAAGTTAGCGGCTAACCGCTAACGGCCATTTACTGTCGTTAGCTCGTCACTACCCGATCCGTATATGAAAAAGAAAAAGTATAAAATTAAAACGAAGAAAGGGGTGGCACGCAGCGTCAAAGACGCTGAGATAGGTAGCCTATTTCAGTTTAATGTTAACGTTACTGATTCTGAAATCTCTGACATTGTGGGTAACATATAGGCAAGTAACACACATGCTAGATGCCATTAGCTAATTCCTCTAAATGAATGTTAATTGAATTTGGCCCAAACAGAAATGTAAAAAGATCACTTACCCTGAATTTGTTTGCCTCTTCTTCGTTAATTTGAATCCCAGCCGCAGATATTTGTGCAATTAGTACTTCGTGGACAAGCTCCGTGCCGGACGGTCCGCCATTTTACACTTCTTCTGGCGCTTTTCTGTTGTCTGCGTGGACACACCCCACGAACACTGACTCCTACTGGTACAATTTTGTACCATTTGCTCTGAGCTGTGATTTTGTACCTCTAAAATTAAATAAAGGTCCATAGTAAATCACCTTAAGGACCATCTTTGTACTTGCAGGGTACATTCTTTATAAAAGTACCTTTTGGGTACAAAGTTTTACCTTTATTTTTCTGTGTGTACAACACATTTGAGGGAAGATATTTGGCAACATGACAAAGAATGTCTTTAAACCAACACTATGTAGCTTTTCAAACATAATATAGTCCTTAGATATTCATCGCCATGGTCCATCACTTTACAATAAGTTGAATGACACCTCTATCGTGTTCTGAAGTGGTCTGTATCACTTTCACTAGCGCTATGTCACTTCGGGGTGGATGGTGGGAACCCTGCCACACTAAAAACTACAAGTTTGGACTGCTTTACGGCATATGTCACTTCCCCTGATTCCCGATTTGTTTAAAACATGGAAGTGTCGGCGAAAGCCAAACGCAGAGCTGTAGTCATGGCGGAGGCAGCAAAGAACGCAAGAAAAAGAAAAGTTTATTTGAGGATACAAAACAAAGAAAGCGAGAGAAAAACAAGCTGAATGCTCGGACCAGAATAAACATCGGTTCGGTGTTCACTTGCTGGCGTGAAATAAAAGACGAGGAGGGACGTCCGACCGATGCCGACTTGGCCCTGTTATTGCTGGACTTGTAAGTACTTGTTGATTGTTTACCATCCGTTTACAGTATTCGTGAGAACGCATCAGTATGTAGTTTTGTTTAGACCTATTTCAAGTGTGTGATATCGCCAGCCGTTGTCTTTACTTTTATTTACTTTATCGCTTCAACAGGACGGGGCGGCTTCACGGTAATAAAACCAAGTTGAACTTAGCGATTTTCAACATCGCCATTTAGTCAAAATAAATACATTACCTCGCCGCCATCCATCCTGCAAACAGCCGCTGAAGACAGAAGAATACTTTTGAGCTAAGTCCTGGCTTCTGTGATTCGCCCACAAAACAAATGCACGCGACCGGCAGATCTGTACCTTTACGGCAGTATGCACACGCTAGCGCTCATGGGTAGTTGTGTTCTCGTTCCGGTCAAGCGGGGATCTTCCGTAGTGCTGCTTTAATGTCACAAAAATGATTATAACTCATTTTTGTCAAAAAATGAAGTTACCGCCTTTTTCCTTTGTAGGGCAGAATACTCATGGGTATGTAGTATGTGGTACGTTAGTATGCCATTTTGGACACAGCCCTTTTATTCCAGCTTACAGAGCAACAAACTTGTCTTAGTCTTGGTGCATTCTGGTCTCGGGCATGTCTCGGTCTCAGATGGTGTGGCCTTGAGCACAACACTAGCATCCACAGTGCAAGGACGGTTTGTCCGCATGAGTGCATGTTGTGCATGACCCACAGTCCCAGTGTCTGCCTCCTCATGACTGCAGCAGTTCGTGATACTGGAACCAGCAGAGGCTGGATGTTTACTCAACATACTGGCTTTAAATCTTTTATGAAGCATAAATTAGTTTGAGCTTCTTTGTTTTCTTTTACACAGAATGTTCCATAAACTGATTCCTCTTACTGTAACGCAGCCCTCCTTCAGTTTAGTTCTGAATCTTGTTTTGTTAAATATTTCAAATACTTTAAATTTAAAAAATATTTCTTTTCTGTCTAATTGCTCTACATTAGTAAGAAATGAATTAGAAACTTCTATTTTATCTTCATCACTTGTCATGGACCATGGACATCTCAAGGCTTCATCAGAGTCCTTCTCGTGAATTATACAGCGATCCACGGTCAGTTTCATGTTGAGGCCTCACAAACTGTCACAAAAATGATGCAAACAGTCAAGATGGAGCAACCAACCTGGCCTTACCTGCTCTTTTTAAACACTTACATTGTTTATGTATCATTATGTTATTTAAATTGTGTTTACAGTTTTTTTTTTCAGCTCTGTCAGGCTGTGCTGCTTTCAGTCCATGGGCCAGACCAGATATCGGTACCACTCAAGGTGACAAAACTTGCTTGTACTGTTTGAAAACCTCCATGTCTGTAGATGATATTTTGGTATGATAACCCCTCCTGAGTGGCAGCTGTATCATAGTTAACAGCCCATGAAGTTACCCTACCCCATCAGAAAATCACATTTTAGACACTGGTGCATCCTCTTGTTTACACTCATCTACAGGACGTCTGTCAGTGTTTCACTGTATTGTCTTTGGTATTATTTTAAAGAGAACCTTTTAAGCTTTCATTCAAGCTAAAATGTGAATCTTTCTGACTAATATAGAGGTCACTGTAGCTCTTCAAACTATGAACAACATGCATTTTTTCACAATTTTTGCCTAAATGATATATTATCTTTTAGCCCTGTGTCATCTAGGAACAGCAGGGATATAAAATATAAGAACTAGAATACTCACAGGACCATAAGGATGCGGGAAATGTAAATATACCCCTACTCTATTATTGTTACAGGTCACTGTGAGCCTTAAACTAGACAGCATCATTAACTAGACCAAGGTCAGTATGACGTCACAAACTGGGCTTTATCTTGACTTCATCTTCATTTGATTACTTCATGTTTTGCATCAAATGGTGATTTCTGTGTAGCAGCTGGAAACTGTGTTCCAGTAGTCAACAGATGGCACTGTTCCTGGCTGTTAGTGAAATGCAGCATGAAGATGAGAGAAGTCAAGAAGAGCAAAACATTTTTTCAGCTGTGTTCTAGTGAAGTTGCTCTCTTCAAACAAGGTAATGTGCATTAAAATGATCATCTGAAATAAATGATGGAAAGATTTTAATGGATATTATTGTGGAAGTCATGGAGGATCTTTACAGATATGTTAACAATATCCCACATTGCTAAGGCTGAAGACAGATGCTAGCACATTTTCAAACAGCCTTTGTAAGTGTTTTAAAGAACTGACTTTAAGTTATATTTGTATAAACTGATGAGTTGCTTTTACAATTTATTTACATGTTTTTCATTGGTAAGCTATGTCAGTTAAATTTTGAAAGTGTATTTAATATTACTTTGTTTTAAAGTAATTAGAAAAAAATGTGTGACTTGAACTTGTTTTGTGTGTATACTAACGTCACAAGGCTACATCTGATCCTGTGTGTTGCAGTTTAAACTGCCTGACTATGGCCACTGGTGAACAAGCACGTAACAACCCGCTAGCAAAGCAACCACAGGTGGAGTGTATCATCCATTGTTCTGATGATGAAGATAAACTGGTTTCATTAAAAAGTGTTGACTCCTGGAAAACGCTGCTCAGGGCAGCTCAAATAAAAAGTCATGCACCAGTTTTGGAACTGGCAGAGGACATTCCTGAAGGACAGATTCCAGCGATCTACTACCACAGGAAGTGTCGCAGTATCTTCACGATGAAGAAACTCCTGGATGGCATCCTTGAACAAGAAAAGCCAAGTGCCAGTAGCTGTGCTAAGAGAAAGACTTGAAATGCTCAGCGTGTCCAAAGTACCTCAAGGACATATCCCGTGGAGTGTATCTTTTATCCGAAAACTTCCAGATATCTGAAAGGGCAGAATACGAGGGAAGCACTAGTACAATGATGCCAAATGCGTGTGATGCAAAGATAAGGAGTGCAGCCCAAAAGAAAATGGATGGCCGAATCCTTGCCCTAGTGAGTAGAGACCTTGTAGCAGCTGAAGGGCACAACCACAGTTCATGCTATAAACTGCACACCAAAGAGGAGGTTTCCAGAAAAGAGGTTTCCAACAATGAAGATGGTGGTGATGCTCCTGATGATGCCCAGTAAGAAGCTGCTGTGAAACAGTCGTACAATGAGCTGTTCCTCTCCATCAGAACAGAGCTTTTTGGCAGTTTAATTAACTTCAGATCTCTGCGTGCTGCAGGAGGACGGGATACTTCTCTGCACAAGAGGATGTACGTGTGTGAGCTGAGATCGTCACCGTTTCCACACATGGAGCCGTGAAGCTGCTCTGGTGTCGTGGAGCTGCACACTGAGTGAGTGGAAAGTGGCATGTTCAGTTTTCAAATATCAGAGTTCAGAGTTAACGGAGGTGCTGTTTCACTACAGTGAAATCCCAGGAGTCATTTTAACAGCTTTTAGGTTTCTGCTGGTTTAGAAATTTGTATTTTCATTTTTTCACATGGTCAGATTATGCCTAAACTCTGGTCATGTGAGGGCTGTCACAATATCAGATTTCACCTCAGGATTACTGAGGGAGGAAAATATCCTGAAAACAATATTGTCATTATAATATATCATTATTAACCCTTTCATGCATAGTGTTCACTACAGTAGACAGATATTTGGAATAAATTTACACCCTTTTCGTTGCAGTACTAAATCTATTCTTGCAGTGGTAATTTGGTAACACAAACCACCTACAGCTCAACACCTTGAAGACAAAGGAGCTGGCCATCGACTTCAGGAAGTCCAGACCAAGACTATGAGCAGTTCTGATCGAGGGAGCTGAGGTGGAGACTGTGGACTCCTACAAGTACCTCGGCCTGTGGCTGGACAACTACTGTGGATGTTTTACCAGTCTGTGGTAGTCAGTGTCCTCTTCTGCTCTGTGCTGTGCTGGGGGGGCAGGTGGCACATCCTCAAGGACACATCCAGGCTGGAGAAACTGATCAGGTGGACTGGCTCTGTGGTCGCCATGAGGTTGGACTCTCTGGTGGCGTTGGCAGAGAAGAGGACACTTGATAAACTGCTGCACATTCTGGACGATGCAAGTCAGGAAGAGGAGGAGGAGTAACTGAGACAGTACAGAAAGGAGCAGTAACCAGCCTGTAGCCAAATATCTTTGGATTTTAATATATTTTATATTTTTATCATTTATATATATATTTATTTCTTCATAGTTTTGCTTAGATATGTTGATGCAACCACATTATCAGAATTTCCCCACATTGAATTAAAAAATGCAAACACAAACGTTACCCGGCAACAGGTGCTTTGAAGTAGAGCTCTCTGATTCTGATTGGTTTGCTGGTGAACCAAACATTCTGGAAAAGTTCTGGAAAGTTTGTTTTGCTTTGACTGACATTCTCTCCTCTGACGTCATATAACTCAGCTGGTTTATATGAGCCTGAACTCTCTCAGTACTGCAGCCATTCTGAGTCACTACAGTGTTCAGAGTATCACAAACTTTCGGAGAGTTGTTGGACATTTATGCTAATGTCTTCATTTATTTCAAAAATCAATCCACCTGCAGAGAAGGAAAATGGATATGATTCTTGGGAGAATGAAATGAAAATGAAATGAAATGTCGACATTCGTCTTAAGATCGGCCCACCAGCTCCCAAAAGGAAGAAAAACAGGAAGAAGAGGAGCAAGGCTGGTAGGATTCTGGATGATGAGCCATCTAGGAGCCGAGAAGGACAGACTTCAGCTCCTTTCCCCCAGGATGGACGAAAAGGGTCAAACATAAGACCGCCCTGGATCAGGCTAGTGACACCATAAAGAAGCTCAAAAAGCAGCTGGAGGAGAAAACCAGTCTGCAGGCCAAACACCAGCAGGAGATGTCCAGCATAGAGGCCACCCTGCTCTAGGTCTGGACAGACAAACAAGAGATGAAGACCAAATGGGAGAGTGAAAGGTCCAACCTCCTGTCTGAGCATCAAAAACAGATCACTGAGCTACAGGAGCAACTGGCCAAGGCCAAAAAGGACAGCCAATGGAATGAGAAGAAGGTCCATGTCCTGGAAGACCTGATCTCAGAGAACAAAACCCTCAAGGCGGACCTCAGCCATTCCAAAGAAGACCTGAACAACAAGATTCAGCTGTGGGAAGAGAAGTCCACTTTCACAGCTGAGTCCTGCCGGTCTAAAGATGGTCTGAAGCAGGATGAAGCCCACCTTGAGAGGGAGAGACAGCAGCAGGCAGAGATATCATCAACGCTCCAGAAGCAGAAGGAGACAATCAGCCAGATGGCCGAGGAACGGAGAAACACCAAAGACGCCCATGTCACTGATATGTGTGCGTGGCATAAGGACAGAGTTCAGCTTAGAGTCTCCAGCAACACCATCAAGAACCTAAAAAAGCAGCAGCAGGAGGAGAAAAAACGTCTGCGTGCAGATCATAAGAAGAAGATGTCCAGCATGGAGGCTTCTCTGAACCAGGCCTGGACAGACCAGCAGGAACTCAAGACCAGATGGGAGGACGACAAGTCCGACCTCCTGGCCTCAGCTCAAAAAAAAAAGTCCTCCGAGCTACAGGAGGAGCTGGCCAAGGTCAAACAGGAGCTGAGCTGGTGTGTCAGAAAGGCCTGTGGGTGGAGGAGAAAAGTGCACTCCTGAAGGAAAGCTTCAACATGAAGGTCACCCTGAAGCAGGTGGAGCAGGAGCTGGAGAAACAGCTGGCCTCAGCTCAAAAAGAGACCTCCGAGCTACAGGAGGAGCTGGCCAAGGCCAAACAGGAGCTGGTGTATCAGAAAGGCCAGTGGGAGGAGGAGAAAAGTGGGTCCAGAGGGTCTTCAGAAGAGAGACTTCAGCTGAGGACCAGCTCAGGGTGTAGTCCATGGGCCAGACCAGATATCGGTACCACTCAAGGTGACAAAACTTGCTTATAATTTTTGAAAACCTCCATGTCTGTGGATGATATTTTGGTATGATAACCCTTCCAGAGTGGCAGCTGTATCATAGTAAACAGCCCATGAAGTTACCCTACCCCATCAGAAGATTACATTTTAGACTCTGGTGCATCCTCTTGTTTAGACTCATCTACAGGACGTCTGTCAGTGTTTCACTGTATTGTCTTTGGTATTATTTTAAAGAGAACCTTTTAAGCTTTCATTCAAGCTAAAATGTGAATCTTTCTGACTAATATAGAGGTCACTGTAGCTCTTCAAACTATAAACAATGTGCATTTTTTCACAACTTTTGCCTAAATGATATATTATCACTAGCAAAAAGCTCAAAAAGCTCTGTTCTGATGGAGAGGAACAGCTCATTGTTCAACTGTTTCACAGCAGCTTCATACTGGGCATCATCGGTAGCATCACCACCATCTTCATTGTTGGCAACCTCTTTTCTGGAAACCTCCTCTTTGGTGTGCAGTTTATAGCATGAACTGTGGTTGTGCCCTTCAGCTGCTACAAGGTCTCTACTCACTAGGGCAAGGATTCGGCCATCCATTTTCTTTTGGGCTGCACTCCTGATCTTAGCATCAGCACGCATTTGGCATCATTGTACCAGTGCTTCTCGTATTCTGCCCTTTCAGATATCTGGAAGTTTTCGGATAAAAGATACACTCCACGGGATATGTCCTTGAGGTACTTGGGACACGCTGAGCATTTCAAGTCTTTCTCTTAGCACAGCTACTGGCACTTGGCTTTTCTTTTTCAAGGATGCCATCAAGAAGTTTCTTCATCGTGAAGATACTGCGACACTTCCTGTGGTAGTAGATCGCTGGAATCTGTCCTTCAGGAATGTCCTCTGCCAGTTCCAAAACTGGTGCATGACTTTTTATTTGGGCTGCCCTGAGCAGCGTTTTCCAGGAGTCAACACTTTTTAATGAAACCAGTTTATCTTCATCATCAGAACAATGGATGATACACTCCACCTGTGGTTGCTTTGCTAGCGGGTTGTTACGTGTTTGTTCACCAGTGGCCATAGTCAGGCAGTTTAAACAGCAACACACAGGATCAGATGTAGCCTTGTGACGTTAGTATACACACAAAACAAGTTCAAGTCACACATTTTTTTTCTAATTACTTTAAAAGAAAGTAATATTAAATACACTTTCAAAATGTAACTGACTAAGCTTACCAATGACAAACATGTAAATAAATTGTAAAAGCAACTCATCAGTTTATACAAATATAACTTACAGTCAATTCTTTAAAACACTTACAAAGACTGTTTGAAAATGTGCTAGCATCTGTCTTCAGCCTTAGCAATGTGGGATATTGTTAACATATCTGTAAAGATCCTCCATGACTTCCACAATCACATCCATTAAAATCTTTCCATCATTTATTTCAGATCAAGATTTTAGTGCACATTACCTTGTTTGAAGAGAGCAACTTCATTAGAACACAGCTGAAAAAAATGTTTTGCTCTTCTTGACTTCTCTCATCTTCATGCTGCATTTCACTAACAGCCAGGTACAGTGCCATCTGTTGACTACTGGAACACAGTTTCCAGCTGTTACACAGAAATCACCATTTGATGCAAAACATGAAGTAATCAAATGAAGATGAAGTCAAGATAAAGCCCAGTTTGTGACGTCATACTGACCTTGGTCTAGTTAATGATGCTGTCTAGTTTAAGGCTCACAGTGACCTGTAACAATAATAGAGTAGGGGTATATTTACATTTCCTGAATCCTTATGGTCCTGTGAGTATTCTAGTTCTTATATTTTATATCCCTGCTGTTCCTAGATGACACAGGGCTAAAAGATAATATATCATTAAGGCGAAAATTGTGAAAAAATGCATGTTGTTTATAGTTTGAAGAGCTACAGTGACCTCTATATTAGTCAGAGAGATTCACATTTAGCTTGAATGAAAGCTTCAAAGGTTCTTTTAAAATAATACCAAAGACAATACAGTGAAACACTGACAGACGTCCTGTAGATGAGTCTAAACAAGAGGATGCACCAGCGTCTAAAATGTAATTTTCTGATGGGGTAGGGTAACTTCATGGGCTGTTAACTATGATACAGCTGCCACTCAGGAAGGGTTATCATACCAAAATGTCATCCACAGACATGGAGGTTTTTAAAAATCAAAAAAGTAAATTTCATCACCTTGAGTGGTACTGACAAGTGACATTTTGGGCTCTGGCCCATGGACTAATACTGATGACTGCCAGACCACTGAGACGTTCTTGTGCCATGGAGGACCTTGGGTAAGTTTTTATCAGTTTGAGCTTGGAAAAACTCCTTTATGCTGATGCCACTGTCACTGTCACTGTGCAGGCTATTCTCAGTGCCACCCAAAGGTTGGGATACAGCCCAGTCAGGCCATTTTGGTGGAGAAATGTGAGTAATTCGAAGGCTGTCATGCTTGCTTTTGGTAAGTTTGGAAGGCTCTGGATTTCCATGGTCAGGTCTTGCCAGTCAAGGTCAGTCTGCTCCCCATCAGTCAGTGTGTTCCCAAATAGCTCACAGTGCTCTCTGAGAGACTCACCATCCATGTCAGTGAAACTGAGCAGAACCCGGAATTTATCTCTCACATCCTTAAGTGTTGTGAAACGATCTTCTAGTGACTGGATGGCAGTGTCCACACCAACATTGAAGAATGTTACCTCCATTCTCTTTACTGCATCATTCAGTCTCATCTGCTGCCTCACAGCTAAATTGCCTTTTTGAGCTTTGAATCTTCTTCTGCGGCAGCACTGCCTCCACATTCATCTTCTCACATGATTCTTTGCCTTTGACAGGGCATCAGAGAATCCAGTGTCCCTGTACTTCAACAGGGATTCTTTTGTCAATAAGATTGACAGCGACATCAAGCTGCATGTCTTCAGATTGCAGGAGTTTACTTGCAATGTTAATGTTGGAGAGGATATCAAACCAGACCATTGTACAGATTTGAAATCTGAATGATCCCACTTCTGTCAGAGACTGGGCCTCAATTCTCCCAACAGCATCATTCATTTGGTCTCTGAGTTCAGTCAATGCCTCTCTGACTTTGTCAGCTTGGTACCGTAAAGGCTCAATACTGTTGATTCTGCCTTCCCATCTTGTCTCACTCCATGACTTAAGCGTAATCTGGACATGCTGCTTAAAGGAAAAGTTTGGTTCCTGCAGCTTTTACATTGTTTATAGAATGAAGAACAACAATATACTCACCCAGAAGGCTTTCCTGATGCAAATGGTGCTTTGGGAGATATTTAGATCCAAAATCGAGCAGCGGACACCGATATAATGGTAGCCCGTAGGGCATGGATCACCGCTCCTAATAACTGCATTAATCGTCCAAAAACTCATGTTTTTCACCAATATTCCATCATGATTCGCTCCAAATGGTCCGCCATTGCAGCCTGTGTCTCTCCACACAGCGCTGTGTGGCTGAACTAACCTCTGAACTGACGAGTCTGTTTACGTCCCTTCGCGCATGCGCAGTACTCTCTGGAGCGTTGCGATCGCTTCCTCATTTCTATGAGCTCCTTATCTGTATACTGTGGCTCCAAACTGTAAGGACGTCCATCATATTCAAAGTCCTCCTCCACAACATCTTCATCCCATAGATATTCGTCCATTTTGCACAAAACTGGAAGAAGAAAGTTGATTTGTAGCTGGCGGTCTTCCTGAAACAATGAGCGACTGGCGCATGAAAGGGCATGTAAACAAACTCGTCAGTTCAGAGGTTGTTCAGCCACACAGCGCTGTGTGAAGAGACACAGGCTGCAATGGCGGTCCATTCGGAGCGAATCATGATGGAATATTGGTGAAAAACATGAGTTTTTGGACGATGAATGCAGTTATTAGGAGCGGCGATCCATGCCCTATGGGCTACCATTACATCGGTGTCCGCTGCTTGATTTTGGATCTAAATATCTCCCGAAGCACCGTTTGCATCAGGAAAGCCTTCTGGGTGAGTGTATTGTTGTTCTTCATTCTATAAACAATGTAAAAGCTGCAGGAACCGAACTTTTCCTTTTAGAATGGCCCACCTCTGAGGAGCGAAACGAGACCGGACCAGGGCTCCCTTCACTCTCTCCTGCAGGAAGGAACTCAGCTCCATCTTCTTCTCCTGCAGCTGTGTGCCAGTTGAGGGACTGCTCTGAAAGCCCTCCTCAATGTTCTTTTTGTCAGCCTCCAGGTCCCTGGCAGCTGCTTTCAGGTGAGCAGAGGAGTGAGAGGTGTACTGCTGACAGAAGACACGGATCTGTGCCTCCCCAACCTCCCACCACAGCTTCAGGGAACCAAAGTCAGCTTTCTTTTATTTCCACTGCTCCCAGAACCCCCCAAAGTTCTGACAGAAAACCCTGTCATGGATCAGTCTGTTATTAAAATGCCAGCAGGATTTAACCCTTTGGCCCAGAGACAGAGTTAAACCAAAACTAACAAGGTGATGATCTGTGAAGCCAACTGGACTGATGCTGCACTGAAGTAGTTTGGGCCTGAGAGTTGTGGAGATGTAAAACCGGTCAAGTCTGGCTGCACGGACTGTGTTGTTACGGACTCTGACCCAGGTGTACTGTCTGGATTGAGGGTGTTTGATTCTAAAGGTGTCTGACAGATTACAGTGGGAGATTACAGAGCTCAGAGACCGGGATGACTGTGGGTGAGGTTCCTCTCCTATCCTGTCAACAGTGAAGTCAAGGGTGCAGTTAAAATCCCCCATGACAATTTGGTCCTGATGGTGAACCATCAGCTCAGTTTTTAACAGAGTAGAAAACTACCCTCTCTGAACTGATGTTCGAAGCATAAACATTAACAAAGCAGAAGACAGAATCCTCTATATCTGCTCTGACCACCAGCAGGCAGCCCTGCACCACCTCACTACGGGATAGCACCTTAGCGTTAGCAGAGGCTTTGAATAAAATGGCCACACCGACACTAAAGTTGGTGCCATGGCTGAGCTTACAGAAACCGGCCCCACCACAGAGCCCAGTCTCTCATCGGATGGATCGCTATGTGTTTCCTGCAGAAACTAAAAATGATGAGAGCTGCTCCTCATCATAAAGGTGGGATTCACCTTCAGCTGCTGCAGGCTGAGAGCTACTCAGGCTAACTGCAGCTAGAGACACATCACCGGACTCACCTGGCTGTGTTTGAGCACTGACTGCTGCAGGCTGAGAGCTGCTCAGACTTACTGCAGCTGCAGACTTATTTGGCTGCGCTAGAGCATAAGCTGCAGGGCTCTCGACTTAACTAATGAAGATAGTCCAACATCTGTCACAGATACTAAGGACAGACACTCTTCACAGACGGAGATCTGCTTGGTACCTTATGAAGATAGTCCTACATCTGTCACAGATACTGAGGATGAAAGACACTTTTCGCAGATGGAGATCTGCTTGGTACCTACTGAAGAAAGTCCTACATCTGTCACAGATACTGAGGACAGACACTCTTCACAGACAGAGATCTGCTTGGTAACTAATGAAGATAGTCATACATCTGTCACAGATACTGAGGACAGACACTCTTCACAGACGGAGTTCTGCTTGGTAACTTATGAAGGTAGTCCTGCATCTGTCACAGATACTTAGGACAAACACTCTTCACAGACGGGAGATCTGCTTCGTACCTAATGAAGATAGTCCTGCATCTGTCACAGATACTGAGGATGACAGACACTCTTCACAGATGGAGGTCTGCTTGGTACCTAACAAAGTTAGTCCTACATCTGTCACAGATACTGAGGACAGAAACTCTTCACAGACAGAGATCTGCTTGGTACCTAATAAAGATAGTCTGAGATCTGTCACAGAAACTGAGGACAGACACTCTTCACAGATGGAGATCTGCTTGGTACCTAATGAAGATAGTCCTACATCTTTCACAGATACTGAGGATGTCTGACACTCTTCACAGACGGAGATCTGCTTGGTACCTTATGAAGATAGTCCTGCATCTTTCACAGATACTGAGGACAGACACTCTTCACAGATGGAGATCTGCTTGGTACCTAATGAAGATAGTCCTACATCTGTCACAGATACTGAGGATGACAGACACTCTTCACAGATGGAGATCTGCTTGGTAACTAATGAAGTTAGTCCTACATCTGTCACAGATACTGAGGATGTCTGACACTCTTCACAGACGGAGATCTGCTTGGTACCTTATGAAGATAGTCTTACTTCTGTCACAGATACTGAGGATGACAGATACAGTTCACAGACGGAATTCTGCTTGGTACCTAACAAAGTTAGTCATAGGCCTTACTTTGTTAGGATACTGAGGACAGACACTCTTCACAGACAGACATCTGCTTGGAACTTAATGAAGATAGACCTACATCTGTCACAGATACTGAGGATGACAGACAGTCTTCACAGACGGAGGTCTGCTTGGTACCTAACAAAGTTAGTCCTACATCTGTCACAGATGCTGAGGATGACTGACACTCTTCACAGATGGAGATCTGCTTGGTACCTTATGAAGATAGCCCTACATCTGTCACAGATACTGAGGACACACACCCTTCACTGAAGAATATCTGCTTGGTAACTAATGAAGGTAGTCCAAAATTGAATTAGTTCTTTCTTTTCCCATGCTGAACATGGGAAAAGCACTGTACAGTCCTGAACATGGGAAAAGCACCGTACAGTCCTGTTGTGTACGAGTGTCCTCCACACAGAAGTTAATGTAATCCGTTATACAGTCTGTGAGGTTGTCGATGTCCTCCCGTGAGGATCAAAGAACTCCTTCCACACAGTTGACTCAAAACCTTCCCGCCAGAGCCTTTTCAGTCTCCTCAGACCATCTCTTAACTGCGGGTCACAGCTGGCTGCCTGTGGAAAAGTGGTTTGTACACGGGCTGGAGATAAACCAGGTTGTGGTCTGATCTCCACAGGGGAGGGAGGGGTGATGACTTGTATGCATCCTTGGTGTTTGCATACAGTAAGTCCAGTATTTTATTGTCTCTGGTGTGGCAGGTGACATACTGGGTGAAAGTGGGCAAAGTGGAGGATGGAGAGGTGTGATTAAAGTCCCCAGAGATGAGGAGGAGGGCCTGAGGGTGTTTGGTCTGTAGCCAGCTGACTGCAGAGTGCAGGGTCTCACATGCAAAGGCTGATTATTACAGTTGGCCTGACACAGGCAGACTAATGCAGCACCATTCTTTAACAGTTACTATGGCAACGAGGGGGATGAGGCAGAACATGTTCCTTTGATCTTCCCTTGCTGCTGATTGGACCTCTGGATCAAAGGACGTTCCTCTTTGGTGATTCCATCAGTCCATATATGGACATAGACTCTGATATGTCTATGTAAGTAAGATCAAGATTGTGCAGACTCAATTCGACATCAGAGCAAGAACAATGAACAACACAGAGGCAAGTACACAGACCAACATTTTGGTCAACAAGGACCTACTCAGGCGCCTGACATCCATGCAGTGGCTTAATCTAGAGGCTGGATCACTGGACCAGAGAACAAAACCCAAACTGACGAAGATGTGTTTGGAATTAATCGATGTTGCAGCAACACACGTCTTTGAGCTCTTGCAGTGTGAGAGTGATGGTGCGAGCATTATGTTTGTGCCAAAGGACCAGGTGTCTAAGTGTCTTGAAGACATGGGCAGCATCATAGCACAGACATTGGCTGAGAAGATGGGTGTTAAGGGTGACATCCAGAGCTCGAGCACACAGATACTGACAGAGCTCATAGTTGATGAGGTTACAGAGAAGGTGAACAACTAGCTCTCTAGCTTGGAGGAGTGTGAGACAGCTTTTCCCCAGAGTGTGAGGATCATCGCACAAAACATGTGGCAAGTACTTTGTAATATTATGCCCAGGATACCAAAGTCCATGAAATCCAGGACAGTGACCCTGGTTAATGAGTTTGAATGCACTTAAAAATGAGGAAATCCTCCTCATTAGACGTGCATGTTGTTGCCAGAATAATAATACTGTAAAATTTAAAGCAACCCCTTTATAGAGTACCAAATGAAGAAAGTCCTACATCTGTCACAGATACTGAGGACATACACTCTTCACAGATGGAGATCTGCTTGGTACCTAATGAAGATAGTCCTACATCTGTCACAGATACTGAGTACAGACACTCTTCACAGACGGAGATCTGCTTGGTACCTGCTGAAGATAGTCCTACATCAGTCACAGATACTGAGGATGACAGACACTCTTCACAGATGGAGATCTGCTTGGTACCTAATGAAGATAGTCCTACATCTGTCACAGATACTGAGTACAGACACTCTTCACAGACGGAGATCTGCTTGGTACCTAAAGATAGTCCTACATCAGACACAGATACTGAGGATGACAGACACTCTTCACAGATGGAGATCTGCTTGGTACCAAATGCCAAGATACTGTCTCTCCTCAGTATCTGTGACAGATGTCGAACTCTACATCTGTCACAGATACTGAGGACAGACACTCTTCACAGACAGAAATCTACTTGGTATGTAATGAAGAAAGTCCGACATCTGTCACAGATAATGAGGATGACAGACACTCTTCACAGATGGAGATCTGCTTGGTATCTACTGAAGACAGTCTTACATCTGTCACGGATACTAAGGACAGACACTCTTCACAGACGGAGATCTGCTTGGTAACTAATGAAGATAGTCCTACATCTGTCACAGATACTGAGGACAGACACTCTTCACAGACGGAGATCTGCTTGGTACCAAATGCCAAGATACTGTCTGTCCTCAGTATCTGTGACAGATGTCGGACTCTACATCTGTCACAGATACTGAGGACAGACACTCTTCACAGACAGAGATCTGCTTGGTATGTAATGAAGAAAGTCCGACATCTGTCACAGATAATGAGGACAGACACTTTTCACAGATGGAGATCTGCTTGGTACCTACTGAAGATAGTCCTGCATCTGTCACAGATACTGAGGACAGACACTCTTCACAGACGGAGATCTGCTTGGTAACTAATGAAGATAGTCTTACATCTGTCACAGATCATGAGGACAGACTATCTTCACAGACGGAGATCTGCTTGGTACCAAATGCCAAGATGCTGTCTGTCCTCAGTATCTGTGACAGATGTCGGACTCTACATCTGTCACAGATAATGAGGACAGACTATCTTCACAGATGGAGGTCTGGTTGGTACCTACTGAAGATAGTCCTGCATCTGTCACAGAAACTGAGGTTGACAGACACTCTTCACGGATGGAGATCTGGTTGGTAACTAATGAAGATAGTTCTACATCAGTCACAGATACTGAGGATGACAGACACTCTTCATAGACGGAGATCTGCTTGGTGCCTAACAAAGTTAGTCCTACATCTGTCACAGATACTGAGGATGACAGACACTCTTCACAGATGGAGTTCTGCTTGGTAACTAATGAAGGAAGTCAGACATATGTCACAGATACTAAGGACAGACAGTCTTTACAGACAGAGATCTGCTTGGTACCTAATGAAGATAGTCCTACATCTGTCACAGATACTGAGGATGACAGACACTGTTCGCAGATGGAGATGTGCTTGGTAACTAATGAAGATAGTCCTACATCTGTCACAGATACTGAGGATGACAGACACTCTTCGCAGATGGAGATCTGCTTGTAAACTAATGAAGATAGTCCGACATCTGTCACAGATAATGAGGACAGACACTCTTCACAGACGGAGATCTGCTTGGTACCTACTGAAGATAGTCCTGCATCTGTCACAGATACTGAGGATGACAGACACTCTTCACAGACGGAGGTCTGCATGGTAACTAATGAAGATAGTCCTGCATCTGTCACAGATACTAAGGACAGACACTCTTCACAGATGGAGATCTGCTTGGTAACTAATGAAGATAATCCTACATCTGTCAAAGATACTCAGGTAGACACTCTTCACAGACGGAGATCTGCTTGGTATGTAATGAAGAAAGTCCGACATCTGTCACAGATAATGAGGATGACAGACACTCTTTAAAGACGGAGATCTGCTTGGTAACTAATGAAGATAGTCCTACATCTGTCACATATACTGAGGATGACAGACACTCTTCACAGATGGAGGTCTGCTTGGTAACTACTGAAGATAGTCCTACATCTGTCACATATACTGAGGACAGACACTCTTCACAGATGGAGATTTACTTGGTAACTAATGAAGATAGTCTTACATCAGTCACAGATACTGAGGATGACAGACACTCTTCACAGACGGAGATCTGCTTGGTACCAAATGAATACTGTATGTCCTCAGTATCTGTGACAGAAGTCGGACTCTACATCTGTCACAGATACTGAGGACCTACACTCTTCACAGACAGAGATCTGCTTGGTATGTAATGAAGAAAGTCAGACATCTGTCAAAGATAATGAGGACAGACACTCTTCACAGACGGAGGGCTGCTTGGTTACTAATGAAGATAGTCCTACATCAGTCACAGAAACTGAGGATGACTAACACTATTCACAGATGGAGGTCTGCTTGGTAACTAATGAAGATAGTCCTACATCTGTCACAGATACTGACGACAGACACTGTTCGCAGATGGAGATGTGCTTGGTAACTAATGAAGACAGTCCTACATCTGTCACAGATACTCAGGAAGACACTCTACACAGACGGAGATCTGCTTGGTATGTAATGAAGAAAGTCCGACAACTGTCACAGATAATGAGGACAGACACTCTTCACAGACGGAGATCTGCTTGGTACCTACTGAAGATAGTCCTGCATCTGTCACAGATACTGAGGATGACAGACACTCTTCACAGACGGAGGTCTGCATGGTAACTAATGAAGATAGTCCTGCATCTGTCACAGATACTGAGGATGACAGACACTCTTCACAGATGGAGATCTGCTTGGTACCTAATGAAGATAGTCCAACATCTGTCACAGATACTGAGGATGACTAACACTATTCACAGATGAAGGTCTGCTTGGTACCTTATGAACATAGTCCTACATCTGTCACAGATACTGAGGATGACAGACACCCTTCACAGATGGAGATCTGCTTGGTAACTAATGAAGGAAGTCAGACATATGTCACAGATACTAAGGACAGACAGTCTTTACAGACAGAGATCTGCTTGGTACCTAATGAAGATAGTCCTACATCTGTCACAGATACTGAGGATGACAGACACTCTTCGCAGATGGAGATCTGCTTGGTACCTACTGAAGATAGTCCAACATCTGTCACAGATACTAAGGACAGACACTCTTCACAGATGGAGATCTGCTTGGTAACTAATGAAGACAGTCCTACATCTGTCACAGATACTGAGGATGACAGACACTCTTCAGCAGATGGAGATCTTCTTGGTAACTAATGAAGATAATCCTACATCTGTCACAGATACTCAGGTAGACACTCTTCACAGACGGAGATCTGCTTGGTACCTACTGAAGATAGTCCTACATCTGTCACAGATACTGAGGATGACAGACACTCTTCTCTGACGGAGGTCTGCTTGGTACTAATGAAGATAGTCCTACATCAGTCACAGATACTGAGGATGACTAACACTATTCAAATATGGAGATCTGCTTGGTACCTACTGAAGATAGTCCTGCATCTGTCACAGAAACTGAGGATGACAGACACCCTTCACAGACGGAGGTCTGCTTGGTATCTAATGAAGAAAGTCCGACATCTGTCACAGATAATGAGGACAGACACTCTTCACAGATGGAGATCTGCTTGGTAACTAATGAAGATAATCCTACATCTGTCAAAGATACTCAGGTAGACACTCTTCACAGACGGAGATCTGCTTGGTATGTAATGAAGAAAGTCCGACATCTGTCACAGATAATGAGGATGACAGACACTTTTAAAGACGGA